>OX467712.1:50418330-51003330 GCA_950111635.1 Agelastica alni | reverse complement strand
ATATGTTAACTAGTTTATTTGTTGGTTGGGGTATAGTACACAGAAAACAACGTACATACATATAGTCACGTCTTTTTCCCGTAGGAATAGGC
Organism: Agelastica alni; assembly: GCA_950111635.1. Lineage (NCBI taxonomy): Eukaryota > Metazoa > Arthropoda > Insecta > Coleoptera > Chrysomelidae > Agelastica > Agelastica alni. The sequence continues at coordinate 51,003,238 of OX467712.1, read as the reverse complement.
AAAGACCACTTCCTTTCACTTGCTACGGTTTTTACACACATCTTTTGCTTCCTCTATTTTCATCAGTGCTCTCATACAAGCTCGTCGGTGGTTGGTACTCTTGACCTTGCCTTTCTTCAAAACAATGTTGATCTGATCGAGATATGTTCGCCTAGGTCGACTTCTACCAACTTGTCCATTCACACTCGCCTTATAAATTTGTTTCGTAAATCTTCCTTGATCTATCCTTTTTACGTGTCCAAACTATCTAATTATTCCTTTATCTATCTTTGTAACCACACCTTCTTTTACACCACAGCGTTCTCTTATTTCACTATTCTTTACTGTATCCAACCGAGTCACCGAGTCGGCTATATTTCTCAGACTACTCATCTCCGCAGCATTAATCCTATTTTTATGCTTTTTTTCCAAACCCAACATTCACTACCATACATAAGTGAAGGAACCAACACACCTCTATGCGTAGCCAGACGTGCCTTTTTTAATACTTTCTGGCTGTTCATGAAGCTATGCAGTGCCTCATTCATTTGTCAGAAAACAATTCACCCCGATATTTGGCAGTACTTATAAGAATAAATGAACAACTCAAAGGAATAATTAGCGCGTTCGACTTGGAGACAAGAAATAAACGAGGTGGACGGTTGCTTTAATTCTGCGAAGAACAAAATATCACTATTGCAAACACATTATTTTCACATCATAAAAGACGCCTATATACATGGATATCACCAGGAGATAGATGCAGAAATCAAATCAACTACATTATGGTCAGATCTCGTTGGAAGTCTTCTATCGTTAACTGCAAGACGTACCCTGGAGCTGTATGCGGATCAAATCATAATTTATTAACAATGAAGTTCAGGCTCCGCCTGAAAAGGATCTACCATCAACGTAACAGGATTAGCGTGACGAAAACAGTCGAACGGCAATTTCAAAAAGAAATACAAAGCAAACTGGAGGCCGAAAAACAGGACATAATAAGTAAACAAGAACCAGACCAAGAATGGGAAGCATTAAGAAATACTATTACGATCATAGCAAGTCGCCTTCAACAAACAGATAACCCCATAAATCGGCCAAACAAACCCTGGATCACACAAGCGACCATAAAAACAATTAACAAACGAAAAGAAATAAAAAGGGTATGTTACTAAAAGAAGACTGTGACCTATACAAGAAACTAAGTAAAAAAATACAGAGACAATGCAGACAGGACAAAAACAACTACATTAAAAAAATATGCAGGGATATAGAAGAACATCAACGCACCCATGACACCAGATACTTGTATCAAAATGTAAAGGAAATAACACGCTGATTTAAACCAAAGACTTCCACAATTGAGGACAAGGACGGAAAGATCGTATGGAAAGATAAAAAAAAAATCGAACGATGGAGACAATATCGCGAGGAATTATGCACCGAAGAAACAAAAATAACGGTCAAACAACAGAAAGAAAATATAAAATTTGAAATGGAGCCCAACATTCTTATGTCTGAAATTAAGGAAGCCATAAAAAACCTAAAGCTAAATAAATCCTCGGGAACAGACGAAGTCCCTGCTGAATTCATAAAAGCACTAGGAGACCTGGAAATTAAAATCTAACATGATATATGTAATAAGATCTGGCAAAGTGGTCACTGGCCTAAAGACTGGACAACGTATGCATTTATTCCTTTTCACAAAAAAGGATCTACCAAAAAATGTGAAAATTATCGAACGATATCTTTAATTGCCAGCAAAATCCTGCTTAAAATAATAGATAGACGGCTGCAGAAGTACTTAGAGAGCCAGATCCCTCCAGAACAAGCAGGTTTTGTTAAGGGTAGAGGGACTAGGGACCAAATATTCAACATCCGTCAATTAATCGAAAAATTCCGGAAGTTCAATACACCTATGCTCCTATGCTTTATAGATTACAAGAAGGCTTTTAATTGTGTTCGATGAAGTAGTCTTTGAAATGTATTGAAAAAAATGGAAGTCTCTTTGCATCTCGTATCTCTGATTAGCAAACTCTATGGACATAACAATGCCATAGTTAGTCTCGACAATAAAACTTCAAATATTTTCAAAGTACATAGGGGAGTGCGTCAAGGATGTATCCTATCGCCGAGAATATTTATCGCTTACGGTAAATTTATAATGAGACAAACCCTAGAGAATTTTGAAGGAGGTGTATCAATCAATGGTAGAAAGATACATAATCTCAGGTACGCGGACGACACTACCCCAATAACAAGTGATGAAGATGAGATGATTACACTTCTTGATCAGGTTGCAAATGAAAGCCGAGCCTTGGGTCTCAAAATAAATTAAGACAAGACCAAGCTAATGATTATTGATAGAAGTAACACCATACAGTTAAGAAATCTACAAAATAGAATTAAAGTAGCAGAGGAATTCATCTATTTAGGATTGCTAATAAACAGCAAGGTAGGGTGCGAAACAGAAATAAGAAAACGGATAGTATTAGCGAGGACAGCAATGTCAAACTTATCCAAGATATAAAAAGACGGTTGCATAACCAGAAACACTAAAAGAGCCCTGGTTAACACCTTAGTGTTTTCGATATTTTTATATGGTTCCGAATCCTGTACAATAAAGTCGAGCGACAGGCAACGAATAGACGCATTTGAAATGTGGTGCTGGCAGAGGATGCTTCGCATACCCGAACCAATGTGTCAGAATTAAGCGAATTAGGAATCAACGATCGATTATCCACCAGTTGCCGATGTCACATTCTGGATTACTTCGGACATATCACCAGACGAGATCGAGACAATCTAGAAAGACTTATCGTGCACGGCAAAGTGGAAGGTAAAAGGTCAAGTAGAAGATCTCCATCACCATGGATGGACCAAATTAAATCTTGCAGACAAATTTAAGAGTAGCAGAAGACCGACAGCAGTGGAGACAATCGACCCATCAATGCTTATAGACATGATGTCACAACTCTTCAGCAATGAAGATATGACTAAGAAGAATAAGAATATAAGGAAATGCTTAAACTATTTGATTTTTGTTTCAAGAAAGACACATTTTTACGATACAGATATCTGTCATTTGTTTACCCCCTCTCTTTTACTTACCCAACTACTTAATGTAAAATAGCGTATGTACCATGTCTGGCACATCATTAGAAATGCATTTAAATGGAGTATTCAGGCATATGATCATCCATGATGTTTTTTTTATATTAACACCGTTTTGCAAAAAAAGTCTTAATTAATTTAAAGTGAAACACCATTTAAAAAGACTAATGCGTGAGTGTCGTAGAACGCTTGGTTGAAACAAAGTTTCTTTCGTTGTATATTATTAGTATTGATAAACGTATTATTGATTTTTTTTAATGTTTTTTTTAGTCAATTTGACAATTTATTAGCTATAAAAAAATAAGAGAGTCGTAACATAAAATTTTTAGGTTGAAAATAAATTATTTACATATTTTTGCAGTTTGACTCTAACACTTACCCAACGTCATTGTTATGATCTTCTAAGCCACTATCACAATGCATAATTGATGTATATAAACCAATAACAAGAGTTATTATAAACCAACAAAAGTGTTTACAAACAATTCGCAAAGAGGTTACGCAGCACGTGTTTTGTTGAAAATAAACATAAGTATAAGTACACAAGCACAAGTAGTGTAGATGGTTATTCATAGCGCGTATGCTATTGGCTGTGCCCAGTCATAGTTGCGCGCTTATTGGTTCAAGGCAGCCAATTTCGCACTGGCTTCGCAGGTATAGTTGGTACACGGCATACACGTCAACTGTTTTGTGTTCCGTAATGGAAAAATCTTATACTTTTTTTCATCCAGTCCCCATCCACCAAGCCCGTACCGTGCAATGAGGCACTTTGTTCCAATAAAACGCCATGCCTATATTTTGATAATGTGTAAATTATTTTTGTCACATCAAAAGTACACAGACAAAAGACAGTTTGTTTAACATTGATGTTAGTAAATCAATTTAGGTATATTTTAAAAACTTTTAATCTGGCGTCCCAGAACTATATTGCTCCCACCCAGTACAAAACTTGTACAAGGTACGAAAGTACTGGATTGGGTACAATGATATAAAACCACATAGGCAAGGTACAATGGGCCACCAGGCTTAAGTGTCACCGGAGGCAATAACCAGACGAACATAAATAGGGGTGGAGTTTTTAGTGAGTAGACCCGACACTTAGTCAGAGGAGCCTCACAGTAGACCTTGAGCTTTTAGCCTTATAACCTCTCTGTAAAGGATTTTCTCCACCTCTGCAAAAAAAAGGTTTTAGATAGGTATCATTAGTACAGATATAGCACTTTTTTTATATTAACATATACATATACAGTTCTGATTTGCTCAAGGTTTCAGTGATTCAATTTTTTTAGTATTTTTAATTTCATGTAAGAAATTACTGGGCGCTCAGCTAGTAGCTAGTTTAGTTCAGTTAAGTTAAATTAGTTGGAAATCTACGATAAATTGATCTGCTTTCTTAATAAATCTTTTTTTCGAGTATTGAACTTAGAGATCAAGATCTTTCCCAAAAAATAAAGCCTTCAATTTATTTTTAATTAAACAATTAAAGTACCATAAAAGTAAATATTTTGTTATACAAGTGCTGCGGACCCACTTATTTTTGACTATATTTTTTTAATATTTTAACTTAAATATGTAAAAAAAATTAAAGATTAATTTAACACACATTCTGTACAATGTTTATTATAATTAAGTAATTGTTACTGATCAGTTGTAATTGGGTCTTCGGATTTATTTAAAAGTGAGTGTATTAACCAGTTAAAAGATTTCGTGGCAGGTAGTAATGTAGTGTCTTAACATGTGATTTAATAAATATTAAATAAATTTATTTACAATTTTTTGTAGAATAAATTTTTATAAATAAGGATTATCTTTTTCTCAAGTACCATGTCCTTTCAGAACGTTGATGACCCCATCACGGCTATTCTTATCTTGTCAAATGCAAGTCTAAAAAACGTGCTAAAACTCACGTCAAACCAGTCTCGGAGATTCTTCATGCAGGATGTCTTTTTTCTACCTGGAGCTCGTCTACCCGCTATCTTGCCTTGCATTATATTCTGGAGCAAACGACATTTTTTGCCTCTAATCACGTGCCCAAAAAATTCTACTTTCCGTTTCTTAACGGTGACAATAATCTCGGTATTCTTCTTTACTCTCGCGAGTATCTCGGAATTGCGAACTTTTTTTGTCCACGCTACTTTTATTATTTGCCTGTAGGCCCACATCTCAAATTCTTCAAGACGTTTCATGTCTTTGTTGTTAAGTGTCCAGGCTTCTACGCCGTATAGAAGGATAAAGAACACATAGCATCTCAGAAGACGGATCTTTAGAGGCAACCCTAAATCTCTAGACCATAAGACTTTACCCATCTCCTAAAAACAGTACGAGCCTGTTCAATTTGCGACCTTATTTCAGATTGACTATCAGCGTTACCTGTCAGAATACTGCCAAGATATTTTATTTGATCAACTTGCTGTAGCGTTTTGCCTCTAACTGTAATGTTATTTACGATGTTAGGTTGTTTGCTGATCACTAACACTTTTGTCTTTTTGATGTTTAAGTCAAGACCAACCGTAGCATATTCTGAAACAACTCTGTCAAGGATGTCCTGCAGATCTTCCTGATTGGTCGTTAAGATCACTGTGTCATCTGCGTACCTTAATTGTTAATAACCTCACCGTTGACAAAAATGGTATTTCGGAAAGTGCTTTCCTAAAAATTCTCTCGGAGTAAACATTAAAAAGGAGAGGAGACAAGATGCAACCCTGCCTTACTCTTTTTTTGATATCGATTGTATTTGAATCAACTCCTTCAACCTTTACAATAGATGTTTGATTCCAGTATAGATTAAAGATAACACGAATATTCCTTCCATCCAGTCCAATGTCTCTGAGGGTCTCCATTAGTATGTTGTGTCGGACACAATCAAAAGCCTTTTGAAAGTCTATAAAGCAGGCATATAGATCAATTGACATATAACGACTTCTCTGAGCAAGAACATTTATGTCAAACAAAGCTTTCCTTGTTCCGAAACTACTGCAAAACCCGAATTGAGACTCTCTCAAGTACTCCTCACACTTGGGGTAAACTCGACCATGAATTACTTTTAGGAATATTTTTAATAAATTACACATTAAGCTAATAGTTCTATATAAATCAATCAATTGTTATTTATTTTAATGTTCGCAGGTTAAATTTGTAGTATGCACCAATAAATTTTATTTTATTTAATTTTAGTATTAAGTTTTTATTCATGCCACTAAATTGGTAATTTCATGAAAGTGGAAGTTTAAGTAATTAAATTGTTTTTTCATTTTTCGATAAAATAAACAAATAGGTAACGTTAAAAGTTTGGGCACGTAATTATCAGGGAATTTAACTATTGCTGTTATAATTTTGTATTCCATTATGACATTAACCAATATAATTACAAACTATTAATTATTATTAGAGATGGCTTTATGAAACAGTGAAATCCATTAAGGGAATATTACATTTTCATTAAATTTTGATGTTTGCCATTACAATATTTTGTGCGTTTTGGTTGTAAATCTTAAAACATTGTCAAACCAAACATCGTTCTATTGTTGGTAAGTTTTAATTTTCCATTAAAATGCAATTTTTTCTCAAATTTACAATCTGTTATTGTCCATTAATTAAAATATAATAATAATAAACATACAGCTATCGTTTTTTTAATTATTACAACCACATTTAAAAGGTAACGTAATAAAACAATATATAATGTCATGATATAAGAATTTAAAAATAGTTTACATTGACATATCAATAATAAGTTTGGTTGTAAATAAGTAAAAAAAAAATTTAACAGATATGTTCAAAATTAATAATTTTGGTCTTGTAAAAGAAGTACTTCAGTTAGAGGTAAAGAAAGATTTGTAGATTGTGAATTTTAAGAGATTTTATATTTTTTTTATGCGGGAACAAAGCCACTAGTCAAAGAGATTTTTTATATTAAGGTGGTAAGATTTTTGAAACATTTTAAAAAAGGGTTTTCTAAGAGATTTTGTTGATAAAAAAGTTTGTAAGAGTTAATGATTAAAATCTGCAAAAGGCAGACGTGTTTTGTAAAAGTATGTTAATTATAAAGAAAGTAGATAGACGTATTTTCAAAATAATTAAATATAATAAAATAATAATAAAAAAAAAGTGTAAATAAAATTATCAAAAAGAAAATCAGCAGTATCCTAAGATATTTTCAAAAAGAAGCCCTTTGAACTGCGTAGTGCACAGAAGAGAGATTTCAAAAGAGAAGTTAAATTATAAGGTCTAAAAATTTAAATTAAATAAACATTTTTTTATTGTAAAACATTTTGGACAAAGGGTATAAAAAATTATTTAGATTATTTGTGTTTTAAAATTTGTCTATTTATTTATATTTAAAAAATCATTAATCAAAATAAAAGGAAAAAGGCTTATAACTTTTTTTTTTTCAAAATGGACCACTCTGAGAGAAAAAAAAATATTATACCGGGCATACAAATAAAAAAAAAATTAAATTAATATTTAAATTATAAAAATGTCATTAGTCACATCATCATCATCATAACAATAAATTAGTATGATCATCACTATCAATCTATATGTTGAACAATATGGATTTTTTTTTAAAACATTTATTGAGGTACAATCATAGTTTTTAAAAAACTTTTACAATATATTAGTCCCTCATTGCATTATGCAATAAAAGTAATATTTTTTACATACTTGAAATAATTTAAAGTGGAACTCAATTCCTTATAAAATAATGTAATATCATCGTTTTATTCCGGTGGTTTTAACGATTGCTAGGTGGCGTTGATTAAACAGTTGTTTTGTTTTTAAATTTTTTTGGGAATCCTCAAATGCAAAGCTATATTTTTTAATTATTTATTTAAAAGAGCATAGAATTTAAAGAAATGGTGAAACCGCATCTCAATAACTTTTTTCTAAGCAAAGATACGAAAAAAAATAAGTATACTAGGGGATTAAGTTTTATACATGGTTGTATACAGAGTGGACCAAAAGTCTGGAAACGGACAATTATCTCGTAAATTGCTTATCCGAATTGTACAAAATTTGGGATAAGCCTATTTTGAGATACGGAGATTCCAGATTTGACATTTGCAGTATTATCAGATTTTCCGTTTCTCTGATATTATTAGTCACTTTTGTTATTAAAACATTACCCTGTATATTTAAACAATATTGGAATCTCCTTTTTAATACGAGTTCAGCCATATATAACACCTATGAATTTATGTACTCTAAAAGGTCTAATCAAGGTCTAAACAATTAGGGAGAAATGGGTAAACGCATTCTACCATCCTCAAAATTTATGTGAAAAATTCAAATAATCAAGTTTTTGGTTTTTTATTTTTATCTTAAAAAAAAAAATTTCACGAAATTTGGTAAAAACTTACCTTTTTATGTCTTAAAGACAGTGAAATTTTTTTGATTTGAAATATTCATTTTTTCACCTTATTTTGACTTAATATCGAAAAAACACCCTAATTTTCAATCGAAAATTCTCGCGTGTTTTGTTCGTTGAAATCTCTTCTTTCTGATAATGTGAAAAAATATATACATTACTATGGTAAATGTTCTCAGAAAATGCAAAGAAAAGAAAAAACTCGAATCCGAAATTTTTTTTTTATCACTATGTACAATTTTGAGCTATTTAGTAAAATTTACACTTTAATTACTTGAAAAACGTAAGATTCTATGTTACATTGATAAACAAAAAAATTACAAATCCATAAATCATAAAGATTGCAAGAAACATGCGAAAATAGTTGTTTAAAATATTAAAGATAGGCTTTAAAGGGGGGATTTAAAAATGTGATGGTTGCAATTTTTTTTAGTCAAAAAGTTGATTTATTAAATTCTAATTACATTTATGTCATAGAAAATCTCATAATAAATGAATAGAAATGTAAATCGTACCATTGAATTTAGATACTTTATACTGATTTTTATTATCCATAATAATATTTTAAAATGCATTAATCTTCTTATTTATAAATCTTATCTTGAACCCTAATCACTTATCCATTACTTTTTGTCTCTTCGGTGGCATTTCTTCATCGTTAGATTCGACAAACCTTCCCGATTCTAGTAGATCTTCGAAATCTTCAAGACCATCACCGTCTTCGTATCCAATATTATTTTTAGTCTGAATTGGTCCTTCATCCACAATTTCATCTGAATCACTAACTTCCTCGTAGGTTTTTTTTCCACATTGGTGCATTTTTTAGAACTATGACAATTTAAGCATAAATTTGTGCATTTTAAGCTATGTTTTCGGCAGCCACATTTTAAACTGTTACATCCAGTTTCACAGCTGCAGCAAATAGTTTTGAGTAATTTCCGGAATTAACTCCTTCTCTGTAAATTATCACTAGGTAACTCAGGTATATTAGTTATCTTAAAATAGCAATGAATAGGCATCTATGCACATAATTTAAAGAATATTCTACAACTTTCTCAAAATATTGTAGATGTCTTATTAAATATTAACTTATTTTTTTTGTTAATTATAGTAGTATATTTTGATTTGTATTTTTTTGTTTATTAATGTAATGTAATTCAAGTAATTAAAGTGTAAATTTTACTAAATAGCTTAAAAATGTACATAGTGATTAAAAAAAATTTCGGATTCGAGTTTTTTTCTTTTCTTTGCATTTTCTGAGAACATTTACCATATTAATGTATATATTTTTTTACATTATCAGAAAGAAGAGATTTCAACGAACAAAAAACTTTCCTACTTTTTTTAAAAATCTGATATTTTGACGCGAGAATTTTCGATTGAAAATTAGGGTGTTTTTTCGATATTAAGTCAAAATAAGGTGAAAAAATGAATATTTCAAATCAAAAAAATTACACTGTCTTTAAGACATAAAAAGGTAAGTAGTTTTTACCAAATTTCGTGAAAAAATTGTGAAAAAAGTGTAATTACAAAAGTTTTAGGTCTCTTTATTACCTACAACTTTGTCATTTAATTTTTTTTATAGGTCTTGCAGTTTTTGCGGAAATTGAGATACACCGTTTTTTACCCTTAAAAACTCACCCCCTTCCACTTTCCGACCTCAGATCGCCCGTAAATTATTTTTCCTTTCATTTTTGCTATATTCTCCTCCTGTTTTAACGGGTTTTATCCTACTATAATTTTTTTTGGTTTCAAAAATTATCGACCCTGGTCTATACTGTCAACTTACAAATGAAGCACATTTTGAACATTTGATTAAGTAATTATTATGTTACAAATGTTGTAATCTTTTAATTGTTACGTTTTAAAGTGGTTGAAAATTGTTTGTATAAAAAATTATTAATAGAATTGGGCATTGCCACACTTCTGTTTTATTTATTTAAGACCTTTTAGACGGCATAAAATTATAAGTAATACATGTAGCTAAACTCGTATTTAAGAGGAGATTATAATAATGACTGAATATATAGGGTGATGTATTTAAAAAACCAAAGTCCCTAATAATATCAGAGAAACGGCAAGTTTAACAACATTACAAATATCAAATATGGAATCTTCGTATCTTAAAATAGGCTTATCCCAAATTTTATACAAATCAGACTAGCAATTTAGGAGATAATTGTCCGTTTTCAGACTTTTGGTCCACTCTGCATAAGGTAAATTGAAAATTTTCTATAATGTAGTAGGCGTTCAGATGTCATAAATTGTTGACAACCTAATTATTATAACAATAACCAACAATTGTTTACATAACAAAAACAGCAGAAATACAGTAACGTTTATTTAGAATAAGTGTTCGATGTGTCGAAGGGAGTAGACGTGTTTCACAGTGCTGCTAGTTCATAGTTAAAAGTCGTTGAACATACAAAAGATACATGACACTTTTAACCTACATAAAAAGGTCAAAGAAATGACCAGCGGCTTCAGAAGGAATCAGAACAACATACTAATGGATGAAGGTGGAAACATAATGCTAGATTTAGAAGACAAACTTAAAACATGGAAGAAATATATCGAAAAACTGTTTGAAGACGAACGAAACAGGCCCCAACTAACACGAAAGGTAAAAACAGACAATCCAGACATAACAAACGAAGAAGTAATATATGCACTTAAAAACACAAAAAATGGGAAAGCACCTGGCGCGGATGAATTACCGGTGGAATTGCTAAAACTACTCGAAGAAGAACACACACCAATACTTACGGAACTGTTCAATACGATTTACAAAACTGGAGTTATACCCAGAGAATGGCTAACATCCACATTTATAGCAATACCAAAGAAAAACAATGCGAAAAAATGTAGCGAACACAGGACTATTAGCTTAATGAGCCACACATTGAAAGTATTTATAAAAGTTATACACAACCGGATACACAAGAAACTGGACAATGAGATAAGTGATTTCCAGTTTGGGTTCCGGAATGGAACGGGCACAAGGGAGGCATTGTTTGTTGTAAACGTACTGACACAGCGATGCTTAGATGTGAATAAAGAAGTATACGCATGTCTAGTAGACTATGAAAAGGCGTTTGACAGAGTACGACATGACCAACTCATAAAAATTCTAAGTGAAAAACAAATAGATACTCAAGACATAGGAATTATAGAAAACTTGTACTACAATCAAACAGCAAACATCAGAATAGACATTACACAGACGGAAGATATAGAGATCAGGCGCGGAGTGAGACAGGGATGCGTGCTTTCCCCTTTGCTGTTCAACATCTACTCAGAAGCGATCATGAAAGAAGCATTAGCTGAAGAAGAAGCTGGTGTGCGAGTTAATGGGATACCTATTTCAAATATAAGGTATGCGGACGACACTATGTTGCTAGCCGAAAATGCCATCGACCTACAAAGAATGGTACAAAAGGTACATAATGTCAGTATTCGATACGGGCTAAACATGAATCTCAGCAAAACAAAATTCCTTGTATTTACAAAGACCCGAAACAACAACACACAGCTGATAGTAAACAACCAGATAATAGAACGGGTATATAAATATAAATATTTGGGAACATGGATTAACAGCAACAATGATTATGCTAGCGAACTGAAAGCAAGAATTGAAATCGCACGCAGAGCCTTCATAAATATGAAACAGTTTTTCTGTAACAGAAATTTAAATAACGATCTCAAAATACGTATGCTGAGATGCTACATATTCACCATCTTACTATACGGCATAGAAGCGGCCACATTGACAAAAGTCATGATGAGAAAAATAGAAGCATTCGAGATGTGGCTATACAGGAGAATACTGAGAATATCTTATATGGACAGAATTACAAACGAAGAAGTACTAAAAAGACTCTCAAAAGAAACAGAAATTAATAACGAAATAAAAATCAGAAAATTACAATATCTGGGCCACACTATGAGAGGAGAGAGATACCGAATGCTACAAGTGGTGATGCAGGGAAAGATTGCAGGGAAGCGCAGCGTGGGAAGAAGACGAATGTCGTGGCTCCGCAACCTGAGAGAATGGTTCAATTGTTCATCAAATCATCTTTTCAGATCAGCAGTCAACAAAATGCAAATAATCATGATGATCGCCAACCTTCGACGGAAGACGGCACCATAAGAAGAAGAAGAACATACATCTATAAACTTTAAAATTTTGGTAAAAGTAGCAAAAGTGAACAAGTGCGTAATTTTCAACTATCAAATCAATTGATTCCTCTATACCACCGTAAGTTTGATCTTTGTCTTAGTCATGAGTAGAGATACACGAAAACAAAGCCATACCAGTAAGGGCGAGGATGAATTGCACTCAATGGTAAAAAATCTTGTTACTAAATTATGCACAGCGGATGATTTCATTGGTCGGCTAACCGAAACAATAACCCAAATATTCGAGAAAAAGTTAAGTGAAAGAGTTAATGAACTGAAACTGGAAAATGAAAATATGGTCGAAAAACCAAAATAGTTGTTTAATGTGACTATGTATTAACAATTTAAATCAAATCCTCACAATGCTCACTATGAGTCAGTTAACAGATCATTATGAGTTAGTAAACAAATTATTTCAAATGCTCATTATAAGTTAGTAAACAGTTTCATATTGTTGTGTTTATATTATATTTCCTTTATTACAATATTTTGTTGCCCAAGATTTTATAGGATTAAGATGTAGCATTGCGACCAGTTTGGATGTTCCTTCTGATTTAATTGGTGTTTTACTTGGAAAAAAAAACTATTCGTTATTTTTTTTTGCTTTGTTTTTGTCTTTGTATTTGAATACACACAAATTGTTTATAAATGTATTTTTTAAATATAGTTTGCTGTAATGCAAGATCACTGTTGCCGTCCTTACACAATATCAAACAAATAGTTTTGGACAATTCTTTAGATATATTACTGATATGTGAAACATGGTTAAAAAATTCCACTAATAATGATCAGCTTAACTTTGATAGCTTTAATATGCACAGGGTGGACAGAAATTGTAAGGGAAAAAGTTTATGTTTATATATTAGATGTTTTTTTTATTATTATGCTTTTTTGAGAGAAAATCGTTGATGTAGCTCTCGATTAGTTTTTTGGTTAAAAGTAGGCACATATTTAATTATGTTAAAAGAAAATGCAACAAAAATAAATTATTGGCACAAATTTAATAAAAATGTTTAATCATGTAGTACTAACGGTATTATCAAGCATCAGATTTATGGTCATTTTAATCGGAATCACAGTCGTCACTATCCCCATTCGGATTGTAAATAATAACAGGATTAACTGCTTCGATGCGGTTTTTAGAAACCCACCACTCCTCTATAATTTTTACACTTTGTGATACATTTTTTTTAAATTTCAGGAGTGGCAGTATTAAGTGCTCGTTGCCAGGTTTCCAAAACAGCCTTATTACTGTAAACCTTAAAACCAATGTAATTTTCATAAAAAGTTTTGCATATTTCCCAAATATACCCACTCAATCTGATTAAATTGGCAATGATAAGGCAAAAGTCACACGATGTCCATAACTGAAAGTAATTTGATCCACTTTGTAAACATTTTCTCTTTCGTTTCTTTTAGCTATCGATAATAATTCCGGCTTAGAGCAATACTGTGAAAATAAAATATTTTCGTTCGTTGACTATTCTTTTATTTTCTGAACCAACCAGGATTTTGTTGGTTGCTTATTAAAATATTCCAAATGAAACGGAGCATTATCTAATACAAATACAGATGGTTCATGTAACGATGGTAATAGTTTCTCTTTTAACCATTTCACAAACAGCTTTGTATCCATATTGTCATGATAATCAGCCGATTTTAATTTGGACGAAAATAAAAGATCCGCCCCATCAACAAAACCATGCTTTCCACCTGCATGTACTGTCGGTATGATTTATAGACTTTATGTTATCGTTCTGCCAAATTTTGTTTGTTCCACCTGTAGCAAAAATCCAAGTTTCGTCCATATAAACAAATGAAAAGCATTCTTGTCTCTAGTAAGTTTAATTCCTTAAAAATTCAATTCTTTTGTGCTCGTCTCCAGCTTTTTTACACAAAGCCTTTCGGTTGTATTTTTTTTTAAACTTAAACCCTATATCATTTAAAATTTTTGAAAAACTTGTTCTAGAAATTTTAAAAACATCTTTTCCTTTAACTTTTTCTATAATTAAATCTAAATAGACATGTTTTTTTTTCACGCATTTTGTGCGCAAGTCGGGAATTTCAAATTTGTAAGCTTCAGAAAAGTGTTTGGATGTCGGCGGGATTTATATTTTTCAACTTTTCGTTCACTATTTCCTTCTTTCACACTTTTTAAAACTGAGGTTAATTTTGTTTTACCAATACCCATCGCATCAACACAAGCTTACGTATAGATAAAACTGGTAGCATTTCTTTTGTCCTTTTCCGCAGTAAAATAAGCAGGTACATTCAATATTAATTCATCTACATCTAAAATACGTCACAGCATTTTCGCGGTTACAATCGATACTATACGGTTTTAATATAGGTACCCACTACAATGATAACCCAGAATTACTAATTACTTTTCTAGAAATCCAACAAAAAATCTAACAAAAATGAATTGGCAAGCCAAATTAGAGCTTAGTAGCTTAATTAATTAGTGAAATTAACAAATAAAAATATTGACCCTTAATTTCAAAAATAGAAGTCTCTTATAAAATAAAATGTGTTCCCTACGAAATTTTTTTAAAAATATTAGGGGAATTTACTTTTGTACTTTTTATATGTACAGTTAAATACTTATCGAGTTTCTAACGATAATCCGTTACCACTGTATATTCGTGAAATATGCTATACATAAACCTAGTAAATAAAGTAGCCTAAAAATACTGTTTAAAATGTTTTCCATTTTTTTAATGAAGATATTTAATCTTTGCTTCTTCTTTTTCTTCTTCCTTCTTTAATGCAAGCAATTTGCTTGTTTTTCTTCGTACCCTCTATCGTTCAATTGTTAGAAAGGTTGTCGCTCCATCTCTTGCGGGGTCTTCCAACGCTTTGGCGCCCTAATTTTTGTGTAGTAGAAAAAAAGCAGCTTATTTTTTAGCCCTGTAAATTTTGTCAATTACGTTTTGTATTCGTTGTATAAGATCTGCTCTATTTGCAAGTATTGTTTGGTTTTGTTAAAATTACCACTTCCAATCTTATTTCTGCAAAATAAATCCATAGAAAAAATTGTTGTTTTCATGGCCATTTGCATTTTTTTGTCATGTCACGTTTAACAACAATCGCAGAAACTTAATTTTAACTTTCGCAGGTATATTTATAATATTTTGTTTCCTTAGGTTAAAAACAGTATTTTGTTATCTAATTTTAAACTTATAAAGCCTATGCAACGTTTAAGAAACAGTTACAATTATTTAAGGGAATTTGACAGGAGACGCATTGTTAGAAAAAGAAAAGCTGCTTTTTTAATTAGACAAATTTCCGACCACATGGGACGACAGGTTACAATGTTGGTTCAGGTGGTTTAAAGAAAGGAATTTATAACCGTCGTTATAGATTTGGACGTCTTCAAACAACTAGAGTACGGAAATATCGTCATATTTATGATTTGTGGCTTTACAATACAGAGTTTTCACGACATGGTCGTTTGGAAATGCTTGGTTAAAAGCTTTATAGCATCGATATACCGCAGAAAACTCGCTTTTTAACTTTGGTCGTGTAAATAATTTTATGTTTCCCACTGATACTGCTCGGTTTGAAAAGTGTATCGGCAGATTAAATTGGAATTGTGAATGGAATAGAATCTTACATACATACATATAGTCACGCCTTTTTTCCGTAGGGGTAGGAAGAGACCACTTCCTTCCACTTGCTACGGTTCTTACACACATCTTTTGCTTCCTCTACTTTTATCAGTGCTCTCATACATGCTCGTCGATTGTTAGTACTCTTGACCTGGCCTTTCTTCAAAACAATGTTGATCTTAACGAGATATGTTCGCCGAGGTCGACCTCTACCGATTTCAGTCCATTTACACTCGCCTTATAAATTTGTTTCGTTAATCTTTCATCATCAATTTCTTTTACCTGTCCAAACCATCTAATCATTCCTTTATCTGTCTTTGTTACCACATCTTCTTTTACACCAAAGCGTTCTCTTATCTCACTATATTTTACTCTATCCAACCAAATCACTTCGGCTATACTTCTTAAACTACTCATCTTTGCAGCATTAATCCTATTTTTTTGTTTCTTTTGTCAAATTCAACATTCACTATTTATACATAAGTGTAGGAACCAACACTCCTATATGCACAGCCAGACATGCCTTTTGACAC
Source organism: Agelastica alni (assembly GCA_950111635.1). Classification (NCBI taxonomy): domain Eukaryota; kingdom Metazoa; phylum Arthropoda; class Insecta; order Coleoptera; family Chrysomelidae; genus Agelastica; species Agelastica alni. Next base: position 50,986,451 of record OX467712.1, on the reverse strand, counting down.
TTCCTGGCTGTTTATAAAGCTATGCAGTGCCCCATTCATTTGTTTTTTTGTCAAAACCATTCGCTCAATGTTACTGTCATACTTTCCATCTCTCGTAAACTTTGAACCTAAGTATACAATCCCATTTACTTGTTCCACTCTTTCTTCCTTGAACAGAACTTTACAATTTGTCATGCTTTCTTCTCTTTTAAACATCATTACTTAAGTTTTGCCTACATTTATTTTTATCCCTTTGATTTTTAGGGCATCATGCATTCATTCATTCATTCATTCATTTTTAATCCCTACGCACTCTCTTACAAATCTTTTAAATAATCGTCTTTGTGTAAGTTAAACATTCATGGCGAAGTCACACATCTCTGTCTCACACCTTTTTCGATGTTAAACCAGTCCGTGCAAGCTTCGTTTTTCCTGACGCACATAGTAATTACACGGATATATCTTTAAAGATTGGTTGCTAGTTATAAATAAATTACCATTTTCGATTTATAAAATTTCATTTGGTGCACAAAATGAAATGAAATCATAAAAAAATAATATTATTTAAACAATTAAATTAACATTTTAATTTCAAGGTGTTTTAATTGGGTTCGCCCTTGCTTTCTTCTATTCGGTAAATTTATTCATGAGATTTTCGGGCTTCCTGGATTTTTATGAATTACTTCTAACCAAATTCCGTGTCGACTATAACAATATGTATTGTTTTGCTATAAATCGCCTTGTTATTGGGACTGTTTTGAGAATGGAACAGCAGTGCTTTATAAAAGAAAAATACTAAAATACCCAGATTGTGTGACTGTCAGTGTTGAACTCAAATGAAATATAAAACATTCTTAAAAATAATAGTTTTAAGTGATGTTATCAGCTTGTGGTTTGGCTTCGTTTTTAAGTTACCTAAAAGAACTACTTTTGCAAACAGGATTAAATTAATGGACACCTTAACTTGTTTCGCATACTTAGCTAAGAAAAACTTTCAAAGTTAACCCGTAAAAACGGCCTCAAATATACTAAAATAAAAAAGTTAACAAAGACCGGTCCATAGGTGGTCACTTCGATTGGATAAATTAAGTAATTCTTTCTTTTACTTAACAAGCATCTGCATATCACCCGAAATGGATTATGCACGATTATTTATTTTTTTCTTTGGCTTGGGCAGTTGCCATTCAGGCAGTGACAAAATTTTATTTATTTAATCTATGTAAATAGTAAAACCTTTCACACATACCATGAATACCTTTTTAGCTTATACGAAGCAAAATAAAATAAGAAAACAAATCAACAAGATTATAAAAACATTGGTCACTCGCTTTTCGTCTAGGGGCCCATCAAGACATTTTTACTTTTCACACCAAAATAGACCCCGGTTTGGTAGGTATAAAACAAATGGGATAGAAACAAAGGTTACAATTCTAACTAAGTTCACAGGCATACATTACTTTCACAGATAAATTTCTTCAAGCACTCGTAGATATTTTTTTTATTGAGAGATTACAGATAACATATATTAAAAGGTGGAAAAATATTGTTTTTTATTTAATTCATTACCAGATTATGAGTGTCAGGTGCATATTTTAAACATTCCACGATTATCTATCAGATGTAATTTTATGTTCGTCGTAGGCACATAGCCCGGAGAGTAGTTGTTTTCTGATTTATAATCGACCAACATATACTTATAGTATAGGTAACATGCGGAAAAATTAGCTGGTTAATTAAAAATCAGATTTATATATTTTTGCTGTATAAAATAACCAGTTTTTTTATTTACGTCGTTAACTTGCTAATGTTGAACATTACCATTAATACAAATGGTATTCTAAATATTATGCGCTTAGATTTGCATATTAAAAGTTTTGTTCCAAATTATCTACATAATTACGTGCATCGACTATAAAACTGTTATATTTTCCAACAAATCTGTTTATTTTCAAGAAGATAAACGGTTTAACTGCACTGTGTGTATGGCTTTTATTAATTAAAATAACTAACAATCCATCCGATGCATTCAAATGCATTTATGTTGATTAGAAAGTTGGAATTTGTTAGGTTTTGTATGCAAAATTTTGCAAAATTTCTCGTAAGCAAGTATAAGTCCACTGAATATTCATTTTGATAAGATAAACGACGTAAATTACACAACGCAATACAAAAAGTAAACAAGTTATTTTTAAATATTATCCTGTTAGGCACAGCTTCTTAATCATACAAAATGTTTACAGTATATTAAAATTAAAGAGTACCAACAACCGACGAGCATGTATAAGAGCACTGATGAAAGTAGAGGAAGCAAAAGATGTGTGTAAGAACCGTAGCAAGTGGAAAGAAGTGGTCTCTGCCTACCCCTATGGGAAAAAGGCGTGACTTTATGTATGTAAAAATGTAAAATTAAATTTGATAATCCTTCTTTTTACAAAAAATTCTCTAAAACAAATCTTAATTATAATTATATATTTTTTTAAAAAATTAACGTGTCTTGGCATCTAAAAGCCACTTACACGGGATATGTGATAAATTTAATCTTTACAGATAAAATGCCTTGTCCTAAATGACTGACTGACTGATCAACACACAGCCTAAACTGCTGATCGTAGAGACCTTAAACTTGAAGGGTGTGTTCTTTGTATGACGTAGGCATCCGATAAAAATTTTTTTTTTAAAATTCTGACCCTAATGGGGTGAAAAACGGGGGCAAAGTTTGTATGGGACAACGTGATTCATTGGTCCAATCTACTTCAAATTTTGCATACACATTCTTTAACAGAATTGATGAAAGACTTTTTTTTTATTTAGGGTTGATACTCAGTATCTACGCCCGATGTCTTACCAACTGCATCACTTTGGTTCGGTCTTTTATGATTGTTGTTTAATTATAAGTCCTAAAACTTATCCGGTTCTCGAGCCGGCCCTGTAGACTGTTGTCTTCCAAAGAATTTTTTCTTTATTTGCGCTTACGTTAAATTATATAGTTTATATAATTTATTTTATTATGAATTAGTAATCGGTACGTCTCTGGCGTATTTACAAAAGGGTTTGCCTCTTGGGTCGTGCGTATGAAAGACGTTTTTCGTATTTTATTAAAACTCATCGCCTAACGTGGTTAAAAAGGGGTAGAAAGCTATATTAGGGGTGATTTGCATCAAAATTGATATCAATACTCCTTGGTGCTTTTGAATTACATTTTATTTTGACACATGTTTAAAAACTCAATCCGATTTTATTTAAAAAACGTTGAACTCACATAAAAGTTTGGTGCAATGCAATACTCTTTAAAATGGAAATGACAAATATAAAAGAATATTTAAATCGGATTGGAATTCAAAATTTCAATTTTATTTGTTTTTGAATATTTGAATGAAAAACTTGCCTTATACCTTGATTTTCCTTCGAAAACTCTTGAAAATCTCTTAGATTAACCACTTAGCGAATATTTACGATTGCTGCGTAATTTTTTGGAAGTCCATTTGCACTTTTTTTTGAAATAATTTTAGTGTGGTTAATTTTTTTGATTTGTTGTTATAATGTTCTATCCTCACTTCTATACATACAGTGCGGTCCATAGGTATGGAATAAATTCATTTTTAGCGTTAATGTGTATTTCATCAGAAAATCCTAAAACAGGTTGATTTTATTGTCAATTTGACAATTTACAGTATGAAAATATTACCCCCTTCTTGCGCCCCCTCTAAATTATGAGCACCCCCTCAAAAAATTTAAATAAAAAGGCGGTCGTGTGGCATCTTGTTCGAAAGGGATTTTTATTATCTGTTTATCAATACTAATTTTTTTATATTTCGTGCAACCATAATTGAGAAAATTTGTTATTAAAATTTAAAAATATTGACACTGTAAATTATGTATCCGTTAAAAAAACCTGAAACAGGTCGATTTCTATTCTTAATTTGACAATTTACAGTATGAAAATATTACTTCCTTCTTGCACCCTCTCTGAATTATGAGCATCAACTTAAAATGTTGTACGAGAATTCCAAAATCGCCTTGCTTATTGTCAAGGAGTGAACGGTGGTCATTTTAAACATTTTAATTAAACATTTTAATTATTTGGAAAAGTCGTCAAATAAAAATTAGAAGAACAGATACAAGGAAAAGTTGATGAAGATCAGGCAGGATTTACGGCTGGAAGATCATGTATGGACCATATATATACAATTCAACAACTCATAGAGAAAAAAATGGCCAAGAACAGAAAGGTACATTTTGCATTTGTGGATATCCGAAAGGCCTATAACTCTGTCCCTCGGTCTAAAATCTGGGAAGCCATGTTAGAAATGGGTATAACGCAGAGAATTATCAGAACAGTCCAAAATATGTACAAAAAAAATACCGTAAGGATTAAAGAGGGAAATAAACTATCAAATGCCTTTAAAACAACTAAGGGTCTCCTCCAAGGCTGCTCAACATCACCCACACTATTCAAAATATTTCTACAACAGACACTAAGACCATGGAAGAGAAAATGTGCAGGAATGGGAATACCAATTAGGAATGATCATCTGTATACTCTAATCTTTTCCGATGATCAAGTAATCATAGCTCAAGATGAGGAGGATTTAGATTTTATGATGCGGAAACTAGAGGAGGAATATGGAAAAAATGGAGTGGAAATTAACCTCGAAAATACCCAATATATGTCAACGGCACAAGACAGGATACATCACCTAGAAATAGATGATAACCGACAGATCTCAGGAATAGACAAATTTAAGTACCTAGGGTTTATAATATCAAAAAATGGAAGAAAAGAGGAAGAAATAAAAAATAGACTAGGTCAAACGAGGGCATGTATTAATCAATTAAACCCAATATTATGGGACCGCCACATAACCAAGACTAATAAAACGAGAATATTCAATTCAATAGTTCGCAGCATAATTATTTATGGAGCTGAAATGTGGGTGATCAACAAAAAAAACAAAGGAAAGATTGTAGCCACAGATATGGACTTTTGGAGAAGGAGTTGTGGAGTGAACAGATTAGATCGAATAAGAAATGAGGAAATCAGGAGAAGAATGGAGGTAAAAAAAGACATACTAGAACACATAGAGAAAAAGAAACTAACGTGGTACGGACATGTTAGAAGAACTCCGGAGGATCGCTGGATACACCGGGTAACTGAGTGGAGTCCATTAGGCAGACGAAAGAGAGGTCGACCAAGGCGATCATGGAGAGACGAAGTGGATGAGGCGATGGAATTAAGAAACCTGCAGGACGGAGACTGGCAGGATAAGGACAACTGGAGACAAGGGCTGAAAGCAGGAAGGCAGCGACAGCTGTAGATATCCTGGATTATATATATAATTAATTGTTAAATAAATTAAAAAACACTTTCTAAAAAATATTTCCTTCATTCTACGTAAAGTTTAAAAATTTCACATTTTTAAAACAAATTTTCTCAGCTAAGATTGCACTAAATTTTAAAAACTTAATATTACTAAACAGAGAAATGAAATACCTTTTGAAAAAGGTTAAACACGACCTCCTTTCTCATTTAAATCTTTTGAGGGGGTGCTTATAATTCAGAACGGGTGCAAAAAGGGAGTGATATTTTCATACTATAAATTGTCAAATTGAGAATAGAAATTAATATGTTTTAGGTTTTTAAACAAATACATAACATTTTACATTTTTAAAATATATATTTTTTAGTTATGATTGCACCAAATTTTAAAAACTTGGTTTAGCTGAACAGAAAATGAAAATACTTCCCGAACTAGGTGCCACACGACCCCACTTCTCATTTAAAATTTTTTAGAGGGCGCTCATACTTCAAAGGGGGTGCAAGAAGGGGGTAATATTTTCCTACTGTAAATTGTCAAATTGGCAATAAAAATCTACCTGTTTTATTTTTTATTGAACAAATACATAATAGAGCTAGAAATGAACTTATTCCATACATATGGACCGCAGTGTATAAAATGGTTTGTCCTGAATTACTGACGCACAGCCTAAACCGCTGATCGTAGAGCCTAAAACTTTAAAGGTGAAAAACGGGGGCAAAGTTTGTATGGGACAACCTAGTTCCTTGGTCCAATCTACTTCAAATTTTGCATAAACCTTCTTTAACAGAATTGAGTGAAGATGTTTTTTGTATTTTATTAAAACTTTTTGCCTAACGGGTCTTATTAGAACCATTTTCGACTCGTAGCGGACAAAGTCACTCAATCTAAAAATATGAGCTGAATTGTAGGTCTTACGATGTCACATAATTTACAGGTAGGGCGAATCTGTGAAGACATCAGATAACCATGGGTGAGCTGGAAGTGACCTATTTTGAGTCTTCTTATAACACTTTGGTCGTTTCTTGTTATTGAGGGATTATGTGTGGGTTAAATAATAAGTAGTTTTGTGTTACTTGTATTCCAATATGCTTGCCATATTTGTATCATTCATTTGTGGAGCTGCTGATTTGCTCTACTGGCAAGTCGGCGAAACAAATTTGTTTTGCTGCTTGGTCTACACGTTCGGTTCCCGTAATTTTTATAAGAGAAGGGATCTATATAATATTCTCGTAAACACCTTTAGTATAATGGTGGTGGCAGGTTTCGAGGATATCTTGAACGAAGGAACGTTGTTAGTTGTTATTTTTAATGAAGTGTATTGATAAAAGGAGTCTGTTCATATGGCAAGTATACTGTTATCTTGTACTGAAGTCCTCCAAACTTGTAGTATTTCATATAGTTCATCTGTGTGTATGCAACATGAATCGGGAAGTTTGTAAGTTACTATTGTTGTATCTAGAGTAGTAACAGCATATCCGGTACCATTAACTTCTTTGAAGGCGTAAGTGTAAAGGATTTTTTTAAACAGCTGATTATTTATCAATTCTCTCAATTGTTGTAAGAAGACTATGTTAGGCGTATCGCGCTTGATGTAAATTCTAAAGCATGTGTTTAGTAGCCGCGGTTTTTTGGTCCATGGAGGTGTTTTATTGAAGGTTTACTTTTAGCATTCGTGTAGAGTTTTATATTTAAAAGTGTTTTTCACAGCAGTCAGAATCAATCCGTGATAAACTGAATTGTGCGTAATTAGTATTTACAAAAGCGTCCCTCTGAATATATTGCGCACAATTAGGACTATCACGTTTCTGACTGCTGTGGAAACAAACCTAATTTCAGTGCATGGCCGAAAATAGAAATTGTTTGGGCTGACTGCCGCATAAGGTATTTTATCAGCTGTCAATGACACTTTTTTATTGGTCAATAAGTAGTTAGGTTGTTGGTCAATTACAATAAATCACAAAACATTTTTAAATCCTGTTTTTTCAAAAGTACACAAATACAATTAAATTTATTTAGAATATCGTACAAAAGCTACAGGTCACTGTTATTATTAATTCAACAAGTAAATCTTTTTATTTGTAAATAAACCCTTAAATTTATTACCTTCCATTTAAATGTGCCTAAATTATTGATCAAATGTTAAGCTGTGATAATCGGTATGCTATTAACCGCGCCAATTTTACTGCTTTATCCTACAGGATAGGTAATCTAAACTGGGAATTTATAGTTTGTTGCTGATTGATTAAATTGTTAAATCTGCACGAACTGTTTTAAGTTTGGTGTGGTGTGCGGGCTTGAAACTGATTTATACCCATGTCGATTGCTGTTTTGCCCAATTGAATGGTTATAATTTCATTATAATCATGGTGGTAGTGTACGCCAAAATGGAGTTCATACACCAATTTTAACTTTTGCTGTAATCGATAAAAACTGAATCAAAAAGCAAAATTTTAACTCACACCAGAAATTTTTTTATAAAAGTGCACTAAGAAATGCTTATTTATTTTCTTTGATGTACAAAAAAATACTTAAATTTTTTTAAAGGTTTAACCTAAAGTAGGTACACTTGGAGCAAGAAAGTACTTGACGTGCTATAAATCTACTAACACTGTACATTTGGAGCAACTTAACTCAATGCATAAAAATGCCATTTGTCAATTTAAAATACTAGGCTTGACAATGAACTGCTTCTCATTGGCTTATCGTAGAGCTATCGTAGACCTATCTGTCTATTTTCTAAAAATTTTGTTTAATACGGTCTTTCATTGTGTTTTTATTATAATGCCTGTAAGGACTATAGGAAATTTAGACTTTATAAGCTCCATAAAGATTTACATACACAAAGTCTCGCCTTTTTCCCGTAGGGGTAGGCAGAGACCATTTTCTTTCACTTGCTATTGTTCTTACACACATCTTTTGTTTCCTCTACTTTCATCATGTACTCTCATACATGCTCGTCGTGACCTGGCCTTTCTTTAAAACAATGTTGATCTGATCGAGATATGTTTGTCAAGGTCGACCTCTACCGATTTGTCCATTCACACTCGCCATATAAGTTTGTTTCGTTAATCTTTCTTCACCCATTATTTCTTCGTATCCAAACCATCTAAGCATTCCTTTATCTATCCTTGTAACCACATCTTTTTTTACACCACAGTGTTCCCTTATCTCACTATTTTTTACTTTATCCGACCGAGTCACTCCGGCTATACTTTTCAAATTACTCGTCTTCTAAGCATTAATCCTATTTTTATGCTTCTTCTGCAATACCCAACATTCACTACATACATAAGAGTAGGAACCAACACTTTATGCACTGCTAGACGTGCCTTTTTTGAAACTTTCTGGCTGTTCATAAAGCTATGTAGTGCCTTATTCATTTGTTTTCCTGCCAACACCCTTTGCTTGATGTTACTGTCATACTTTCGATCACTCGTAAACTTTAAACCCAAGTAAACAAACTCATTTACTTGTTCCACTCTTACTTCCTTAATTAGAACTTCACAGTTTGTCATGTTTTTTTCTTTTCAAGACAATGTCGACCACAATTCACTCCTCACCACTTTGTCACAGGCCTTTTCCAAATCTTTAAAAGCGCAGTAGACCTTCTGACTTTTAATCAAGAATTTTTCGACCATACCTCGTAATGAAAAGACCTGATCCATACATCTCCTTCCTCTTCTAAATCCTGCTTGCACATTCCATATCATCTTTTCAGTTTTATTCATCACTCTTTTAATCAATATTTTTGCATACATTCTGCTGACTATGCTAAGTAAACTAATACCTTGGTAGTTCTTACAGTCCTGCTGCGAACCCTTTCCCCTGTTAAGCGCCATGATAACGGCCCTGCATCAGTCGTCTGGTACGCTACCGCTCCTTCAGGAAAGGTTAAAAAGGGGGTATAGCAGACTAGTTACCACGTTTTGTTCTGCCTTAGGCATTTAAACCGTTATCCTGTCGTACCCAGCAGCTTTATCCAATTTCATACCTTTTAACGCTTCCACAATTTTTATCGTACTAATTTCACTTTCATTGCAACTTTCACTCATGTCTCCGAATGGGGCCTGTAGTTGTAAATTCTAGATTCACATACCCAAGATTTCTTTGATTGGAAAGGTAATATGTAAACAGGATTTAAGTTGTGGAACTTACCGTTGAGGTTTTTTTTGTCATCAACTTTAAAGTAGCAAGTTAAGTCAAATTTAAATTTTTTATTAATCGCGTTATTTGATCAGATCACAATAACAATGAAACCCTTGAGGTTTTTCATTATAAATAGGAAAAAAAACTTAAAGGTTTCTTTTAATATATTGTTGATAATAATTGACAATAATCAGAGGTGTTTTTTGAGTACCATTATAATTGGATTTATTTCTGAAAACATTAAATATATCTTAAATAATAAGAACACAATTCTTGTTAAAATAATTTACTTACAATATTGTAGCGTAATAAAAATATTAATGAAATAATAAGGAATTCCTAATTTTTTTTTACTGAAAATAGTCGCAAAAAGGGTAGACTTATCGTGTGGGTCGCGGATGGCCCGCACTGTGACTATTAGAAGGGGAAGGGATTATAGAAAGGAGATGATTGTGGACCCGCTTTTTGAAAAGTTGCAGGTCATAGTTCTCTGGAAAAACTAATTTTGGAATCTTGTTCCAATCCGTAGCAGCTCTGTAAAAGAAGGGTTCTTGATGGAGATTGGTCCTTGTAGTGTCAATCTTGAGTTAATGGGTGAGACTGATCAGCGTGCCGAGTTCTTCGGTCAAAATTAACACAAATACTGCCAAAATAATTAAAGAGAGCTTTTAACATTGTGCAGATATTTAATTTTTTTAATATTTGTAAGTTCCGTTTTAAATAATTTATAATTTTACGGCAAAGTTGATTGTTTGTTTGAATTGAAATATAAAGGATTTAAGTTTAAATTTAATAAAAAATAATCAGCAAAATATAAAACATGCTCAAATTTTTTTAGTAGAAGATTAAAAAATTTTTAATAAACAATTAATACCTATTTAATCAAAAAAATGTTATTGCATTTTCTCTTAACATCGCGTAGAAACAAATGGTTTTAAAAAAATTTCAAACTGTAACGATGACATAAAAAATATTTGTTACATTCTTTAACTTTCCACGTTTGTCCTTAAAATCGTGGTTGAGAAAGATTGATTTGTTTTAAAATGAGATTTAAAAGTGGAGTAGTTTAAAGAAAATGTAGATGTACGTTTTCTGTTGATGTAACTGTTGAAACACAAAAGACCACACGAGTTGAATTTAAATAAAGTTTTATAAGAGTTCTAAAAGTCCTTTTGAAAAGCAAATAGCAGGTATATAGTTTAAAGTAAATTTAGTTTTATTGAAAAATATTTTTAGAATTGAATTTACTTTTAGAATAGATGTAAAAATAAAAGTAAAAAATGTTAATTATACAGGGTGTCCCCTAAAATAGTGCATTCCTTAAAAGAAGGTGTAGAATGAATAATTAGGAACTAAAAATTCTTATAAACTGTTTTCCCCAAGTCATCCATTTTGCCAACCATGCATTGTACTCTAGCAAACAAAAAGTTCACACAAAAAGAACCACAGATAAATTTAATTAGTTATTAACATGTTACTCGGAAGAAAATAACGATCGTTATTTTTGTTAAAATTCCTGCGTTTTCGATTCGCGAATATCACATATTATTTACATATTAAAAGGCTCACGGTAATTTTAATGCAGCTGTTTGGCTGCAGTTTTGTGAATGTAAAGTTACTGTCTTAGTGTAATAATGATTGGATAATTAGTATTTTCATTTATTTATGTGTAGAAGCCTAATCTTATTAATTTACAAAATATACGTAGGTAATACCATTTATTTAATACTTTTCCATCCAGTATAACAGGTTTTTTAAATAAAACAATCTGCTACTTTTTAAAGTCAATAAAAAAAGTTTACAAAAAGCACCAGATTTTTCGCTTCGATTCTAATAAAGGTGTACTTTTATTTCAATAAACAGTTAAATAAAAAACTTTAGAATTAAACACAGAAATAAATTTATTTGACGCTTTGGTTTATCTAACTTAAAACCATTTTTAAAAATTGTACTAATCAGCATTTTGCGTAACAAAATGATATTAATAGTATATTACACACCGAGGCGGGAAGAGATTCATTTCTGTCGTGAGATTAGTTAGTTAACCTAGACGCAAAGCATCAAGAATAATCAAGTAAATATATTGTTACCTTGACTACGGGGTATACAATTGTCACCAATATAAATAAATGTCAGATAAAGTCAATTATTAAATTTAAGAAAAAACATGAAAATCGATAGATTTTTTGTTCAGCCCAGAGGAGGAATATCAAGAAATCAACCAATTGGACACAATACAATATCTAATTTTCTCAAAAATTTTTTTTGAATTTAGAGAACTGGAAAGGCTTCACAGGACACGCACTCAGAAGAACCGCCGCTACGTTATTTGCCAACAGTGGTGCATATGTACTCCAATTAAAAAAGCTGGGAGGATGGAAATCTAGTACTGTGGCAGAAGGTTACTCTCTCAATGTGCCACGTCTTCTGTAGCTATTGCAAGTACTTCGCAAACCTCAGTCATTACACATGAAATTAATTTGTCGTCCAAAGAGACAACTTTTGGAGGGTCCAGCGCTGGTACAGGCCTAAATATTTCAATAAACGCTTACAATAATTCAAATTTAACGATTAATATCAATAAGTAGTTTGTTGTATTTTAGTTCATTGTTGTTTTTTATTGTTTGCCATTAAATAGGTATTATAAAATTTGTCAAAAAAATGTTTTATTTTTTTAAATATAAAAAATATTCATTTATAATAGATGAAATAGGGGTGGGAAATGAGGTTGGAAAGTAGAGGTGTGTAATGTGACTCTTCCCAACCTTTAATGACGTTAATAATGATAGCATTACACATATGGTTGTAAATAAAAGTACATTATTAATTAGATTTAAGGGCAAGATTTTATTCTAAACAGACAGTGTTATGTCATGGCTCATGATAGTAAATAAATGGATTATTTTCGTATAATTTACATATAATATTATATAATATATTATATATATAAATATATATATATATATATATATATATATATATATATATATATATAATCATCATCACTCAGCTATAGTAGTCCATTGCTGAACATAAGCCTCTCGTTTATTTTGCCACTCTGCTCTATCTTGAGCCATTTGTATCCAATTACCACAGATTCTTTTGATGTCATCGGTCCATCGTGTCCCTCTACTACGATAAGCTTTGTGCCTCGGACGCCACTCCAATAGTTTTTTAGACCATCTTCCGTCAGTTCTTCTAGCTACGTGGCCAGCTCAGTTCCACTTTAAAGTTGTTATTTTTTCGATTACATCTATAACACCTGTTCTTTGGCGAATAATCTCATTTGGTATTCGGTCTCTGAGGGAGATACCCAGAATAGCCCTCTCCATCGCCCGTTGGGTGACACGCAGTTTCTTTGCTGACTTTTTTGTAAGCGTCAATGTTTCGGCTCCGTATGTCATTACTGGTAATATGCACTGATTGTATACTTTTCGTTTTAGACTGATGGGAATATCCGACTTGAAAACATACTTTAATCTTCCAAAAGATGCCCACCCCAAGCCTACTCTCCGGAGAAGTCCGCACGTCTGGTTGTCCCGTCCTATTCGGATCTCATGACCCAAATATTTGTAGGCGGTGACCTGTTCAATAGATTTGCTTCCAATAGTTATGTTTTCACTGGGGACTAGGTTTGTCATGACTTGCGTCTTTGCAAAGTTAATTCTTAGGCCAACTTTCCTTGAAGCATTGTATAATTTTTCCAACATCATGGACGCTTGATCTATACGGTCGGTGATAAGGACGATATCGTCTGCAAATCTTAAGTTATTTAATCTTTCACCGTCTATATTTAGGCCCATTTCCCCCCAGTCGATTTTCTTACAGGCATATTCGAGCAGTGTGGTAAACAGCTTTGGAGAGAGGGTATCTCCTTGACGTACACCTTGTTCTATTCGGAATGTTCTTGTGTTTTTATGTAATCTTACACACGCCGTTGCTTTCTCATATATACCCTTAATCAGTGCAATGTACCTGTAATTAATTCTGCATTTTGTTAATGATTTGAGCATATGTTGTTGGCTGATTGAGTCAAAAGCTTTTTCATAGTCTACGAAAACAAGGATGAGAGGTTTATTATATTCTGTTGATTTTTCTATAAGGGTCTTGATTGTATGTAAATGGTCGTTTGTACCGTACCCTGCTCGGAATCCTGCCTGTTCTTTAGGCTGGTAAAAATCTAATTTCGGAGTTAGGCGTTTAGCAATGATTTTCATAAATAATTTATACAAGTGGGATAGGAGACTAATGGGTCTGTAATTTGCTAGATTAACAATGTTCCCCTTCTTGTGCATTATTACTATAGTGGCGTTGTTCCACTTTGAAGGTGTTACTCCTTGATGTAGACATTCATTAAATAATTTACATAGGGCTTTAATAACTATGTGTCCACCTTCCTTTACTGCTTCTATAACAATTTCGTCTTCTCCTGGTGACTTATTATTCCTCATCTCAGACACCGCCTTTTTTACTTCACAGTAGGTTATGTCTGGTGCATCTTCAGAGCCCTGGTTCAGTATTCTTGGGATAGGTACCTCTTCTTCATCTGGTTTTCTATAAAGTTCTTCATAGAAGTCTTCGACAATTTTTACAATTTCATCCTTGTTGGTAGTCACTTGCCCTGCCTTATTTTCTAGTTTGCAGATGTTGTGTTTTCCCACTTTTAAATTTCTACGTTAAACTTTAAGACTCTTGTTGTTTTCAATCACTGTATTTATTTTCTTTGTATTAAATTTTCTGGTATCTTTTCTTATAGCCTTTGATATTTTTTTATTTAGTTGTCTTAGTTCTTCGTTGTTTGTGGTGTATTTGTTCTTTAGTTCTCTTCTTTTTGTTAGTAGCTGTTTTGTGCCTCTAGACAGTTTTTTTTCTTTTTCTCTTCTCTTTGGTTCATATCTTTTACGTGTCTCTTGCAATGCTGTACATATTTTTTTATTTAAGTTCTCAACGTCGGTTCCCATATTTTCAATACCGTCTAAGTCATTTTTTAGAGCCTCTCTGTATTCATCGGAGTTATTTATGGGATTCCATCTTAGGTTTCGTACTTTCGATATCAGCTTAGATCTTTCTCTCTTTATATTGATTTCTATTATTGCTCTTACCATTCTGTAATCACTACCAATTGAGATACTATTAAGAACCTGGCCGTCATGCACTATATGCTTATGATCCGAGACGATGTAATCTATCTCATTCTTGGTAGTACCGTCTGGGCTTGCCCAAGTCCATTTTCTATTTGGCTTTTTCTTGAAAAAGAAGTTCATCGCAAATAGATTGTGCTGCAATAAGTAGTCTAAAAGCATAGTTCCTCTATCGTTTCTGTTACCGAATCCAAACGACCCCATCGCTGTTTCGTTGTCGTCTGCCTTATGTCCTAATTTGGCATTGAAATCTCCGATAATAAAAGAAAAGTGCGTTCGAACCTTTTCTATTGCTTTGGCGATGTCTTCATAAAAGTTCCCTATTTCATCTTCACCATGCGTGGATGTTGGAGCGTAGACTTGTATTATTTTAAGACTGTATCGATCGTTCAGTTTAAGTACCATAAATGCGACTCTCAGGCTAACATATTCAAACTGCACTATGCTATCTTTATGTCTCTTGTGAACTAAAAAGTCTACGCCTCCTTCCGACATATTTTCATCGCCTTTGTAGTACAGCACATTTCCAGACTGCAGTGTCATCTCTGCTTCACCTTTTGTCTCGCACAGGCCTAGAATATCCCACTTTATATGAGAAAGTTCATTTTCTAGTTCTAGTATTTTCTGATCCGATCCAAGTGTTCTAGTGTTGTAAGTGGCTATTAGCAATTTTCGTCTACTGTGGTAGCCTGATCTACTCCAGGGATTCTTCGCACCCTCTGCATTCTGTCTTGTCCGATTGCTACCGTAACCGGGGATCTTCATGCTGCCGGAGACTGAGGGCCGTGGTAAAGTTTGTGACATCATTTATACGAGGTTTTTAGCCTTTTCCTATCACGCTGGCCAGGCGGGTTAATAGGGGGTAAGGAATATTTAGAGTAAATGGTATAGGTTTAGTAAGGAGCTGTGGGTGGGACAATGGTTTCCCCCGTATGGTATTGGGAGATAAACCAAGGCTAGCGTCTGGCAGGAGCGCATCCCTAAAGTAGATCTGTTATCTGTAGGGTTCACAGATAAGTATCTACCCGCTACCGGGTATATATATATATATATATATATATATATAGTAAAGTCAATATTTAATAGTCCATTATGTTTCTAATACGCAGTCATAATATGTTTAAAAGGAATACACAGCAGAAAAAAATTAAAATAAAGTTGTATCAACTTTGAAAAACAAGGTTTTTCTTATACATCTTATTTAACCCAATGGGTTATTAGCGGTGGATTAAATAAAGTTAACAAACAGATAACATATATAAACATAATATTATATGCAATAGAGTAGTTTACAGTTTCGTAAGAATTTTATAATATTTTCAATATTTACAACATAAAACAACTTTTTTAAGTTTTTTGAAAAATTATATTTCAGTTTTTCCACATATTATATGGGGACTCGATTAAAATGTGTTTCACTGTTATGGGTACTTCACATATTTCACATTCAGGTTGCAAATCTTGGGTGAAAAGATATTCGTGGGTGAGCCGTGTATGTCCTAAGCGAAGTCTTGGGAGAAGCGGCTGAAATAATTGGTGTTCCATGGGCCGAAATTTGGTTTAATCTCTCGTAGTTTAGATGGTTTATTTTGGCCCGAGATATTCCATAGATTTGTTAATCTTGTTTTGAAGTAGGATTTCAGGTCTACTGCTAGTGGTTCAATAACTGGTACAATATTTGGGTCCAATGTCGCTTTGAAAGCTAAAAGGTCTGCCAGCTCGTTTCCCCCTATACCAATGTGTGATGGTACCCACATCATGCAAACTGTCTTATTCGGAAGTTGATATATTTCGGCTTTGATTAGTTTTACAATAGGATGGTTTGTATATATTTTAGATATAAGATGTAATGATTTAGCCAAGTCGGTGATTATGATATATTGGTTGGAAGGGGCTGTTCTAATATAAACAAGTGCTTTGAAAATGGCAAAGAGCTCACCTGTTAGTACGGTGGATTCTGTGGGTAATTTATATTTATTTTCTGTTGTGACTACAGCTGATCCCACTCCCGATTTATTTTTAGAGGCATTTGTAAATACGTATAGATGGTTGAAGTACGTTGAAAGAAGTTTGTTATACTTGTTGAGGATTATCTGTGGATTTGTTTAATACTTGCTATGTGTACTTAGTTGAAAATTTAAAGGAGGTGCAGAATAGTTAAATTTAATAACATTGTACACAAAAATAAAAGAAGACATGATATTCTGCACTTTACAACTAACCATACCGAAATAATACAGGATGTTAGTAAATAAGTGCGACAAACAGGGGGTGATTCTGCGTGAAAAAATAATGACAATTTGCTTTATAAACGTATGTCCGTAAATTTGTGACAAAAAACGTCTTTAGCCTTTTTTTCGTATAGGGCGCCGTTTTTATGCAAAAAATATAGAACATCTTAACGCGTATTTTTCATTTCTTTAATTTAATACATTATCAAGAACTATCTAATACAATTACATTAAACCAGAACTCGTTTCTCCGAAAACGAAGCATTTGCGGACATACGTTTATATAGCAAATTGTCATAATTTTTTTATGTAAAATCACCCCCTGAAGTTTGTCGTATTTACTAACACCCTGTATAATATTGTTACAAATCCGGTCCTGTAACCAACCAAAAGGTCGACGGCGTCGAGGGTCAGTGTTCGACCGCTTTCCTTTGTAGCCACCGACGCGAGCTAGGAAAGTCGAGCGACCTCTCGAATCCGCGTCGAATAATGTAGAAACAGAAAAAGATCTGGAGCTGTGATATCGGAACTATAAAAGGGGAAAACGATCATAACAAAACAGTATTAGCTTATGTGTTTACAAATTATTAAATGTAAATAGTTATATAGAGTTGTATAGCTAAGTGAATATTTAAGTGGTTAATGAAAATATAATTTATTGTATTGAAATAAACATTGTTTGGTTATTGGATCGAGAGTTTTAATCGCCGAACCCAAGAAAGAACTAAAAATCGTATCAATATAGTAGTCACATCATTAATTCTTTATCACTTAATTTTGTGAAGGTTCAGCTTTTAAATGAGAAAGCAAAGAGGCAGCATTTGGTTATTTATGATGACAATAAAACGAATGAAGTACATTGTTTTGGATGTAGAAGCATGAGTTAGAAGAGGATACGGAACCCTAGCATTCATGGCAAACGAAGGGTGTTAACATACAATTAGCTAATCTAAAAAAAGGTGAAATTTTTTTTTAAAATAGGTGTAGCTAAAACTGGTCAGGTTTTAAAAGGTACACATATTGGATATTCAAGAGTATCAAATAATGTTGGACACGTTAAACATTTTTTACACTTTGTAGTTATTTTAGAAAGTGATTTGTTATGAAATAAACTACGTTTGATTAACATAAGTAATAACCCAAAAATATAAATAATTGTTTGAAACGTTTTATAACAGATATTGATATTGATATAAGCAACAGAAGCTTCAGAAAATTTATCAATGTTCGAGGGTTATTTGTATAAAGCAATTTTTACTTTTTTTTAAAAAAAAAACAAAGAAACATTTTTAATTTAAAGGTGCATTTTTAAATCAATTAAAAAAGTTAAATGAAAATCCAGACGTGTTGTTTCTGTAAATGACGAAGATGTATTTTCCAGCATGTTCACAGATTACGGAGAAATGCGAAAGTTAAGGAAGAAAGTCTTACGCTGAGAAAGATAAACATTCAAACCAATTTAAATGTCCTCGTGTGTATTAAAAAAACTTCCATCAATCATGTTAAAGAATGCTTTTGCAACATTTGAAGTAGATTGGACCAAGGAATCACGTTGTCACATACAAACTTTGCCCCCGTTTTTCACCCCTTTGGAGGCAGAATTTCGTAAAATCCTTTCTTATCGAATGCCTACGTCATATAAAGAGTTCAGGTCTCTACAATTAGCGGTTTAGGCTGTGCGTAGATCCATCAGTCAGTCATTCAGGACAAAACATTTTGTATGTGTAGATTTGAGTAATGATTGTGGTAGATGTTATGTATGGTGGGTGTTGCTGTATGGTGCAGAGACCTGGACATTGAAGTCATCTTCCGTCAACAAGATAGAAGCATTCGAAATGGGAATGTATCGTAGGATGCTTAGGGTGCCATGGACAGACAGAGTAACCAACAATAAAATTCTAAGAATAATCGGCAGAGACCGTGAGTTAATGCTTAATGTCAAAAAAAAGAAAACATCGTATTTTGGACATATAATGCGAAACTCAAAATATCAACTGCTACAACTTATTGCCGAAGGAAAAATAGAGGGAAAGCGAGGGATAGGTAGAAAGCAAATATCATGGTTAAGAAATAAAAGAGATTGGACGGGGTTAAGAACGATAGGAGAGTTGGTACAGACAGCAACCGACAGAGAAATTTATGGAAATATGGTCGCCAACATCCAACAATAGTGGATAGGCAGTCGAAGAAGAAGAAGTGGTAGATAGGGGCAACAATACAATTAAACCCATTTAAAATTCCATACATAAATCAGAAAATCCTTTTGCAGTTTATATGACTGATTTGCATTTTCTTGGGTTTTTTATTTAATGTATCACAAGGTATGGGTTGCTATTTAACATTTTAATAAAGCGTTTTTGTAATATATTTTATGTAAAAGCTTACTCGTAGATTCGACATGGTTTTATCTGTTACTTATTTAAACTCTGTACTTTTTTTCTTATATTTACAGTCCAATCCATAAAAATTGACGGTTCTTTCATCGTGCAATTTTTATCTAATTTATACTTTATGCCCTTATAAAAGTCCATAAAAGGTGACATTTCGAATTTATGAAATACTAGCTGTTACCCGTGACTTCGTCCCCATGGAATTTAGTTTTATATTAATATCTTTACATGAGGATAATATTTTTTTCTTGACAGCCAATTTAATATTTAACAATTTATTAATAAACGGACCACCATATGCTTTTTAAAAATGAACCGTGACATCTCGTTAACTTTTAAGGAACTAAAATTTAAAATGATGCCGGTCAGGTGAATTGATATAAAAATGTCTGTGGTATTTCTAAAAATAAAACGGGGTGTCTAGTTATCCGTAAAACGGATAAATAAAAAAAATGAATAGTCTGATATTGGACGAATAAGAATAATTAATCGTCCGGAAGATTAAATAACCTTTAAAGACTAAAGTTAGGCGTCCTAAATTTTTATAAAAAGATCTCTTAATAACCTGTGAAAGTTTTATGAAAATTACTTTGGCAGCCCTATTCCAGAATTATACCGATTAAAAAAAGTACTGTTGGTGTTAGGTTAGGCCGTAGGTAAGGTTGGGCTAAGTTTTTTATGTTTATCATTGATTAACAGTCAAATCTATCATTTCTGAAAATGAATTGACAACCTACACCTAACCTTACCTAACGTAACTTTTTTACACGAGCGAAGCGATTGCGTTTGACCGACATTTCTCAAATTCGCACGCGCGGAAAAATAACAAATAAATAAAATAAATAATAATATAATACAATAAAATAAATATCAGACTTTGGAAATGTGTTAATAACTCTTGCTTGTTCTGGCATAGATTATCAATTTTTATTACATTCATCAATAACAAATTTAACAGACTAAATAGTTAAACACTTAAACTTAAGGAAAGGATGAACATCGATTTACGCATGCGCATACGCAACGAGCATGCGCATAGTGGGTCGCGTATGCGCATGCGCAGTTTAGTTTAGTATAATTTTTTTACTTTTACTGCCTCAAATAAACAATTGTTTTAATTGGTTAAAAAAGTTACTGTTTGTGTTAGATTAGATTAGATTAGATTTTTATATGTTCAAAAATACCTATATTTTATTTATACGATAATTGAACGATTAATTAATTTTATACGTCCGTTTCGCGGACGACTAGCAACGTCCAAAATAAAAAGCACGACGATTTTTTTAGAAACTTAAACATAATGCTAGATAAAAATCTAACCGATTTTTGGAGTAAATAAGCTTAATATAGCAAGAAAAATCCAAGATTTTCAAAGTTCTCCTAGTACTAATCGTTCCTTACAAGAGACGACATACATTGATTCTAGAGATTTATTAAAAACTTTGACAGGCACTACGCGTTCTGAAACCGATGACAACTACAAGCTCGTTATTAATGATAAAACAAAGAACGAAATGTCCATTAATATAAATGTTTATGTTAATATTAAAAATAAATAATATTAATTGATATTTATTTGTGAATTAAGAAAATAAACAAACAAATGAAGCTAGCAAAATATTGTGGAATATAGAAATAACCTATTCGAGTGATAGTGGACAAGAATTTGAAAAACACGTGGATGCGGTTGCTTGGTAAGTTAAAGACTCATATTTTCAAATAATATAAATTGTCTATACATATATAATCGTTATTTTGGGCATGAAAATAGGATTAATGCTGCATAGATAAGTAGTCTGAGAAGTATAGCCGGAGTGATTTGGTTGGATAAAGTAAAGAATAGTAAGATAGAGAACGCTATGGAGTAAAAAAAAATTTGGTTGCAAAGATAGATAAAGGAATGCTTAAATTGTTTAGACACGTAAAAAGAATGGATGAAGGAAGATTGACGAAGCAAATTTATAAGGCGAGTGTGAATGGACAAGTCGGTAGAGGTCGACCTCGGAGAACATATCTCGATCAGATCAACATTGTTTTGAAAAAAGGCCAGGTCAAGAGTACCAACAACCGACGAGCATGTATGAGAGCACTGATGAGAGTAAAAAAAGCAAAAGATGTGTGTAAGAACCGTAGAAAGTGGAAGGAGGTGATCTCTGCCTACCTCTATGGGAAAAAGGCGTGACTTTATGTATGTATTTAATTATATGCTATTAAAATTGTTATTCATGTTTTGGGAAGCTGACCCACACTTTTTGTCTTTTAAAACGTTGTTGTTCGTTCGTGTTGTGATTTCTATAGGACTTCGACGATAGCCTGGTAACTTCTAAGACAAAAATATTTTTAAATGGGAATAACTTTTTTTTAACGTTGGATTACAATAAAATAAGGCCTATATTCTGCTTTTTGCTAAATTCTTCTACCCATGACAATCGTATTAAAATCAGTATAGTAACAGACAAAAAATTTAAAAATGTGTGTTTAATGTTGAAATCACAGTCACAATTTTATTTATTTGTATAGATTTGAAACATCTATAATTAAAATACATCCAAATATATCCATAACAGTTTAATAAAATAACCTTACTTACTTACTCCGCAGCTCTACAACCCTTTGTGGGTTTTGGCTGACTGTGCAATTAGTCTCCAAGCTTCTCGGACCATCATAAGGGCAGTGTTCATTTCATAGCCCTTGGTTCTAAGATCGCTTTCGATGTTATCTCTCCATCTTGTCTTGTGACATGCCCATTATAATCTCTGGGATTTGATTTCTTGCACAATATCAGGATCTTTATACAGCTCACGTAATTCCTCGTTCGTTCTGATCCTATATTTTTGGAGTTATTATCTAAAATTGGACCGTATATTTTCGCTTTCCGCTTAAAGCTACGAAGTATTAGATAACCTGTAATTACCAAGTCATTAGATTTCTACACAAACAAAACATTTTTCTACACAATTTGTAAAATGACAGTGAATTAATATTTTATTGAAAAATATTAATAGCAGCTAATAAATTTACCCTAATTTTATAATTTATTAAAATGAGTAATATAGTCGAGTACATTACCATAAAATACAAGTATCTTATCTTTATCAATAAAAGTATTATTGATACACTTGCCGAAGGTAGACCACAAGTGTTAAGTTGATAGCTGCAGTATAAAAGCAAAGGAAAGTGAATTTATGACAAATTCACATCGTAAACGTTACATTTTGAGGGTTATAAACGAAACCTTAGGGCACAACGTGATGATATAAGTTTTATATGTGCGTCATCTTCTATGGTGGATGATAAAGCTCTTAAAGATTGGAATGATTTATTTCATGGGGAAGTTCCGTTTTCGTTGATATCTAATAATATTTTTAAAGGCGTGAAAAGCTGCTTAGATGAATATCATTACGGAAATTTTGTAATATGCCAAAGGGGAGTTATTTACATCTTTTACATAAGCCACTCATATAAAACAAGAATATAGTGAATGTTTTAAATAAAGTGCTCAGGTAGTAAACAAAAAAAATCAAGATAATACAAGTTGAGAATACCTATTTATTTTTAATGTTTTTACTTAAGATTTTATTTAATAAATAAATAGTTTAGAATATATAACCATAAATATATTTTTAAAATTTCATTTCAGGAACGTAGAATTTAAATACACAATTTTCTATAAAATATCTAAATCATGTTCACTGCATGTTTTTGACCATTCTGACTTTTAAAAATTATTCGGACACCCAAAAAAAGTTAATCAATTTTAATATGTAATAAACAAAATCATTTAAAAGAAATTAAATTTAAAAATAATTTAAAAAAATAATAAAAATAATAAAGGTATTTAATAAAAAATATGTCCTCTTCGGTTTCTTATGCATTTGATAACTCTTTAAGGCCTGCTTAAAATTGGATGATTTGTGGTTTCCTGAAAAATGGTGACGAAAACAAACGGAGTAATCAGTAGCAGGGCAAATGCAATATACCAAAAGAAAAAAAATTATTGGCTAAATGAAAGTTTGAAAAAAATAGAGGATGATAGGTGTAACAACAACCTAAAACAATTCTACAAAAAGATAAAAACACCGAACAAATATTCCTATGAAACAAGGAAAATAAAAGACGAAAATGGCGTTACTTTCTTCTTCTTAGTCGCTATCTCGTATTCGAGAATCGTGCTTTCAAGAGTTGCTCTCCACAATATGTTTCCATTCCTCTCTGCCATCCTGAATGTGCAGGCTAGACTTTGTCCCGTGATGTTAGTGATGAGGTCCGTATATCTAGTGGGGGACCTACCTCGGGGTCTTTTTCTGGCTACCATCCCCTTAACGGTTAGTCTTTCAAGGCCGTTTCCTCGTACTACGTGGCCAAAAAATTTAGCGATGTTTTCAGCTACTATTATTCTTAGTCTCTTTTTTGGTTTTATTTGTTGAAGCATTGATTCATTGGTTCTTCTTTGTGTTCACGAGATTCTTAGCATTCTACGCCGACAGAAAATTTCCAGGGCGTCAATTTTCTTTTTGTCCGTTACTTTGAGTAGCCAGCATTCTGACCCATAAAGAAAGATTAAGAAGACCAGGCTTCTTCCCAGTCTCATTTTTGTTGCCAAAGACCTTTCCATATGTTTGTTAGTTTAGTCATAGCTTCCTGTGCTATGGAGCTTCTCCTTTTGATCTCTTCACTGGCTCTACCCTCGTTGGAGATGAGTGAACCCAGATAAATGAAAGTGTTAACTGTGTCGATGTTATTTATTTTCTTTATTTCTGGTCTATTGTTGTTAGCTCGGTCAACTATCATAATTTTGGTTTTATTTTTATTTATTCTTGAACCAATCTCCCTGCTGATATGCTCTATTTGCCTAATCGGGTCGCATAGTTCCTCCTCTGATGTCGCAATTGCTGTAGTGTCATCAGCGTAGCGAAGGTTGTTGATCTTTTTGCCGCCCAATGTTATTCCTCCAGTCCAGTCTTCCAGAGCTCTCCTCATGACCCATTCGCCATAGATGTTAAACAAGAGAGGACTCAGTATGCATCCTTGCCTGACACCCTTCTCTACCTGGAATGGGTCTGACAGCTCGTTTTTCACTCTTACGTACGATCTGTTATTTTCATAGAGAAACTTTTAATAGATTATGATTAAATATCGAAGGAATTTAGGCTTAGAATCCGTTTTATAATGAGTACTATTTGTTGACCAAAATTTATTTTATAATTATAGAACTTCTTCTTCTTCTCTCTTTCATGGTAAGTCTATGGACTGTTTTATCTTCGATTTTATTAGCCACTATCCAGATTGTCACTCCACTTCTTTCTTGGCCGAGCTATACTTCGTCTTCCGTTTGGCGACTTATCTCTAGCGATGCAAACTAGTCTATCTTATCTCATACAATTTATGTGTTGATTCTATTCTTGTTTTCTCTTCGATACCCAATCATTAATACCCTTCGTTTTGCACATTTGTCTAATGTTCTCACTCCTTTCTCTATCCATCAAAGTCTTCACTGTGATTCTCCTTAGTATCTTAATCTCCGTTGTTTCTAGAAGTTGTTTTATTTTGGATGTATCTGATCTTGTTTTTGCTCTATAAGTCATGTAAGTGTTTTGTAAATCCTTGTTTTTGTTTTTAGTTTTAGGTGTTGATTATGCCAAATTATTTTTATTATTATTACATGATAAGGGCAGAGAATCAAGTCCTGTTTTGCCCATAATAATTTACAGAATATTAATAAAACAATAACTGAAACTAAAAATTAAAAATTAAAAATATAGGTGTCTATTTGATTTTTAAAACTATTAACATTTTCTGAATAAATTATTTGCTGAGGTAGACCATTCCAAATATAAAAAATTCTGCTACTTATAAAGTTTTGCCACTATTTTCGCGGAAACGGAAGACGATCTTCAAAGACAAATAAATAAATTCTACCAGGTCAACCAAGCGATGAACATGACCATATCTATAGAAAAAACGAAAAGCATAACTTTTGCTAAAGATCCCGTAAGATGTAAGCTGGTAATTCAGAATAAAATCATCGAGCAAGTCTTACAATTCAAATATCTGGGTATGGATCTGTCGAGCTATCACGACCCAGTGAAGGACCTACGAAGCCAGATCAACAAAGCGACCGCCATATCAGGCTGCTTAAGACAGATAATATAGGCGAACGAATACATGCGAAAAGATAGCAAGGTCAGGATCTATGAGACTTGTATCAGGCCATCTATCAGGAATAGAAACCAGAGAAGAAACCAACAAAACGAAAAGCATGCTTCGAGTAGCCGAAATAAAAACGCTTAGAACTATAATGGGAAAAACAAGGGGAGACCGAATTACGAACACTGACATCAGGGAACAGTGCGGAGTGCAAGGCATCGTAAGACGCTCACGTGAGAAGAATGGAACAGAGCAGACTACCACGCATCGCACTTGAAGGGAAACCAATAGGGAAAACAGCACCCGGAAGACCACCTAAGAGATGGAAGGACAGCTGGCAGTCCACCTCCCAGGAACTGATACAGAGGAACCTGCAAAACATACAGATCGAAAGATCTTAAATATGGATAAGAAGAAGAAGAAGATAAAGTTTTGCCTGTAACGAGTTCTAAAAGTCTCTTTCTTCAGCTTTAAGGAGTGCCCACGGAGACGGTCGTCTAAATGAAGGGGGAAAGCTGCTTGAAGGTCACCGAAGTTGAATTTCAAAATTCGAAAGGAAATTATAAGGTCACCTCGGAGACGTCTTTCTTTGAATGTTGTGAGGTTTGCCATGAATAATCTCTCTTTGTACGTAGGTCTAACACGGCCAAAATACAATCTGGTTTTCTAGCATTTTACGATCTCGAACTAAATCTGGATACCACAAAGGCCCGGCGTATTCAAGTATGGGTCGGACATAGCACTTGTAAAGTTTGCAGTATCTTTCGAAAAAACTTTAGAGAAATTTTTTTGTATTAGGAACAATTTAGAGTTCGCGCGATTACATATATGAGAAATATGATCACTCCACGTAAGTTTCGAGTTTACCAATAAACCAAGATCGTTATGTGATGAGACCGTGCGTAATGTCTGTCCACTGATGAAATACGGATTTTGCGGGTTATTGTTTCCGACGTGTAACACGACATTTTTATCAACCAATTGGAACACCACTCTTGTATTTTATCGAGATCATTCTGCAAA
This sequence comes from Agelastica alni, assembly GCA_950111635.1. NCBI lineage: Eukaryota > Metazoa > Arthropoda > Insecta > Coleoptera > Chrysomelidae > Agelastica > Agelastica alni. Next base: position 50,960,076 of record OX467712.1, on the reverse strand, counting down.
CTTAAATAACTGATGTTGGGATTTCCGTAGAGTTTCTTGTCGTCAGCGTAAGCCGTCGTTTAGACATTAAAGTACGTGTTAAATTATAAACAAATAATAATTAATTATACAGTAAAACTTGCGTATTTTAAAGTTAAAACCCGCATGTTGCAGTTTAGTAATCAAGCAATAAAAAAAAAGCCATTGAGAGGATCGAGAAATTTTTTTTTTACCTTTTCTATATATTAAATAAATTCCAAAATAAACTTTCCAATTTAAACTAATCAAACCCTTTTCAGACAAATCTCGAGGGATCCGACGCTGTTCTAACCTAAAAATCCCATTTGATTATGGCATGCAGTTTGTTTTAAATTTGACACAAAAAGCTGTTAACAAAATTTATTTAGAAATTAATTATATCAAAATAAATTCGGTTCACTAGTGTCGGTTGTGTTCCAAAACTAAGTTAACTGTTCGTAATTTCATCAGATTTGGTTGAGAGCTGTGTTTAATATTGTTGTGGTAAGTTTAAACTCGATTGGGATCGAGAATTATGGCACTTATTTGGAAAATCATATAATAATTCTCTTATAAGTGGATGTGACAACAACATATGTTTTCGCAAAATTTATTTTGTAAATCATAATGTTTTATACTAATAGATTTAGTTCAAACTAGCATTAACTGTAGACTTTGATTGTATTTACGAATCTCACGAATCATTGCATTGAGGCAAAATAGAAAAAAAATTAAAATACCCATTGCTGCTTGTTTTACTATATAAATTAAGTCATAACTGTATTATAAGTGTAAAAATAAATTATTTAATTTAGAAATATTTGTTAAAACCAAACATTCACTGCCATTTAGTCGATTTAACTTTCATTGCCACGCTTGGATCTTTGGAATTCTGTGTATGGCGCTAGCATCGACAGCATATTGTGGAGGTACCAATTTATTAAAAAAAAAGGTTCGCTGCAGGGAAACAAATGAAATAAAATCTCACTGGCATAAAGTGCCAGGACAAAGTCAAGCGAAAAGGCTAGTAAACCTTTCGCCAAAAAAATCTAAACAGCTACTCGAGTTGGACAAAAAAGACTTAAAACTGATGACGGGACTCCTTATTGGAGACTGCCCTCCAAAGTATTACCTGAAAAAGATAGGCAAAACAGAGAGTGATAGTTGCTGCTGTTGCGAGAACTTCGCTGAAAATACAAAATATTTGCTTGCAAATGCCAGGCGCTTTTCTGCAAGAGACTCATGTTTCTGAAAGGGGCCTTCCTAAAGCCTTTCGATGTCAGAAACCTAGCCCCAGGAAACTAAAAAACTTTGCTCGAAGTTTTGGTGCGATGGGCTCAATAACATCTTTTTCTAATTTCCTTGTTCTGTATATAATCCCTTAGGCTTACCCCTTACATAGTTCTTTTGACTGCTCGTTGTGTTGTTTTTAGTCTATTCGCGCTTTTAACTGAGAGAGTCATTGTTTTCATACCGTAAGTTGAAACTGTAAAAATACATGTCTTGAAAACCTTCTTTTTTAGGTTGATAAAAAGTGTTGGATTTCTTAATGATGTTTCCAATTTTCCTACAGCAACCCATGTTAGTCGAATACGCCTTGTTATTTTGGCTGTTTGATTTTCTTTACCAAGTGATATGGTGTGTCCTAAATGTATCTATTTGTTGTCCTTCTAAGTGTACGCGCCGGGATCTAAAGTCAACACTTTGGTTTTATCGATGTTTATTTTTAAATCGATTTTTTCCGACTCTCTCTTTAAGTCTGCCAACATTTCGATAAGTTCTTTCTTTGTAATGCTGATTAAAACTAGGTCGTCGGCAAAGCGTAAATTGCTCAGATATTTACCATCCACGCGCAGGCCCTTTTTGTCCCAATCTAGTCTTCTGAAAACGACCTCCAATGCAAGGGGATATAATAACTTGGGGGATATTGTGTCTTCTTTTTGGACGCCTCTGTTAATTGGTATTCGATTAGTTGTTACATCTTCTTGCACTTTAACTGTGATGGTCGCCTCTTTGTATATGTTTTTAAGTAGATTAGTGTAGCATGACTTTATTTGAGCATTATTTAACCCTCGGATTCCACTGCTTGTGTCAGGATAAACGGAGCTTGCACGGACTGGTTTAACATCGAAAAAGGTGTGAGACAGGGATGTGTGGCTTCGCCATGGCTGTTTAACTTATACATAGACAATTGTTTAAAAGATCTGAAAGAGAGTGCGTATGGATTGAAAATGAATGATTTGATCGTCAAATGCCTTCTTTACGCCGATGATCAAGTCATATTAGCGTTATCTGAAGAGGAGTTGCAGGCGATGGTTAATGTTATGCATGATTCCCTGAAAATCAAAGGGATGAAAATAAATGTGAGCAAAACGAAAGTAATTGTTTTTGAAAGAGAAGAAAGCATGACAAACCGTGGGGTTTCGATTGAGGGAGAAAGAGTGGAACAAGTTAATGAATTTGTGTACTTGGGTTTAAAGTTTACGAGAGATGGATGACAGTGACATTAAGCGAAGGGTGTTGGCAGAAAAACAAATGAATATGGCACTGCATAGCTTTATGAACAGCCAGAAAATGTCAAAAAAAGCACGTCTGACTGTGCATGGAGGTGTGTTGGTAGTGAATGTTGGTTTTGGCAGAAGAAGCATGAAAATAGGATTAATGCTGCGGAGATGAGTAGTCTGGGAAGTATAGCCGGAGTGACTCGGTTGGATAAAGTTAAGAATAGTGAGATAAGAAAACGCTGTGGTGTAAAAGAAGATGTGGTAACAAAGATAGATAAAGAAATGCTTAGATGGTTTGGACCCGTAGAAAAAATGGATTAAGGAAAATTAACGAAACAAATTTATAAGGCGAGTGTGAATGGGCAAATCGGTAGAGGTCGACCTCGGAGAACATATCTCGATCAGATCAACATTGTTTTGAAGAAAGGCCAGGTCAAGAGTACCAACAACCGAAGAGCATGTATGAGAGCATTGATGAAAGTAGAAGAAGCAAAAGATGTGCGTACGAACCGTAGCAAGTGGAAGGAAGTGGTCTCTGCCTACCCCTATGGGAAAAAGGCGTGACTTTATGTATGTATGTATGTATCTATTTTTTACTTTTTATAATAATAAATCTAAAAAGACGTGTTTTGTTACTTCATGTACTTCATGTTACATGTTACTTCTACCTTGTACCGTTTTTAAGTTAAACGTCGAAAGTCATAGTTAAAATAGTAACCCTAAATATGCAAAAGGTAACATATTTCAAATAAGCTATAAAAATAAAAACTATTGTCTTTGATAAGTAACATAAAGGCCAGACAGTCGGATTTTCTGGCGATTGTCTGGTGAAGCCTTGGCTTTTATATCACATCCGTCAGGGGATCTAACATTATTGCCGTGGGTTGTATGCTACGTTTTTTGCTCCCCAAGCCAAACGTAAAGTTTAATGATTAATATTAAAATTATTAAAATAGCGTATGATATCTCACTTGCTTCAAAACCACCACCTGTCCATCGTGCAAAGTATGACGAGCTCCATTATTAATCCATGAATCCTTTATTTTTCTATTTATTATATCGTTTTATTTTTCAGCAACATTAATGTAGCTGTAAGACATCGTAAATTTTATTAGGATGTTAGATTACCTTTAGCCAAATGAATACACAAGCTCTATAGACTGCCGTCGTACCCAACCAAGCATACTAGCCCACTTTGGTGAGAGCGCGTTATACTTCAAACCAGGGGTGTTGCGGATATTCGCATCCGCATCTGCAAATGCAGAACATTCGCATTAATTCAGACATTTGCATCCGCATTCGCATCCGCTTCAATCGATGCAGAGCTTTAACGGATGCGGATTCATAAGTGCATGATGCTATGATGTATGAAGATGAAGGTGAAGGAGAATTTGACAATATTAGCCCCGAAAGGAATTAATTTTTTATAGCAATGAAAAAAAAATGAACTTGATTGAAAATCTACTAAATTAGTGATAAGTTAATGGTGTTGAACTTTAAACTCTCTTCAGATTTGCACGCAGATATTTATCACCTACAACAGTCAGTGTTCCCAGCGAGGAGCTGGGTTAATATAGATTGGAGGCTAAGAAGGTTGCAATAATAATATTTATTAAATATAATTTACCAATTTTTAAATTTATTTATTAAACAGTTTTTCATTACAAAACTGTAGACTTAAAATGCTAATAAGTGAGACTAAAAACTATTTTAGTTTTCTTCTCAAAACATGATTAAATAAACATATTTAAATTAAATCGATTTTCATTTATTTATATACTAAAAATTAAAATTTTAAAATCCATGTCAGAATTATTGCATCCGCAACAATCCTGCTTTAAACTATCCGCAAAAATAAGCAGGTCACAGAAGTAATTCTTTTGGGACTAAAATGCGGCCGAAAAGACCGGCTTTTTACATAGAATTGTTCGGATCTCAAACTTAATTATATCTCAAAAAAGCACTGTTTAGCCTTATGGTCTTAGTTCAAAGAATCAGAGACATGCAAAACCCAGTCTTTATGGGTTTTATTGACTTTAAAAATACCTTTCATATGGTCAAGCAAGTCGAAATGATTAGAATTCTGCAGCAGGTGGGAATCGACGATAGAAACCTGCGAATCATCGAGAATCTTTATTGGCATCAATGTGTAAACATTCGACAAGCCGGAACACATCAGGCGACACGGTGCTGATTGTTGCTTGTCAGGTAAAACTGCAAATACTTATAAACAGAGAGACTGAATCATGTAACAAGTATGGGATTAAACTCAATATTTCAAAAACCAAAGTTAGTCAGGACATTCGAAATACAGCTAGAAAAGGTTAACATTATCTCATACCTGTGCTCTAATATTAATGACAACTGGGACATGAGCAAAGAAATCAAGATCTTTAATAATAAAGCCAAAAACACCTTTAAACTAAAAAGAATTCTCTGCAACAAAGGAATCACTTTAAAATGTAAAATTAGATTAACAAGCTGCTATATATTCTCCACATTACTCCATGAAGTAGTGAGTTGGACGCTGATCGACTCATCAATGAAGAGGCTGGAGGCCTTTGAAATGTGGGTCTACAGGGGGATCCTACGAATAAGCTGGATGGATCGAATAAGAAATAAGGTAGTTCTACAATGAATAAAGAAAAACACAGAAATAATTAAAACCATAAAAAAACGAAAACTCGAATACTTCGGCCACATGATGAGGCACCCAGAGAAATATTACCTCCTTTATTCAGTGATGCAGGGTAAGATTGCCGCAAGTAGAGGTCCAGGACAAAGAAAAACATCTTGGCTCCGAAATCTTCGAGAGTGGTATCGCAAAACATCCGCTGAACTATTCCAAAGTTATTATACCCTATATAATTGCCGACGTTCGATAATCGGACAGGGTGCCGAAAAAAGAAAAAGATTTCCCACCAGTCCAAGATTAATTGAATAATTTATTTTTAATATAATAACGAAATAGAGGAAAATATTAAATGGACACCACACAATAATAATAATTGTATTCAAGTTATTGAAAAGAGGATTTAACTTAAAATAATTAATTTGAATTTCGGTAATAAAAACATTTTCGATGCAATTAAAAATATAAGAAAACGTTATTAATTATCAAAAGACAATAATTTTGGTGGAAACATCGAACATCTTTTATGAGCTGTTATTTATTTATATTTAGAATGTATTTTAAATAATTCATTTAAGATTTGTCACTTATCAAGAAAAAAAGTGGTAAAATTTATAGCTTATTTAAATAATGTTAACTTTTGGAAATTTTTGGTGATTATTTTAACCAAGATAATTTACGTTTAACAACTTAAAAACAGTATAAAGAAGGGGTAACATATTGTTACGTAAATGGGCAGATCCGGTTCTGTCTGTTTGTTTACGTTTCTTAAAGCGTTACTTGCGCTGTCGACAAGTGTTAGAAATATCCAAACTGTTCGATAAAATTCTCGGCAGTTCCAGAGGCGAAAATAAAAGTATTTGACTCTGATCGGGATACGAAAAAAGACAGTTGTTACTTGGCAAACCTTTGTACGGGTTATACATTGTATTATTAAATACGGTGTATTTTGTGTAAAAATAAACTGATACTAGTAAATGGTCGAATAGTTTTATTTATTAAACGGTTTTTTAACAACATGGTAAGTTTAATATATTTTAAAAATCAAAAAAATTTTTAGAAATTTAAAATTATATAACACAAAACTTTAATATAATTTTTTTTTGATATGTACAATAATACCAATGATAAAGGGTGGATAATTTTTAGTAAATAACCCAGTAATTACTTTTACCTACTACAGAATTTATCTGATCAACAAATTAAATAGTAAAGTAAATAAAGTAGATAAGTTTTCAATTTTTAAAACAATAAATTTAGTAAATTTTATTTACCGCTGTTCCAATTACGTGAATCAATATTATTTTACCTTTCGTGTAGTAAATCACGCTGGTTGTACCCATTTTGACTATATACAATGCTGTATATTTTTTTCGCTTTCAATATCATTCGTAATCGGTCAACCGTGTTTATATCCCTAACCTACTTTCTAATCGATTGATTCTTCGTTGTTCCGAAATGAAAAGTTTATTTTCTTGAAAACAAAGTTATTATAAATCAGCCCTTACCTGCAGCAAAGTTAAAAGGACTTTCTATAACGGGGTAGCTATATCAATCAACGGGGGGAAAATCAATCTCTTGCAGTTTAAAGCAACTTTTAGTGCGTACTGACTGAATCAATATTGCAAATATATCTCTAGGACCCTTAATGTAATCGATATAACGATTTTAAAGAAGAGATTAATTACCAAAGTTGTTATATTTTAAATATTTTAAAACAAGCATAAAACTATGGTTAATCAGTAGAACTTTTATTGCTCAAACCATCACTACTGGCCACAAAAAAGTTATCAAGATTTTAAGTTATTGTAAAATATAAAATATATAGGTATATTTTATGGTATTTTTACAAATACGCGCGCTATAAATATTGACGTGTAAAGCATATTTTACGAATATACAGTGGTTTCAAATTATCGTAAGAAACTCGATAACCAGTATTCAACTGTACATTTAAGAAGTACGAAAGTAAATTGCCGTAATATTTTTAAACAAATTTCGTAGGTAACGACTTTTATTATATAAGGCACACTTCCACATAGTAGACAAAGATACATGGATAGAACATTATTGAGAACTATGAATAAAAACGACTAAATGACTAAAAACCACTGTAGCGAAGCAAAAAATTCTGGTTTCATATTATTGGGGCCTCCAAAGAAATACTGCATATAGCGAAAAGTCAATAGTTTTAAAAAAATAATGTTTTCCAAAGTAAAATAAATAATAATATCACTCCTAATTGGTTTTAAAATCCTATTTACATACTGTAAACCCAGTGGAAAAAGTAGTATTTACTTTGAAGCATGGTGAAATTAATAAAGTAATGAGAAATAAAAACTTCCGTTTTAGCCATTTTGTTTATTTATATAAATTATTATTATTTATTAATTAAAGCTAAACATAAAATAAAATAAAAATTTTATTTCCCAAATATTATTTTGTAATAAGTTTATTATATTCGTTTCAAACCCTTATTCTCTTTTGCTACACACCTGTGCAACCTCTCAAAGAGTCCTTCGCTCGATTTGAAATTCGCACTCTGTCCCAGATTGAGCGAAAAACAAGAAAAACCCTTGTCGGTCAGAATGTCGAGATTTCTCTATGCGAACAACACTCATTTGTTTCTGTTACTCTTGTTTCAAGAGTACCATGGAAAATTCATGTTACATCATATGAAATTGAAAAAACAACGAGAGATTGTTATCTTGTTCAGGAGTTATCTTGTTCAGGAGTAAATCTTTTTGGTAGCAGCTAAAATAATACGTAATAAATATTTTTTACTTGCGTTTGTTTTTTTAAAACAACTGTGTTTAAGTTTATGTCAATCGAGAAGTATTTTTTATGTAACAATTAAAATTGAAGACGATAAGCAGTTTTATTTTTACTAATATGTCGTTGGATACGAGGGAAAAAAAATTAAAAAATTACTAATCGGATACAGAAATATGAAACCAATGTACTCGACAGAATGTTACACAGAAAGTTAAATGACAGAACTATAAAACAAACAAATAATTACAAATATCTGGGAGTTACGATACAAAAAGATGGGAGAAACTGTACTATTCACTTAATAGAACATTGTACGGGAAAAAATATATCAATGAAAACAAAACTAATAGTTTTCAAAAAGATGGTCAAACCAATCTTAATAATAATAAACATAATAGAGAGACAGCAACTAAGATAGTTTGAGCACATAAAAACCAGCAGACAAACAAAAAAGAATAGAAATTAAAGTGAAACTAAAAATTAAAGAGAGGCATGCTAAAAAAAAATGGGACGACGTTATCGTTGAAAGCTTAAAAAAGCAAAAAAAGACAAGACAAGACAACAGAGGGGAAAAGTATTGCACAAAATACAGGGTGCTTCAAAAAAAGGTAATTTTGTCTCTAGGATAGGTAGAAAACTGAAAAATAGTTGGGGTTTGCTTTGTAAAAAAATTTTGTAACGCCATCCGTATTCAGGATAAAGGGCGTTAAAAAAACAATTTATACACATTTATTACGATTTTGCCGAAAATACTGGAAACATTGTAATGAAATTGTATACGAATATGTTTTAGAATCTGATACATCTCATGAATTTGTTTTTATATCTGACTCCCATAAAGGGCTCTAGTCATACGGTTCATACCAAGTAGTAATAAATATAAATTTTTAAAGGTTAAATTTATAAATCAAAATTTCAAGTGACCTAAAAATCCTTAAATTTTACATCAAAAAAGTACTCGTTAAAACTCGATACTGTGTACCGTTCTCGGAATATCCTGATTTTAAAATTATGAAGTAATAACCGATGCTGGTATAAAGTAATGATGAAGTTTTTAATTATAATTATTATTATTAATTAGTATGCAATATGTAAAATAGAAAATTTTTTGTCGCGTAAATAAGACTTCATCGATAAAACGGATGCATTTTAAAAAATTGATTGTCTGTAAAGTCGGTTTACGAACTATAATTTTACGTGATAACGATTGATGAAAAATTGCATACTTTTATGAATTAAATTATTTTCACTGAAATATTACTATTTGTATAATACATAGAAGATAATTAAAAATTAAATTTTTTTCGATAAATTAACATTTATTTGCACTCGTTAATTACAATATTTTCTGTCTTTATTCTACTCGGACGCATCGGCCAATGGAGTGAAAGAGAGATAGATGCGTCACAAGCCGACCGCTTGGTCCAATCGTGCCTGTCTACGTGACAATAAGTCATGATTTCGTGCATGCAGTCGGCGTTCATCGATTTATAAGACGTTACCACGTTACAAATTGGGATTGAGGGCTTTTCTTTTTTGTAACGTTTCATAAAAATCCATTCTAATCAATATATCTTGTTTTTCTCCTAGTTTGTTATGGAAAATTAATATTCATCGATAGTTATGACCGTAACAGCTTCACTAGAGTTTCCTAAACACTAAAAAATAATGAGATAATTTTATTTATAAATAAAAATTATTATGCTTTAACAATTTCGGGAACACAAGGTAATCAATTATACATATATATATATATATATATATATATATATATATATATATATATATATATATATATATATATATATATATATATATATATATATGTATATATATGTGATTAAATTAAATTCTTGTATGATATAAAGTGAATTTTTAATTGGGATGTAGTCGGTAATGACCAAATTACCTTATTAAAAAGGTCTGGTAAATTTTTATTCAATTATATTGCTTTGCCTTTGATACCAGCCTTTCATTGTTATTTAATCGTGGTATAAAATTGGCTCTCTTTAAAGTTATCATGTGCCCCACAAAATTCAATCCTGGTTTTGTAAATATCTTTATGATTTTTTTAATTGTTATTATTGTTTTTGTTTTTGTCACTGTGACTATGACTTTTTAAAATGTCAACATAATACAGTGGCACATGAAAATATTAAAGAGAGCCAACTTTAAATAACGATTAAATAACAATGAAAGGTTGGTATCAAAGGCAAAACAATATGATTTAATAAAGATTTACTAGACCTTTTAAATAAAATATACCTTAATATCTAACGCCATTTAAAAAATTTTGGGTGTTATCTTCAGTAGGAAGGGGGTTAATCTGACGTTTATAACATTGTAGCAAAAAGTGTGTGTGTCCCTTAAATTAAAAGTTGTGGTGTTTCGGCATTTCATTTTGATATGTCGCATTTTTAAAATATTAAAGGTGCGTCCTTTTTAAATGAACACAGTGTATATTTTAGTTGATCAATTAGGTTTACTTTGACAACCGTCCTCCAATATTTTTCTCCAATGGTGCAATTACACACGCAAATAAACGTATAAATTTAAAGGGCAAGATAGAAGGCCGAAGAGGAGTCGGTAGAACACAAGCCTCGTGGTTAAAAAATCTTAGAGAGTGGACCGGAATTCGAAGCGCATAAAAACTCTTTAGAATCGCCGAAGACCGAGCACAGCTTGCCATTGTGATTGCCAACATCAGGAGGACCTGATATAGCACCAAGAGAAGATGAAAGAAGAAATAAACGTAACTTTTGTTTGTTCTTTTCGTGTTTTTGTGTTCTTTTAAATTAATTTCGAGAAAATATAAAGAATTTTGTACAATAACACGAAATCTTAAAAACACCTTGCCGGTTCGTGAGCCATGTTCCCACTGCTTCTTACTCACTGTTATAAGGCGATAGATAGAGAAATCATGTCAATGACGCAAAAATAATGCTGAGTTAAAATTCGCACGAAAATATTTTTTAACCTTTTACAGACACAAAATATTTTATAGTTTATGAGGTACTTTGCTTTTTAATAGTTTCTAATTTTCTTAAAAAAAGGGACCACTTTTCCTTTACCTCTAAAGCTGTTTAACTCCATCCAAAATGGCATGATAAACGGTCCGATCCTTAACAATACATTTTTTCTTTATTGATCGATCATAGTCATTATTTTTTATTTCTTTATTACAAGGTTTTTTTTTAAATATTATTTGTATGGTTACTAGTGTGTCGAGCATTCTTGTTTACAGTAAGTATATTTTCTTAAAAATTCAATTCTTTTGTGCACGATTTTAGCTTTTTTACACAAAGCCTTTTGGTTTTCTTCATTTTTAAACTTAAACCCTATGTTTCAAATTTCTCCAAAGACTCGTTCTAGAAATTTCAAATACATCTAATGAATGTTGGGTTTGGCAGAAGAAGCATGAAAATAGGATTAATGCTGCGGAGATGAGTAGTCTGGGAAGTATAGCCGGAGTGACTCGGTTGGATAAAGTTAAGAATAGTGAGATAAGAAAACGCTGTGGTGTAAAAGAAGATGTGGTCACAAAGATAGATAAAGGAATGCTTAGATGGTTTGGACATGTAGAAAGGATGGATGAAGGAAGATTGACGAAACAAATTTATAAGGCGAGTGTGAATGGGCAAATCGGTAGAGGTCGACCTCGGAGAACATATCTCGATCAGATCAACATTGTTTTGAAGAAAGGCCAGGTCAAGAGTACCAACAACCGAAGAGCATGTATAAGAGCACTGATAAAAGTAGAGGAAGCAAGAGATGTGTGTACGAACCGTAGCAAGTGGAAGGAAGTGGTCTCTGCCTACCCCTAAGGGAAAAAGGCGTGACTTTATGTATGTATGTATCTATTTTTTACTTTTTATAATAATAAATCTAAAAAGACGTGTTTTTTTTACGCATTTTGTACACAATTTCAAATTTGTATACTTCGGGAAAATCAACAGTCTTTGGATGTCGGCATGGTTTATATTTTTCAACTTTTTGTTCACTATTTTCATCTTTTATACTTTCTAAAACTAAGGTATATTTTGTTTTACCAATACCCATCGCATTACAAACACGCTGACGTGTAAATTAAAACTAGTAACAACGAAACTTGTTCTTGTCCGCAGTAAAATAAGCGTGTACATTCAATATTAATGCATCTACATCTAAGGCACGTCGTGGCATTTTCGCGGTTAATTAGGTATACATCCTGTACTTGAAATTACAATCGGTACTATCCGATTTTAATGTCGGTACTCACTTCAATAATAACTCAGAATTAATTATTACTTTTCTTGAAATTTAACAAAAAATTTAACAAAAATGAATCAATAAATTAAAGCTTAATAGCTTGGTTTATTATTTGTTTATAATTTGTTTGGGTTACTTACCTACCTCCCTTATTATGTACAATAAATAAAGTTATTAAGAACGGATTCGGTTTCAAAATTAACCGTGGTAACAAATAAAAATATTGACCCTCATAAAATAAAATTCGTTACCTACGAAATTTGTTTAAAAATATTAAAAGAATTTACTTTCGTACTTTTTAAATGTACAGTTAAATACTGATTATCAAATTTCCAACGATAATCCAAAATCAATGTATGTTTGTGAAATATGCTATAATTGTATAAATGCTTAATTAAATATAATTGTTTTATTTAAGTTAAATTGTTCGTCAAAATTCGTCACGTGTAGGTGTTTAAAGAAATATGTATATTTCGATAGAAAATATGAATGTTATGCCACTGGTTCTGATAAGTAAAAATTTTATGTGGATGTATTAGCTGACTTCCCACAAAAGTAAAATACTATTAAAAACAATATGTTAAAAAAACAAAGGCCATCACGTTCATGTGTTAATTTACAATGATTTTGACCAGATGTCTTAAATACTTGCCATTAAAACGTCAAAAAAGTCATAAAGGGCCTGATAATATATTTTAATATTGAACAAACCATTGTAATATACCTGGAATATTCATTTCTCACATATCAGAAGCATAGTAAATTACGAACCTAGGTCATAAAGTTGAATTTCCTGGCGGATATGATATAAAAGCATACTTTTTGCCTTAGTTTTTATGTTACATCCGTCAAGACATTTATCATTTTTACCGTGGGTTATATACTATTTTTCTTGCTCCCCAAGCCAAAATTAAATTTAAAATATCAGTGCTCTCCGGTGGTCTGGATGCGACCCAAAAGGTCCACACGACTAACTTTCCAGTGGAAGAAATGAAGAAAAACCATATGTTTTGTTGTTGTAATTATTATTATTATAAAAAAGATTTTAAATTGTTTTTAACAAATTATAATTGTTATTAACAATATTCTGTTTATGTTTGTTTATAACAATTGACAATTTTTTTTAATTATTATTATCAATAATTATTTGTTAGTAACAATATATAGCGTCTTCAAAGCTTTTCTCTTTATACTGACACAAATATTTTTTGTTTTCTAAAACTATTTCTTTTTATGAAATATTGTCATCATATTTTTAAAACATATCCCTAATATACAAAAATTATATTATTTAAAAGATCTTAAAATTCTGTATAAAAATGGTATAATTTATAAATTGCAAAGATCAGGTAGTTTACCATTTTTTTAGTTTTTTGATTCTTCATAAAAAACAGCTTAACTGATTTTGCTGAAAATCTAATCAGTTCCAAGTTGCGTAATTATGCGTCGAATGCAATTGGTCAGACGTCGACTTTTTTACGTTATTAGAAATATTGTTTACCTTAGGAAAGGTAACTGCCAAGCGATATATTTTATTTTTTTGCCAAGCCACCACCATTTTTATTTATATCTAACCCCATACGTTATAAGGTAATTGCAAAAATCAAAGTAATAATCCATTATACCCACCACTACTTCATAAGTAAAGTTATACCACTTTATAATTACTTGAACTTCGCCTTGTTAACCTGTAAAAAAAATATATTCATAACAAAATGTTTCGTGCCAATGAAAGGTATAGATAAGGAAACAATCTTTGTTTTAAAAAAATGTCCCTTTAAGTGTATTGAATTAAGATAGCGTTACTGTAGCAAAATACCGTTTTCAAAAAGAGCGTCCAAAGTTTTGAGAAAAAGGACAAAGTATGTTACACATTTTTTATTTCTGTTTACTTTTTATTTTTATTTTTTATGAAAATATTCGCAAAAAGAGTAGACCTATCATGTGGGCCGCGGACGGCCCGCACTGCGACTAATAGAAGGGGAAGGGATTATAAAAAGGAAATGATTGTGGACACGCTTTTTAAAAAGTTGTAGGTCATAGTTCTCTGGAAAAACTGATTTTGGAAGCTTATTTCATTCTGTAGCAGCCCTGTAAAAGAAGGATTCTTGATGAAGATTGGTCCTAGTAGTGTCAATCTTGAGAGTAAATGGGTGAGACTGATCAGCGTGCCAAGTTCTTCTGCCGAATGTGGCCAATGGTGGTAAAAGAGTTTTTATTTCTCTGGAGCATCTGCCATGGAAATATCTGTAGAGCAATGACTGGTCTGCAACTCTTCTTCTATGTTCTAGAGGGTGAAGGGTATCTGTGAAAGTTGAGCTGTTTATCAAGCGAATGGCTCTTTTCTGAATGGAACCTAGAAGACAAAGAGAATGCCTTGGTGCTGAACCCCAAATGTGCGAGCAATACTCCAGTAAAGGTCGGATTTGAGCCTTGTACGTCGTCAACAGTTGATCAGGAGAGAAAACTTTCTGGCTTTCCACAGAAAACCTAGCCTCTGGCTTGCCGACTTTGCGATGTTAGCAACATGGTGATGCCAAGACATATTATTGGACACCGTGACTCCCAAAATCGAGATGGAGGGACTGGGTTCAAGGGTATTTCCGGACATTGTGATGGGATGATTTGAGGAATTCACTTTCTTGGAAAACGTGGCACTTTGTGTTTTTTGGGCGTTAAACTAAACAAGATTGTTGTTTCCCCACTCGACGATTGCTTTAAGATCTCTATCGATGGAATAACCTGTTCCTGCCTGAGTCTATTTGTATCATGCACCGAAAGTGATCGATAGGATGTGAAAGTTGAGACAAGTGTGCTATCGTCTGCGAAACTGTAAATGGGGTTCATGGTGGTTTTCAAGAGGTCGTTGTTGTGTAAAAGAAATAAGGTGGGGGACAGGATGGAACCCTGGGGGACCCCGGCATTAGTTTTAAACGCATCAGAAGAAATACCGTCAACTGCCACATGTAAGGAGCGATCTTGCATAAAGCTCAAGAGCCATTGGCGCAGTTTGGTTGGGAGAGCGTAGGCAGATAATTTACTTAACAATGCCTGGTGCCAAACGCGGTCAAAGGCTTTAGATATATTTAAGGCTATTGCACGGGATTCACCAAACTTTTCAATAGTATTTGTCCAGAGCTGAGTGACATAAGCCAGCAAATCTCCAGTAGACCCAAGTTGTCGAAATCCATATTGTCTGTCATGGATTATCTCAAATTTCTCTAGATATTTGATAAGTTCTGTGTTAATCGCTTTTTCCATAACTTTGGGTATGACTGAGAGCAATGCAATAGGGCGATAATTTGCAGAAATAGTCTTCTTTCCTTTTTATTTTCCCTTGAGCAATTTCTTACTGCATAATTGTTTTATTTTAAAGTTATTGTATATCTATTTTTTTTCACTTTACTTTATCTTAAACAACTAGGTTTAAATCCAACTTCACGTCTACCATTGCCACCTTTTTATACTATATTTTGCATTTTGGTGAACACAAATAGCATTTTGGTAAATACATTTTAAATTTTGGCGAACTCATTTTAAATTTTGGTGGATATCGATTGCATTATAGTTTACACTTTTCACCAAAGTCCCGTATATGAGTGTTCTTATTTCTCTATCCTTTATATGGGTCTAATAGTTAAAAAAAAATTGTGAGCATGCTTCAATTTCGGCTGTTTTTTGGGCACTTTATACGTGTATTAAGAGTGTATACAATGTTTTTTATATAAATAATTAAAAAAAGAAAAAGTAAATTATGGATTTATGATCAGCTGCAAGATTTAGACGAACCTAAAGAAATTGAAGGCTACACCAAGAACCCTTCAAAGAAAATTTAACATAACTTGCAAATTTACATATCTATATATTTTAAAAAATTTATTTATATTTTAATAAAATAATTTTTTTTAGAAGTGTGCTGCAAATTTACATATCTATATATTTTAAAAAATTTATTTATATTTTAATAAAATTATTTTTTATTAGAAGTGTGTGAATACATTTTTATGAGCTGATGCGTTTATTTCAGAATTATTTTAAATGTTTGATATTGTTTAAACAATGTTTTCAGAAATTTTAAAAAAAGTTAAAGTTTAATTTAGTATGCTTTATTTAGTATTACATTAAATTTTTTTTTTTTATTAATTTAAACAAGCATGTCACAAAAATTGAAAATTCATAGCATGAGGTTAAAAAAAAATGGGCACTGGTAAAATTTAAAATTTGAAATTTTACCAATTAAATTTTTGGTTTAAAAATTCGGTTTTTTTTTAATTGTAGCTCGTAAAAAATACAAAAATAAAACCACCCGTTTAACACATAAAAATCTTTATTTTTAGAAATTTTCATGAAAATCAAATAATTTTTGTTGCAGAAAAAAATTAAAAACCAAAAAAGTTGATTGTTTGCGTTTTTTTCCATGAATTCAAGTTCATGTTGGAAATTGGTTATTACAAATGTAAATATTTTAATTGTCTACAACTTTAAATTTTAACTTTTTTAATAGAAGTTAGTTAAGCCAAAAATCGTTAAAATTATTATTGTATTATAATTGTATAAAAATTGTTTAAAATGCTAAATAATTAATAATAATTCGGGTTGGTAAACACATCAAATTTAATGTATTTTACAATTTTATTTAAAATATTTATTAACTAATTAATTTAAAAAAAATATCAAAATAGTATACTCAAGGTTTCGTGATTTCTTGTAATCATGATTGTATTAAATTTAAGAGATGGTAAAGGTCAGTTCACGGATCTATACAACCGTATTTTTTTTTAAATATATCAAACTATTTATAACTACTAACCACGTGAGGGCGCCAAGAGATTTTATTAAAAATCTCTAAAAATGGATTACCCCAAACAAATACAATTGTATTATTTTAATTAAGTACAATAAAACAAGCTAATTAATAAACGTATTTCGGCTTCAAGACAGTGCAAAACTTTATACTTATTTCTCAGAAACAATTAAAAAAGTAAAGTGTACATACAGATTTAATAAAATAAAAAATAATTGTTTACAATATCTAAAAATATAAAAAGACATATTTTAAATAAAATAGAAGTAAATCAAATAAAAAATCTAACGGTAAAAAAAATCAAATACTGAATAAACTAAATGGCTGAAACTATTCCGACTGGCGAAGAATCCAAACTTCTGAACATCCAACATTTCTGCGTCTGGGTAGCTAAAATCCAACTTTTATAATTGACTACTGAAATCTGAATCCAAATGCAAAAATATTAAGTCAAAATAAGATTTGTAAAAAACTGGCGACGATTCACAACATCCGTAAAACTAAAGTGAACCGTCCAAAGAGATATTCCACGAATTAATTCCATGAAGAAAAGCTCAAGGAGAAAGCCCCAGGAAGAAAAACTTTTCCAAGGAAAGGCTCAAAAAAAAAGCATCATACAGGACAAAAGCGTCTTCAGTCAAAAAAAACCTGCAGTAAAAAAGGGCGATTACTTAAAGAGGAATGTCAATAAGAATGATTTTCGGCTAAATATCTAACATTAACGACGAAAGTCTGCGGCATAAATTATTTTAATAAATGAATACATCAGCAAAGTCGTTAATTCTAAATTACGGTTAAAAGCGAGATCAGATACAAAAATTTAAAACAATGCTTGCCATTTAAATAACACACATAGAACTTCAAGTATATAATAAAAATATAATCGACCTTTTAACTAAACTAATACTAAACAAAAAATTCAACTGACGATCGCTTTTTAATACTTTAATCCTACCAGCACTACTCGATAGCGCTTGGTTGGGCGGCTTAATACCAGGACCGGATTTTAAAAATTCTCAATAAAAATGAAAAGAAAAATTTCCTTTACACCCTTACCCCTCTTTCGGGACTTTTACCACCTAGTTCTTTCCGTTTTTTTTATTTACTTTTAATTTATACCAAATTTTTCGACTTTTAATTTATACTAAATTTTCCGACCAACCACATAATACTAAGAAAATTTTATTTTATTAAATACGTTTGGCCTGGATTAAACAGCTTTACTTTTATATTATATTTATCCTAACGTCTCAACTATAGTACAGATTGAGGACGACAATGACATTTTAACCATCGTTGTTACTAAATACAATTATGTGGTTCTACTGTAGGATGCACATATGATGCACTATCATTTAATTCTTTGTTTAATTTTCCTTGTAATAAAGGTAACGATGCTTGTTGTTTGGCCATAATTACAAAAAGTGTCCGAAACTTTTAAACTGCTTTTTTTTAATATATCGGTGACACTTGCGCGAATAGGTCGGAAAAGGTCTGCGCGTCCCATATCTGACATTAAAAAAGGTGTTTTTATTAGCTGATCCGTCTAAAAGTCACAAAAATTTTTTTTTTAAAGTTATGTAGGTCATCCTGCGTTATTTCTATGCTACGTTCAAATATCCAGCTTTTCATTTAAACGAAAACACGGCTGCTAAAGTCCGCAAAGAATCCTGTCGCCTACACTTATGAGCATAAAAAATATAGTACGTTTCTAGTTTATAGGTCTATTTTCAGTCCAATAGCAATCTCGGATACTTATAAAACAGAAACGACTCATAAACATCGAAGAAGGCCGGCGTTTATTCAAAATATGTATTGTCTTCTCTGTCGGCTGTAGAGTTGCGCGGTTTGAAATATGAAATAGGTAACTTTTTATCATATATTTTCCATGCTTCGCAAAATCTTTACGAGTTCCGCGAATTACGGTCCATTTTGTTTTTAGTCCATTTTATTTTCGATACGACGAAGGTTACTTGGTTTATTGGCAAAAAAATCACGTGGTTTTATATTATGTTAAGTTAACAATTTATTGAGAAATAAATTAAATCGCAAATGTATACGAAATACGAATGACCATGTAACTGTAACGGGTTATCTTATAGGTTAACCCGTCAGGCTATTATCCACTCTCAGCAAAAAATCAGGGGTAGTTTTTAATCCCGAAACAATAAAAAGGTACTTAGTTTAGACACCCTAATTTAATTTTACCCCAACCCAGAATCCCGTTAAATGCGTACTTTTCCAAAAAAAAAATAACCAAAAAATAAGGTTTAAAAAATGTTTCAAAATGTACCATATGTATTAACGAAAATAGCAAACGAGATATTATAAAATGTTATACTTGATATTGTTTTAACCACAGGTTTAATTTTTAATTTACAGAAAAAAGTGACTGACACAAATAACATACAGTACTTTCATTTCAAAACTAGGCATTTCAAATAACTTTTAACTTTGCATAAATATAAAATAATTGAAAAAATTTCAAATTTTAAATCAAGAGAAAGGTTTAAAAATATTATTCTGCTTTTTTTAAGTGACATCCTATAATATTTTTCTTCTTTAAAATGTCAAATAGCAACCCCTACCTACCTACATCAAATAAAATTCCAAGAAAAATTAAAATCAGGTACATAAAGCACAATTTATTTTGCTGAACATTTTTTGACAGTTCTAAAAACCATTAAAATTTTGTTATTTTGTGTCATATGAAACAATTTCACCCAATAAAGTCAATATTAAACTGTTAATTACATTTAGTGCAATTATTAATCATTAAGACAACACGTTTAATTTTGACAACTTCATTCCAAATAAATTTTAAAATGTCACGTTTTGGCAATAAGAATGTTTAAAGTATAAATGCGCTAATCAAAGAAAAAATTCCCAGAAATACAACCCACAGTTACAAATATATTTGGGGAATATTTATGGAATTTTCTGAAGAGGAGTTGCAGGCGATGGTTAATGTTATGCATGATTCTCTGAAAATCAAAGGGATGAAAATAAATGTGAATAAAACAAAAGTAATGGTTTTTGAAAGAGAAGAAAGCATGACACACTGTGGAGTTTCCATTAAGGGAGAAAGAGTGGAACAGGTCAATGAATTTGTGTACATAAGTTCAAAATTAACTAGAGATGAAAAGTATGGCAGTGACATTGAGCAAAAGGTGTTGGCAGTAAAACAAATGAATAGGGCACTGCATAGCTTTATAAATAGCCAGAAAGTGTCAAAAAAAGCACGTCTGGCGGTGCATAGAGGTGTGTTGGGTCCTACACTTATGTATGGTAGTGAATTTTGGGTTTGGCAGAAGAAGTATAAAAATAGGATTAATGCTGCGGAGATGAGTAGTCTGAGAAGTATAGCCGGAGTGACTCGGTTGGATAAAGTTAAGAATAGTGAGATAAGAAAATGCTGTGGTGTAAAAGAAGATGTGGTCACAAAGATAGATAAGGGAATGCTTACATGGTTTGGACACGTAGAAAGGATGGATAAAGGAAGATTGACGTAACAAATTTATATGGCGAGTGTGAATGGACAAATCGGTAGAGGTCGACCTCGGAGAACATATTTTGACCACATCAACATTGTTTTGAAGAAAGGCCAGGTCAAGAGTACCAACAACCGAAGAGCATGTATGAGAGCACTGATAAAAGTGTAGGAAGCAAAAGATGTGTGTAAGAACCGTAGCAAGTGAAAGGAAGTGGTCTCTGCCTACCCCTATGGGAAAAAGGCGAGACTTTATGTATGCATGTATTTTGCTGCGAACCAGAATATGAATTAAATGAACATATGATAAAGAAAGACAGGACCAAATTTAAAAAAACAACGGTAAAGACAATGTGAAATGTTTCGTGCAAACTTTTGCAAGAAATGTACTATAATGACTATAATATTATGATTAACCCGTTTCACAATATAGTATTTAAACCAGCCTGAGATGCCTACGATGCAATCAGGAAAAAACTACAAGCAGATACATGTTAACGTAAGTCCAGTCTAGTTTTGTTAAATATATCTGAAGTTAACAAAAAAATATTTTTATGGGATGAAAATTCTCCGGTGTTCAGTAAAACGTACCAAGGTGGTTCTAAAAGCTGTACAAGTAGTAAATGGTTGGTTTTCAATAGTGAAAGACAAAGCTGCCCTGTACGTCTTTTTCATAAACTGATATCAAAACAAGGTGACAATATTACCTCACCACAACTGTTCTTAAAACCAAATCGACACTGGAAAAATGAAACTGGCAAATGGTACAATAATGTACCTGTTAAAAGAAAAACAATAAATGAATGAACTAAATCTGCTGTTAAGGCAATTGGCTTGAATGGTAAGGACAAAAAGATAACAAATCACTCGAATAGATCAACTGCTGTTAGCGAATTGGCAAAAAGTTATGTAGAAGTACAACAGTTACTGAAAATTAGTGGTCATAGCTACCTTAAAATCAAAATTTTATATAACCATACTTAAATATCGATCAAGAACACCACAACATCATAAATATACGTGGTAATAGATCTCCTATAGTAGAGAGCAGCAACGAATCTAATGTTAATTTTATTTTTAATAATTGTTTTTTCACTAACTGTACTTTTAATAAATAAATGTTTTGTTGTGTTGAGTTATAAATTTTTTTGCTAAAAATTTTCCGCCGAATATCACTGGGACATTGACAAATGCCTCATAATTTTATGACAAATTCCTCAAACTCGTTGCTTGGTAACAGCACTTGGCTTTAGGCTTCGAGCTGTTACCAATGAAGGAGCTTTTGATTATCATAAAATTAATTCGTCTATTATCAATGTTCTTGGGATATTACTACTGATAACAACAAATTTTGTAAAACAACATAAGACCATAACAAAAACGACCTACCATTGTTGGATAGGTATCAATTAATTTACTTCAGAATAATAAAATATGTAAAAACTTAAAAATAAGCTAAAAAAGCTAAAAATAATTCTCAAATTGTAATTTAATTTATTTTAAAATAAAATTGGTGTGTCCTAAATTATTTACACAGCTTTACATCTTTAAATATTTATATGTGTAGCTATGTATGCTTCTACTGTGCCTTAAATTATTGTTGGCGATTTTGTAAATTCCTGCTTACTCTCAAAAGTATTTCATTGATGTACCCATTGGCATTTAAAATTGTTTGCAGCAAAACAAGATCTATCCTACCTTCGATGCTAATTCCCCCCAAAACTTTACAGTACCTCCTGTACATTATAAAATCGTACTTTCATTGTCAGGTTGTCTCCACACTCTTGCACGTCTTGAGTTAGGATGTATCTTAAATCTTAACCTGTCTAAAAAACAAATAGGACTTCATTGAACATTTTGCCATAACACATGTTCCTTATTTCAAGCTAAACGAGCATCGCGATTGCCACTCGTTAAAGGCTGACATCTCAGCGGTCTTCTTGATTATAAGTTAACTTCGTGCACACGATTTATAACGGTCCTAAAATAGACATGTGTTTCATGTGCTTGCAACAGCTGCATTTATAATTTAGGTGCTGTTACCAAATGGTTTCTTTTGCTAATTGCAAAAACAATCTAGTAAGTCTTTAGTTTTTACATAACAGACATTGGTATAACCATATTTATTGCATTAACTTTAAACTTAATTTAATAAGAAGAAAGCATGACAAACTGTGAATTTTAGATTGAGAAAGAGTAAAACAAGTAAATAAATTTCTGTACTTGGGTTTAAAGTTTACGAGAGATGGAAAGTATGAAAGTGACATTAAGCGAAGGGTGTTGGCAGAAAACAAATGAATGGGGCAGTATATAGCTTAATGAACACACAGAAAGTGTCAAAAAAAAAACGTCTGACTGTGCATAGAGGTGTGTTGGTTTCTACACTTATGTAGTGTAGTAAATGTTGGGTTTGGCAAAAGGAGCTTTAAAATAGGATTAATGCTGTGGAGATGAGTACTCTCAGAAGTATAGCTGAAGTGACTCGGTTTGATAAAGTAAAGAATAGTGAGATAAGAGAACGCTGTGGTGTACAAGAAGATGTGGTTACTAACATAGATAAATGAATGCTTAGATGGTTTGGGCACGTAGAAAGGATGAATGAAGAAACATTAACGAAACAAATTTATAAGGATAAATAGACAAGTCAGTAGAGGTCTACCTCGGCGAACATATCTCGATCAGATCAACATTGTTTTAAAGAAAGGTCAGGTCAAGAGTACCAACAATCGATGATCATGTATAAAAGCACAAAGTAGAGGAAGCAAAAGATGGTTTGTAAGAACCGCAGCAATTAAAGGAAGTGGTATCTGCCTACCCCTACGGAAAAAAGGCGCGACTAAAAAAATGTATTTAATTAACATACATATATATATATATATATATATATATATATATATATATATATATATATATATATATATATATATATATATATATATATAAAACAGATAACATATAAAACAATAACTCGTTTTATTAACACGCTTATATTAGTTTCATATGTATCTTGTTTGTTTGCTTGTTTGTATGTATGTATGTTTGTTATTGACTCTTTGGCCTCCATTTTGACCTACTTTAAGTAATCAGATTTAATTTAAACTTTGCACACTTGTCCAAGACCGACGACAATGCAATAATTCGATCAAAATATCCGATTATCCTAATTACTTTCGCCAGGATTCATATATTTCTTTAGGGATCCTTTGCATAAGAGTAAGAGAGGTAAAACTAGTGCGTGAACTACGCATACGTAAACACAGTTCATCGCATCGGTGTTTCAGTGGTATAATGCTCGACTGCCACGCAGGCAGCCCGGGTTCGATTTCCGACCGATGCATTCTTTTTGTGCTTTTACCATTTAATACATAATTTTTTAAGTGAGTAAAACAAATCGAACTAAAAAACTAAAAATAAATATATAAGTAAAATAAAATAAAAATAAATAAATAGCTAAAAAACACGCTTTTGGGATAAATTAATAAAATTAATGACGAGAAAATAAATGTCACACTTTTAAACTAACTCTGCGTTTCGAAATGAAAGCACCCCTATGACCTATGACTTACATTTTATGAGCGCGCACCCGATATAACATGTGTGACCAATGTCCTTACGGATTCAAATAATTAGATGCATGTCTCAACTAAAAGGAAAGTAATATTTCTCAACTTTATGAGAAAACACAATCATGAGATAATAAAAGATAATAGCGAATAGATACATAAAAAGTACAATAACTGTTCAAAATGGCCACTATTCTGTTGTATACATATTCTGGATCTATTGATTATTTTCTTAATTGCATTTCTTATACCATAAGAATAATTTTTTATTTCTTTTCAAGCGTTAATAATGCGTTTCAAAAGTCCTTCTTTTGTGTTAATCTTTACATCGTAAATCATTGATTTTAAGGGACCCCAAAGAAAATAATCAACCAGATTAAAATTCGGTGATCTTGGAGGCCAGAAATAAGGTCCACCTTGACCTATCCAAATTTTTGGAAAATGTTCATTAAGAAAATTCCTTACAATTACCATAAAATGAGGTGGAGCGCCATCATGCTGAATAAACTTGCCCCCAATATTTTTATCCTCCATTAGCACGGGTAAAATTTTTTGTGAAAAATCCAAGTAAACTTCATCTAGCCAGAAAGCATGTTTGGTTCAATCAAATGGTTGTTGAAAATACCACACCAAACATTTAAAGAAAATCTGAATTAAGTCTTGGTATAACATGTGGATTCTCTTCTGCCCAAACGTGCTTATTTCTACCATTAAAAATACCATCCCTTTTAAATTGTGCCTTATATGTGAAAAGACATCTGCTGACAATTCTTCAGTTGCGGATTATCCAGTTGCTGAAATTCAGTCGATAAATTTCATCTCCGTCTTCTAGTTTCTGAACCTGTTGGACATGAAATGGGTGCAGATGAATTCCCTTTCATTTACAACCCATGTTGTAGAAGTGCATTTAAAATAATTAGTCCGACATCTTTCAAGACCGCCATATTGGATTAAGAGTAACGTCATTTTATTTTTTTCTAGTTGTTCTCATCAAGCCCTTTCATTTGATACCAAAATTGTAGGAGTGCATTAAAAATAACTAGTCCGCCATTTTGGGTGTTTCACCATGTTGGATTTAGAATGACGTCACACAGCTAACCATGCATTGTCATCCAAACTAAATGGGTATAGAAAATTTCAGCTCAATCGGTTGAAAATATCTGCTTCAAAATTGAGTTGCAAGATTCCACCCGGACAAACATAAATAAGTACATTGCAAGTTCAATAAAAGCTTCTAATAAAGTATTTTTTTATTTAAAAATTATTTATCTCTAATAATTATACTTTAAATTCTTTAAAAACAAAATAAATATATCTAAGACATAAATTCTAAACCAATATACAATAGTTACTGTACTACAAAAAATTTAATAATGGTAATAATTACCGGGCTATTATTAAAACCGACACATACGCTGATTGGTCAATTGTCTTGTTAAGTCAAGGACACGCACAGGCGGTCTTCGATTGTTTAGTTAATAGCGATATGCGATACCGTTATTTCAACAGTCGCAGTCGGTTTAATTACAAGTATAGAAAATTATTAAAAAATTATTATAAAAAATATTTTTAAAATTGTTAAACTTGCAATAACAATGTTTCTTACGTGTTTTCAAATTCCAACATTAATTCTTTTAAAGTTAGGGCACTTGATATTTTTTGTTAGTGTCAGTGATTTAATCACATTTTATGAAATATCACCCATCGTTAAACAGTCTTCGACCGCAACGATTTAAACCCACCGACAGACACTCAACGCAATTCGATATAAATATTAGTTTTAAGATATCTTTTACCTAGGAATGGGTCCTGTCTTGGGTGCGACTGGAGGATATAAGCTTATATAGAGGTCAATCAAACTAAGATGGGGCTTTCGTGCACATCATTTCTAAAACATTGTTTCTTCTACTTTCAAGTTATCTTTGGTATGGTTCTATCATCCCTTGTAAAGTCTTTCGGTTGCTACTGCAGTGGTAACTAGGAGATGAGGTGAGGTGGTAAAATTGTATCAGGAGAAACGCGATTTAGAAGGGGGGATTTTTTGCACATTTTTAGAAAAATATATGTATTTTTTTTAATTTAATAATTTTGATCTTTTTTAAATAAACCATTTATTATAATTTTGTTGCATTTGACATAAAAATATATTATTTTAATAATGAAATAATTTAGCTGATAATATTGGTTATACTTATAATTTTAATTTACCTTTAAAAACAGTATTTTTCAGAAACGGTAATAATTCCAGACAAACAAAAATGCAGTTATAGAACCTTAAAATTTAACAACCAAAAAAGGAGTTTGAAAGGAATAATAATCTAAAAGTAAACTTTTAAATAATTATTTTATTGCTAGTTGGGTTTGAATTATACCGCAAAGTAAATGTCTCTATGTATTAAACTATTAAAGTATATATATATATATATATATATATATATATATATATAGTCCGGTCTTATACTTTGACATAATAATAAATAATCAGACTCTGTTAAACCCACTGAAATAAGTGTAATTCAAATTACATTAATTTTTAAAGAAGACCTTCATCATCATTCTTTTTTTTTAAAGCTTCCGCCGAATGGACGTAGGAGGGTGAATAATAATAAATCCAAAACAATGTCAGCTCACGAACTTTATTCTATTAATATACAGTGTGGTCAGTGTAAAGCAACCAAGTGAAATAAATTCACTATTTCAATAATTGCTTATATTTATAAAAAAAATCCTGTATTACGTTAATTTTAAATTACGAAATGATGTACCTACTGTAATTTATAATCTTTTTAAATTTTGTCTTGTTCTAATTTTAATTTTTTCTTTATTTACATTTTTTTTATTGAAACTGGTGCTTACTACGACAAGTAAAAGTGATATACTTTTAAAATGGTCTTCTGTCTTATTCACAGCAATACTTTTTTCAACTGTCTCTTTCTGTATTCTAGCATTATACTGCCATTCTTTTCATGACTTTTTCGGGCTCTTTTAAAGTTAAACAATTGAATTAATGTCTGAAAAATTATTTTAGGTTTATTTATCATTAAATAACATAATATTAAAATTACAGACATACAAAAATACTTTAAATTTTTTATTTTAAAAAAAAAAAAAATTCGCGTATGGCACATAGTTAGCAGTGATAAAAGTGTCTGACAATAAAAAATATATGTCTGGTAAATCTATCCAAAACCAAAAAATTAAAATTACGCTTCTATGATTTTTACCAGTAGATCATAAAACATTAGTTATCAGTTAAATGTTTTATTATCGAAGCACAAAAAACAAAACATATATGCCATACATACAACGAGAACTTACGGAAAATAAAAAAGGGCAAACCATCACAGATATAAAGGGAGAACTACAAACACAGCAAAATTACATAAAAGAACTTTTTTAAGATGAACGGCTAGAAGTGGAAATATCTAAAGACACCACAGAACCTTTCATAACAACAGAAGAAATTCGTAAATCCATCTCTCTTAATAAAGATGGGAAAACTTCTGGTCCTGATGAAATACAAGGAGAACTTCTCAAACACCTAGACGACAAAAGTATTAATAAATTAACAGAAATATTCAATAAAATATATATTGCTGGAAAGATTCACAGTGAATGGCTCAAATCTACCTTTATTGAAATACCAAATATATCCACTTCAAGACGATGCAATGACTATCGTACCATAAGCCCCATGAGTCATCTTCTTAAAACCTTAAAAATGAGATGCCGAGATGTGGACTGTGACATACATGCATGCTTTGTGGACTATCAGGAATCTTTTGATAGAGTAAAACATAACAAGTTAATAGAAGTGTTAAAGAAGATGGGTATTGACAACAATGACCTTTGGATAATAAAAAATCTTTACTGGAATCAAACAGCACAAGTTAAAAAAAAAGGTCAGATGACTGATGAAATAAAAATTCAACGGGGCGTGCAACAAGGGTGTGTTTTTTTATTTTTATTTAACATATATTCAGAAGAAATAATGCGCTGTGTGATTCAACAGCAGTAATTCTTATAAATGGTAAACAAATCAACAACATCCGATTCGCGGATGATACAGAAATATTCGCCGACAAACTAGAGGACCTACAAAATATGATGTAGCCAACTTTAAATGCACAGTCAGGAATACGGAATAGATATAAATATGAATAAAACCAAATACATAGTAATAAGCGAAAATCCACCACCACCCAAGCAGCTTATTATAAATAATACAGTTATTAAAAAGGTAGAGACTACAACATATTTGGTAACTACAATCAACGAGAGTTGGGATCATTCTCTCGAAATAAAGGGAGCTCGTACTGCATTCTTAAAAATGTCGAAATTGTTTAAATACCACTTTCTGAACTTAACAACTAAAGTACGAATTCTCCAATGCAGTATTTCCTGTGCTTCTATATGGAATTGATTCATGGAGCTAGTAAAAGGTTGGACGCATTTGAGATTTGGCTGTATCGACGTATACTAAGAATCCCTTGGACAGCCCATGTTACAAACAAAAGGGTACTCGACATTTTAAACAAGGAAATGCAGATCATGAGTACAGTCAAAAGTCGGAAATTGGAATACTTAGGACACATTATGAAAAATAGCAAAAGATACGGTCTGTTGCAGCTTATCCTATAAGGAAAGGTGCTTGGAAAGAGGAACCAGGCAGAAGAAAGATATCATGGCTTAAAAACCTAAGAACTTGGTTTACAACCTCCATGGTTCTATTTAGGGCAGCAGTTGATAAAATAACTATTGACAGAATGATCGCCAACGACCGGTGACGGACAGGCACTGAAAAAAGAAGATATGCCATGACCGGCTTATAATACAGCTAAACAATTTAATCCAATTGCCAAGCCAACATTGACCTGATGCCCTCTACTAAAGGATAAATTCCCGTTACAAAACTCAAAAAAACGAGACGTTCCTGGTAAGAAACCGGTATCCAAGCTAAAAACAAGATTAAAAATAAAATAAATACTTGGTTTTATTTTATTTGCATGATCAGATAAAAGTACATATTACTATAAAACTCTACAGACGACTGGTAATTTGTAAGCGGATAAAATTGTTGATACCGAGCACAGGCTTTAAAATATATTGCAATCAAGTAGAGAGACCCAGCCAGAGGAAAGAAAAATGTGATGAGAGTTTCGTGCAAAAATTCACTGTCGACGAAAAAAAATATTTACAAATTGAGAAATACCTTAGAAAGAACGGTCCGTAGTCGATCGTTTATGGTCCGTACCAGCGCGAAAATAGCTAGCACTTGAAAACTTTATCTATCGTTATTAAAGATAAAAAAAACCTTCACAGAAAATTCACTCGTAAAGACGAAAGAGAATTAGGCGATAAATTAAATTGGCAAAGACTACGGGATCTATTTATTTTATGGGGGAAATTGTTGTAAATTTGATTACAGGCTAGACTTAATACGTTTTACTCATCTGGGATTCTGGATATTTAACACATAAAATAAAGTGTAATAATATTAATTTATATTTAAATATTAATTGACTCATGCTAGGACAATTGCTAGTTATTCCTGGGCATGGGTTAACTCAGCAGAAACTGAGGAAGACCTAATATTAAGTACGAGGTTTGGCTATTAAATAACGAGACTGATTGTGAAAAAGAGTTTTATTTTAAGAATTGCCAGAAACTGATAATCTCAGATCATAAAACATTACTTCTCTTAAAAATTAAAAGTGGCGTAACTTTTAAAAGTTTTCCTCAAATTGGGAGGGGTCTCATTCGACTCGGTTGGTCATCCTGCGTCGAATGACACTAGTGGCACCATCGTACGACGTCTGCCATACGTTTTAGACAAAAAAATGTTTTTCTAAAAATCGAAAAATTGAATGTGGCTTAACTTTTAAAGGGGGCATTTTCCTACCTTGGGAGGGGTGTTATTCGACTCAACTTTTCAAGCCACGTCGACTGAAATTGGTCCCTATCTTTTTCGGTTTGTCCCATAAAGTAAATTTGTATCTAGAAAAAAATGTCATCAAGGGGATAAATTTTAAGTGGTGCTTTGCAGTAACTTAAAAAGTATGAAGTACAAGCTGTATATGGTTTATTGTTATATTATCATACCGTCCCAAAAACTCTCACCACACCCGACTCCCAAGACTGCCATTCAACGACTGACACTCCTTCCAAAGCCGGATATCAAAAAATGACACGGAATTGACGTAAACCAAAAATCGCACTCGTCCGTGTGGATATCCAGCCCCATCCACACAGAAATGCAAACCAAATAATAATATAACCGACAACGCACAACAATCGAGGCCAAAAACCAAGGCAAAATTTAATAACAAAACCCCCACTCAATCTCCATCGATTAACAAAAATGTCACAGCCATTAACAATCGAATCCTATCACTACAAGGTATGCAACACTATTTACAACGAATGATATATTTAAGTTACAACAAAATACGGTACCTGAGGAATACAAAACTATCAGAGACACAATTAATAATGGAACTGTAGAAGGGAAAAAATAGGCACGTGACAATATCTTTGGCTTTATTTAATGCAGCAGAATTAAATTTATACTAGTTTTATAGTCTAACATTAGCAGCCAAAGAAAAAAGTTTTATCAAAATGTATGCTCGTGATGCTCGAAAAAACAGACGTTGATACAAACAGACGGACAAATAAATTAAAATTCAGCGAGTCAATTACACCAAATTATAGGTAACACTTTTTTTGTAAAACTATAATACAAATAATACAAAAACAATTTTATAAAAGTTTTATAATATAAAAAACAATAAATACCCAGATAAGAGATAATGGGAAAAAAATATTTAAAACCATTTACAATGCGTACACTTTGTTTATGCAGATTTTTTACATTTAGTTATTACAATTAAATAATAAAAAAATGGTATTTAAAAGAAAAAAATGATAAGTGGCTATAAACTTAGTAACTGCTTTTGTGTCGACAATATTTTACAAACGTCTATAAAAAACTTATAGCTAGTATAAAAGTTAATGTATTTTGGAAGATAAAAAAATTTAATTTTGAAATGTGCCCATTTTAAAGAACAAATAATTTTGAATAACCTTTCCTGATAAGTAATTCAAAAAATTTATTTATAATTCTAATGCGGTTTAGTTAAAACAAAAAAAAACTTTTACTTTACATGGTAAATACTTTACACAGATGGAACAATGTAAACAATCAATTTTTGTTTATAAATGTAAATTATTTATTAAAACTTATTTAAATAATAAATAACTGCAAACAAATTTCTAATATTATTTAAATTTTAATTGAATTCGACATTAACACTAGATGAGAAATTAAATTTTAAAATATCTTACTTGCGTTGACTAAAGCATTAAGACAAAATAAAAAAAAGGAAAATATTGTCTTTTATTTAACAAAAAAAGAGTTAAATAACTATCTATAAATTAAATCATAACTGTATTATACCACATACGTCAGAGGCACACAAAAAAGTTTATTATAGAACTTTCGCATGCGAAAGTGGTCGCATGCGACCACTTTGTATGGGACTCAAATGTAGGTATACCCACTAAAACCTCTTCCCTTTTTGTTCTTGAACTTCTTGAAACCACTTCCGCGTTGCTTCAGTGAGTTGACTATTTATCTCCTATTCCTTTTCACCTACCAGCATGAAGTCCACGATGTTTTCTGCTGTTAGGACTATACCTGGAGATGTGCATGCTAGTTTTTTGTATTCCTTTCAACATGGGAAATAATGATGTTTATTTGGAATGAGTCAGTAGCCTTAAGGTTCTCTAGAAATCGGGTCCTGTCTTTTGTATTTTATAAAAAAAAGTGTCACAACAGAATACCTAGTTATGTATTCAGATAAGTGTGGAGGAGACAACCGAAATATTAAGCTGTCACAAATAATGTGAAACTTCTTGGAACCACTTCCGCGTTACTTCAGTGAGTTGACTATTTATCTCCTATTCCTTCTCACCTACCAGCATGAACTCCACGATGTTTTCTGCTGTTAAGACTATACCTGCAGATGTGCATGCTAGTTCTTTGTATTCCTTTCAACATGGGAAATAATGATGTTTATTTGGAATGAGTCAGTAGCCTTAAGGTTCTCTAGAAATCGGGTCCTGTCTTTTGTATTTTATAAAAAAAAGTGACACAACTGAATACCTAGTTATGTAGATAAGTGTGGAGAAGGAGTCAACCGAAATATTAAGCTGTCACAAATAATTCCAATATAAAAAAGTACTGGTTTACAAAATTTTTGGGTTAAAAATGAAAATTTCAACATTCTTTATTTTTGAATAATTTTTTGTGAAATAATAACGTTTTTACTTTTTCATGTTATCTTTTAGAGTACGACCATTATACGACCATTATCTTATAAACACAAACAGTTTTATTAAAATGGACCTAGTAGATTTTGCGTGAAACAAACAGTTACTTAATAAATTAAAAAATTGGTGTTGTGAAAAAGTGGGAAATTATAGTAATGGGTCCGATTTTGCGAATCCCGAATTTTGACATTTCTTCACATTTCAAGGTTCACAGAGTTGAATAAAATAAATTTTAAGTGTATTTTTGCACAGAGAACGGACCTTAACTAGAAAGGGACGCTGTAGTGTGGTACCCCTTGGTAATACCCCAACCATCTTTCAAACAAAATTTCAATTTCAAACAAAATTACATGCCATAGAGATATGTGTCCAGAAGTGCATCGAAAAAAACACCCGAAGGGGAGAAATCTATATTTTATCAGATAGCCAAGCAGCACTAAAAGCTCTAAAGTCATACACTTGTGAGTCTAAGCTGATTTGGGACTGTAAACAGTCTCTGAGACAACTGGCAGCGAACAATCAGGTTACTCTGATGTGGGTTCCAGGTCACAAGGGAGTCAAAGAAAGAAGGGTCAAATACACAATTTTCCGGCCCAGAACCCTTCTGTGGACTTTTCAAAGCCCACTTGAAAAAAGAGGTTCGACGCTGGGAAACAGATGAAATGAAATCTCACTGGCATAAAGTGCCATGGCAAAGATAAGCGAAAAGGCTAGTAAGCTTTTCGCCAAATAAAGCTAAACAGCTTTTCGAGTTTACCAAGAAAGACTTGAAACTGGTGACGGGGCTCCTCACTGAACAGTGCCCTCTAAGGTACCACCTGAAAAAGATGGGCAAAACAGAAAGTGATAGTTGCCGCTACTGCGAAAACTTCGCTGAAACTGCAGAATATATGCTTTGCGAATGCCCAGCGCTTTTCTGCAAGAGGCTTAAGTTTCTGAAAGGGGCATTCCTACAGCTCGTCGATGTCAGAAACTTAGCCCCCAGAAAACTGATAAATTTTGATGAAGGGTTATGCACAAAAGAGCTAATAGGTCGAGGTGCTTGAGAAGTTGCATAGCCTTCACGACCCCCCTAACAATCTACAAGTGGACGTCTGTGTATGTTCGTATGTGCGTTCGGAATTATTTTTCGTCTCGATTATCTCGTGAACAAAGAATGATATCGACGTGGGACCAATTGCATTCGACGCATAATTACGCACTTTAGAACTGGTTTGATTTTTAAGCAAAATTGGTCAAGCTGTTTTTTATGCAGAATAAAAAAACTGAAAAAAATGATTAACTACCTGAATTTTGCAATTAATAAATTATACTTTTTTTAATACAGAATTTTAAGATCTCTTAAATAATATGTTTTTTTTTTGACACTGCGGGAACTGATAATATGATTATTGCTTGCTAGGAATATTGGTATGAAAACTATGATAACAATATTTTTACTAATAATATTTTTTCATTCTTTTCACTGTGAAGTTGGTGGTGTGGATCGGGTCGCACCCAGACCACTCATATTAATTTTTTTTTTAAATATCTTTCATGTACAAACATACTTTTGTTACAGTTTTATATTAGCGATAATGTACATTACTTTTTCTGTGATCATTACTATACAATATCTATTAGCACACTATTACAGCGAATTTAAAAGTAACAAAAGCTACATGTTTTACTCAAATTATTCTTTTACGGTGGCATCCCAAACTAAATAAGTATTATTTTAAAGGGAAATATAATATACTAATAAAATTTAGAATCGCGAAAGATGCTATAAAACATCAGCAATTTTAGCTGGTCATTGTGCGATATTAATTTTATGTTAAGCATGGCCGTTAACGTGAAATATTAATCGTCTTTTTATGATTTTGGTTATGCTTTGTTTATGCATAAAGTGGGTAGTAACACATGGGTGAATTGTGAACGTCCAGCTGCTTGTTTTATAAATCCAAATTACGACACAGCAGCTATACACAACGAATGTGATGGTTTGATGAAAATTTTAAACGATCATTAACCTCGTTTTACTCCATCGGTTACAGTATAGTAAATTCTGTTACTAGGTTGTAATGAAAAATTCGATACGAGTGGCATATTTCGAGCGCGAGGAACCACCAGTATTAAAATTTTTCATTCTAACCGTGTAACAGACGATATTTTCTCCACGATCAAAAAATTTAAATAAAAAATACTTTAAAGAACTTAAGTTAATAATATTTTTTATATTTCTGTTTTAATTTTTAAAGAAGTAGGTTTTCTGTTATGTTATTAGCGTAATTTGTAATCTCAGAAGAATTATTTCCGAATTCTAAATCTAATTTACTTTAATTCTCGCTCACTTTTATAAAAAAAATTTAAAATCAACTTTTAAGAACGTACGCGTCGCACATTTAGTTTAAAACTGACATTTACTTTATTTTTTTCAAAGAGTTTATTTGACATCCATGACAATCGCTATTGTTACGGAATATTCATACTGTAACAATTAATGGAATAAATGTACAAACCCTATAAGAAACAACTGTTACAGAATGAATATTCTTACTCTAGAGTGTGAATGTTGTCATTATGTCATTAAAAATAATTTTATAAAAATAATTTCATATAAATAATTTCATGAGTAGCAAGGCGGAATACCAGTTGGTGGAAACCGGATTAACAACCTCCGTTACGCCGACGACACACTGATCATAGCGTCAACAATACCAGAAATAACGGAAATTATGAGCAGTTATAAGCGAAAAATATGGCTTAAAAATAAATAAATCTAAAACGAAAATAATGATAGTTGATAGACAAGACAACAACTCTCCACAAATATCAGAAATTGCAGGCTATGAAGTGGTAAACAATTTCAATCATTCCTTGATTGCCAACACTGGGAAATGTGAAAGCGAAATACGGCGTCGCCTGACTATGGCAAGATCAGCGACTACCAAGCTAAATAAATTATGGAAAGACAAATCTATCACCAAAACAACGAAACTTCGTCTAGTTGATGCTCTTGTCTTTCGCATTGCAACGTACGCATCGGAAACATGGACTTTAAACAAAGTAGATAAAAACAGAATAAATGCTTTTGAAATATGAAATTAGTCCACGTTCAAGGATGCTTACCAGAATAAACCGCTTGTATCTGCAGTACCTTGGTCATATAGCTAGAAGATCGGGAACAATGGAGAGACTAATCATAGAAGGCAAACGCTCAAGAGGCAGATCTCCAACTAGATGGGTAGACCAAACAAAATCCTTAATAAACATGAGACTGCATAATGCCGAAAGGATTGCACAGGATAGGCAAGCATGGAATCAACTGCTGAATCAAATATAAATGGTGTCACTACATCCTTTAGAGGATAATGGAAAGAGGAGGAGAAGGAGGTATATTCTAAGCATGGTCGTGAAGAAAAGAATTACGCGCTTATTTCGCATATAGTCCAGTCAGTAGCGGATATTTAGGTCCGAATTCTTTTAAACAGCACCGATTTTAATGAAAATTTGTAAACAAGCTCATTTTATCCTCCTAATCAAAAGTTATATCCTGCCGAGGTGTACTTTTTCCTTGGGGGTGAATGCCACCGCTTCTCGTGGATGAACATTTTAAGAATAAAAGTAACCCAATGGGTCAAGTCACAAATCAATTCTAAGCATAAAATGTTATATGACGTTTTTTTAATCAGTTAATAGTTTTTTGAGTTATTCATGATTTAAGATGTTGATTTTAGATCTAAAAATGCATGTTTTTGGACTATTTTTTACAAATAACTAAAAAAGCTTACGTTTTATAAAAAAACATTTTAAATAAAAGTAAAGGTTATAAATAAACAAAACTATTGGTATTTTTAAAAAATTTGTAGCTGTTATACGAACCGAGTTATGACTTGTTAAAGATGACTTTTGGTTCGGCGGCAGGTGAATAACGGGAAAATGGACGATTTTCCGACAAAAATTTAAAAAAAATGTTTAAAGTAGGTAGTTAAAAAGAGCTTTAAAGTGAATTTATTTTTAAGGTAATAGTTTATAATCTAACGGAGTTATAATAAAAATAAACTGGAAACATCGGTTTTCAGACAAAAAAATCGACAATGAAACCGAAGGCTTTACCATCAGAATCAAAATTAAACCTTATCGATGTGCAGTTTACTTTATTTAGGTACCGACAATATATTTAAAAAGTTTGGGCGATTTGAGATGTATATATTTCGAAAAAAAATTTGATTTACATGGAAAATTATTTTAAAATTTTCTTAAAAATATATAATTTTTTTACAAAAATTCAAAAACTAAAATATATATACGTAAAAAATGTAGAAGTACAAAAATGTTGCTTTTTTATTTAATATTTTGTTTTTTTTGTTTTCTGTCCGATAACTGAGATATGGTTGTTTTAAGTTTGCATATCAGTGCAAAAGTCACCACTTCCTGAGCCCTTTAAACTAAAAAATGTCAGGAACAAAAAGTTCAAAAGAGTTTCATTACCGAAACTTATAGTTTTTGAAATTACCTGCAATTTCTTTTTGTTTATTGTCCCAATATCTTTAAAAATAAGACATTTATCGTTACAAAACCAAACGCGTTTATTCCTGTGAAATTTTTGGAAATCTTCGCGTAAACTACTCCGAAATAGTATAATCTAGACAATTTTGGAGCATTTATAAAACATATAGAATGTCTGTAGTAAGTATATTCTTAAATTATGTCTTAAGGGGGTTGTTTAAAAGGGCTGTACCATTCCTATAATTCATTTATTTAAAGCTGTTAAAAACAAATATTTTTTTAAATTATGTCGTAAAGGTTTAAGGGTTGAAATATTTGAATCATACATAAATTATATTACAGAGGATAGCAGGACTTTTGTTCATTATAAATGCACCATGACAACATTTAAAGCCGTTAAAAACGGATTTTTACTTAGATTACTCCATAAAGAGGTGGTTTTGAAGGATTTAATCATTGTAAAAGATTATAAATTATACTCCAAAACATAAAAGAATATTTTTTATTGACTATCGAAGGGCATTTGACCGTGACAAGCATCAAAAGATGGTGGAAATATAATCCGTAACCGGGATTGACAAAAGAGATATTACATTGATAGCGAATCTCTACTGGAACCAGATTGCGGAAGTAAGAATAGACGGAGGAACATCTGACACTGTGTCAATCCGAAGAGGCGTGTGACAGGGCTATATATTGTCACCACTCCTATTTAACATCTATTCGGAGGCAATTTTCAAAGAAGCTTTAGCGGAAGACACCGTAGTCCTTGCCGATAACGTAATAGACCTACAAAATATGATGAATAGAATAACTGAATATAGTAAGCATCATGGTTTGGACATAAATATATCAAAGACCAAACTGCTAGTTTTCTCCAAGAGACCCACTGCTGAAACAATTTTAATTGACGCCAATCAGATTAAACGAGTTTCGTGTTTAAAATATCTGGGTACCATAGTCAACGCATGGTGCGATCTAAAGCGAAAGATCCGTTCCAAAATCGAACAAGCCGGGAAAACATTCATAAACATGAGAAGATTTTTTACTAATCCTGATCTGAGTTTAAAGCTCGCGGTTAGCATGATTAGATGTTATGTCTTCAGTGTGTTGGTGTACGGATGTGAATGCTGGACCTTAAACCCTGCAACTGAAAAGAAAATTAAGGCGTTTAAAATGTACTTATATCGCCGTATGTTTCGCATTTCATGGGTCCAACGAATTACGAACGAAGAAGGGCTTAAACAAATGAAGAAGTCAAAAGAACTAATGGCCCTCATTAAAGAAAAAAACTACATTCATAGGTTACATTATGAAAGGCAATAAGTATGAACTGCTGTGACTAATAATTAAAGAAAAGATTCAAGGGAAAAGATCTGTTGGTAAACTCCTGGTTGAAAGACCTCGAAAGATGGTTTGGGTGCACTTTCATTGAAATCTTTCGAGCTGCTGTGTCCAGAACAATGTTAGCTACGTGTATCGCCAACTTTCGAAAGGAGAGGGCGTCATAAGAAGAAGATTATACCTATTTAAACATGATTTGATTGATGTAACACTTAAATCAATGACTTTTCCATTTTTAACACAAGTGATTTTTACCCCTAAAAAACAAAAAGCACACTTCGGCACAATATAATTTTTGATTAAAAGGAAAAAATGAGCTTGTTTACAAATTTTCATCAAAATCGGTGCTCTTTGAAAGAATTTAGAGGTAATATCCCATTTTTACCGTTACTGAATGGACTAATATTTTTTCAAATTAAAGATACTTTTTTGCGAGCGAACTTAATCAGTAACATGTTTACGGTGTGTATAGGTAAGCTGATATGAAGGTGGGCTGACACTAAGCAGTTTAAGTCAAAATCCATTCGAACAGAATGGTCTTTATCGCTTTTGGAATGATTAAGGTTTGCCTGAACATACCGTAATTTAATCAAACCCCTCAGTCTAAGTTTCTTTAATGGATTACTCGCCATTGATCCTTATTTGACTGTAATAAGACTTTAAGGTGAATTGTTTATAATCGTTGCCATATAATCGAGCTTTAATTATTCGGTATAAAATTTATTTTATTTAAAAAAAACGTAAACGAGAGTTTTTAAAACCGAATATCTCTTTTTAAATTATGAGCCATGTACAAAAAGGTTTTAAAGTGTTATTATAAACTATAATTACTTACAAAAAAATTCCGAACAACCAGTAACACTTGATCAAGTCCCCCGGTGATACGGGGACAATAGAATAGATCCCAGATATGGTCTGCCTGTCGTAGAAGGCAACTAAAAGAGTCCCAATCCAAAGTGTTTTGCGACCAAAGCTGATGAATGCATGGCGGTGGGGAGCACCGTAGCTGACGGAGCCTACAGGAAACTGGGCAAAATCCTGTAGTAGACAGCTCAAGTCCTGTGCAGGGGGCACCTCAGGGCAGGACCACCCCTTCCTCCATACTTGTTGACTGCAAAGAAGAACTAATAAAGCTCGTAGACCGTAATCACGTCAAACTGATTCCAGGACGTCAGGAAGTTGCAGGTAATGAAAAAGTAGACGAATTTGCAAGAAGAGGTTCGGAAAAATACAAAAACTACTGAAAAAGCATACCAGAAAACAAACACGGCAAATAAAAGATCAAAGGACCGTGCCATAAAAGGACGGCAAAACTTGTTACCGATGAACAGGAATCAGCTAAGAATCACTAAGAGACTGTATAATGGAGGCCTCGCCTTCGGGGGTCGCTGTGGGAATGGGCGGTTCTTGGGCGACTACATTGTTTCCACCCAGTACAAAACTTGTACAAACTTGTACAAGGTACGAATGTACTGGATTGGGTGCAACGTGGTTCTAGGTCCTGGGAATTGCCTCTCTTTTTCGGACCAGTGCCTCGCGGCGGCGCAGTATGTGTGTTAGACAAGATATAATGGGCCAACAGGCCTAAGTAACACCGGAGGCAATAGCCAGACAGACCTAAATAGGGGTGGAGTTTTTAGTGAGTAGACCTGACACAGTCAGTGAAGTCTCAAAGTAGACCTTGAGCTTTTAGACTCATAACCTTTCCATAATGGATTTTCTTCACCTCTTGATAAAATTTATAGTGTATAGGTATTGTTGGCTTGTTAACCAAAGTTATACATTTATTAATTTAAATAAGTTGTAAATTCATTTAATCAATTAATCTTTTAAAAAGCGGACTAGATCTGTGAATTTACTTATATTTTGAAATTAACAGAAAAAGGATTTATAAATATAACAGCCAATTTGTAAAAAATACAAATTACAGGATTATGTTTGCAGATTTTGGGGTTTAGATGTACAACTTGAAAGTTTTCTTACTTTAGACATCTTCAATCGCGATTAATTTGAACGTTGAGTAAAAAAATCCGTGCCAATCCAAATTAATGTCAAATTTGGCTGAAATAGCTTGTTTTTAAAATTTTACCATTTTGCAAGAATAATGAAAGTTTGTAAATAGCTTTAAGCATTAAAATAACACAATTAAAAGCTAACCGCTTGGAACAAAACTTACAAAATATTAAATTTCAAACATAATTGTGTGTTAGCACGTGGTAATAAACCAAAAACAAATTGGAAGACGTATGTGTCTCAAGCGACTTGTGGAATGCTACTTGATGCAAGGTATTAATTAGTACCTTGCAAAATGCGATGCTGTTTTAATAAATTAAACTAAATAAAACATTATGACACGAACAATTATTCTACAATTTTCAAATATAAAAACTTTATTTAGTTATGTAGTGGGTTCGCCGCGGTTTTTAAGTAATTCGATAACCCCTTGAGGTCTACTTAAAATTAAACAATTTATTGTAACCCAAGGACTGTCATTTCCTTCTTTTTAAATCCGGCAATGAAGATCAACTAGTTTGTTTGTTGGTTAAAGTAAATAATAAGTTGATAACCGATCTTAAAAGAATTTACTAAATAAATTTTCACTGAAGACATCCCAACAAATTATATAAGAACTGAACAGCAGAAGTAGAACAAGAATAAAAACGAACAATGGACTGTCGAAGGAAGTGCAAATCAATACGGGCATACGACAAGGTGACAGCCTTAGTCCTACTCTGTTCAACATCATTATGGGCCAAATCATTGAAAATATTAGAAAAGTGAACGCTGGATATAGGATGGGCAATCGCACCATTAAAGTATTTTTCTATGCAGACGATGCAATCCTCATAGCAGAGAATGAAGACGACCTATAACGCCTGTTATACAAGACAGCAGTAACAGCACACAAATTTAACATGAACATCACAACAGAAAAAAAAATCAATGGTTATCTCTAAAGAACCCATAAGGTGCAAACTGGCAGTCGACATCAAGATAATATAGCAGGTAAGAAGATTCAACTACCTAGGAGTGGAGGTATCAAGCGAAAGAAACCTTATTGAAGAAGCACCAACACAACATAAAAGCAACAAGGGTCAGCGAAAATACCTGAGAAATATCATTTGGCGAAATAAAATGATTAGTATAAAAAGCAAGCTGAGGATTTATAAAACATGTGTAAGACCTTTTTTAACATACGCCATGGAAACCAGAGCTGAAACATCAACAACGAAAAGAATAATAAGAACGAACGAAATAAAAATACTTAGAACCATCAAGGGTGTTACACTCAGGAAAAGAATAAGAAGCCAGAATATCAGAAAAGAACTAGAAATACAGGATAAAGTAAGATGGGCTAAAACACGCAAGAGGTCCTGAAAAGATCATGAAGATCATGATCATGAAAAGGATGCCAGATGAAAGGTGGGCAAAGTGGGCCATGTCGCAAAAACCAAACTTGCGAAGACCGGTAGGCAGACCATCCAGGAGATAGTACGAAAGCTGGAGCTCAGCAACACAGAAAGAGAAGGAGGCTTAACGCAAAGGACTAAACAGGACCAGGTCCTATTATAAGAAGAAGAAGAAGAAGAAGACATCCCAACACCGGGAGGAATTAGACAGCCCAAGTCCCTTTTTGTTTAATCTTCTCATGAATAAAATTATAAATAAAGTAACAGACCTTAACCTTGGATACAGAACAGCAACAAAAGTATTGGTATAACGTGTTACGCTGATGATGCAGCAATTATTGACGAATCAAAAACGACCTACAGAGACGACTCTTTCAGTTCTTTCTAGTAAGCCTCCAACTCAATATGTACATTTTTATCAACAAAACCTAGTGGGGAAAACAAGAAGAGACAAAGTAAGAAACGCAGATATCAGAGAACAATGCGAAATACAGGATATTGTGAGATGGGAAAAACAACGTAAGAGGCAGTGGTACAAACATGTAAGACGGATGGACGAGAACAGACTTCCGACTTTCTAGAAAACAACCCGCCCGGCTCAAAACCTCCCGGGAAACCACCTAAAAGATGAAAAGATAGTTGGCCATCTACCTCTCAGAAAAAGATGCAAAGGCAGCTTCAGAATTAACAGATTGGCAGATCTCCAAGAAGTAAAAGAAGAAGAGAATAATAAGTATTCCACAAATGTTCGATTGGTAAAAAGTCTGGGGAGCTAGAAGGCTATGTCACGTTATTTTCTTTTGGTTTTCTTTACTGTATAAAACCTTGTTTGTTTTGTATAGCATTCATTTTTTTGTCAATAAAAACTAGAGGTGACCAGCTATTGTATATTATTGTTCCCCATATCATCACTTCTTGTGTAAGGGATGTGTGCCGTTCCACAGCAAATTCTAAATTTTTATGTTTTCCATATGGCCTAACTTTATTAAATTTATTGTTCCAATATAAAAATGAATAAGATAGCATATACTGACATCATTAAGAGCATAAAAAAAATTGGACAGATCTTTAACCTACAGACTAATTTTACTTGAGTAATAAACCTGGTTCACGGACCAGTCTGTACCAACTTATTTTTATGTGTAGCTCCAGGTAATTTCTACTAAAATACTAAATATCCAAGCGAATCAAATATGTGTTCATGTAAAGATAGATACACAAAAAAATTATGTAGGTACATATCTCGGGTCCGATATATAAAAAATTATTTAATATTAATTATAGATTTATTTAAACAAATTAATGATTCCCTTTGTAGAAATGTTACTTCCAAAGTGTTCAACACCAAAAACAAAATTGAAGTTGATCCCATAGGAAAACGTACTTAGTCGGTCTCACTGGAAAATATTCGTTGTTGGTCTTACAGGAAAATGTTCTTTGTCGTTTTTAAGGCAAATATTTTACGGGAAATCTCTCCACAGGAAAAATTCATTAGTCGGTTCAGGACATAGGTACCTCAGAAGAATAAATGCTTCAGAAACAAATGCTTCAAAAAAAAAACACTTCAAGAAATGTAGAAATCGGAAGTTTGTAATTTCCCTTTTTTTACACGGAAGAAATGTTTACTCAACTTCGATAAAAGCAAACTAAAAAAAATCACAAATTCGGCTGGTTTTTAAACTTTTTTATTAAGCACAAAATATAAATACTATATCTATCTTCAAAGAACACAATGCACTTGTCCCGACTAGTTAACTGCTGCAAGCAATGGAATTAATTCAATCCCGTGAAATTAATAGGAATTAAACTAACGAAATAAAAAAAAAGAACCAAATGAGTCATCACTATTGACGGTAGGAGGAATACTACTTATTTCAAATAATAGAAATATTTAATCGCTGTAAAAAAAGAAACTGTATTACTGTCGCTTACTACGACTGTCTCAGCAATACTACTGTTGATAACAAGCGATCTTAAAACGCCGTAAAAAGGAACTGAAGCAATACTACTTTTGCATTAAATCAAAACGGCGCGAGAATGAAAACTTACCAATGCGCCGACTCGAGACTGCGTATTGCAAACAAAGGGAGAGCGGGTTCTGTGTGAGGCAATACGGTTTAGAGATGTTGGCGTGTAAAGACGGATTATTTATTATATTTATATTCCTTATATCTTATGTCTTTCTCTCTTTTCTTCACTAAATAATCTTACTTCTGTGTTCTATTAGGATTCTGTATTTAACTACTTTTGCATTAAATCAAAACGGCGCGAGAATGAAAACTTACCAATGCGCCGACTCGAGACTGCGTATTGCAAACAAAGGGAGAGC
Source organism: Agelastica alni (assembly GCA_950111635.1). NCBI lineage: Eukaryota > Metazoa > Arthropoda > Insecta > Coleoptera > Chrysomelidae > Agelastica > Agelastica alni. The sequence goes on along the minus strand of OX467712.1, from coordinate 50,916,158 downwards.
GGGTTCTGTGTGAGGCAATACGGTTTAGAGATGTTGGCGTGTAAAGACGGATTATTTATTATATTTATATTCCTTATATCTTATGTCTTTCTCTCTTTTCTTCACTAAATAATCTTACTTCTGTGTTCTATTAGGATTCTGTATTTATAAATTTTTGTACATGATTAAACCACCTTAATTTTTTAGATAATATTAATCAGATGTCTACATAAAGTAAGGTTTATTCTCATGGTTATAAATGATTCCTGATACGTTATCTTTCTAAATTAGTACATACATACATACATAAAGTCACGCATTTTTCCCATACGAGTAGGCAGAGACCACTTCCTTCCACTTGCTACGGTTCTTACACACATATTTTGCTTCCTCTACTTTCATCAGTGCTCTCATACATGCTCGTCGGATGTTGGTACTCTTGACCTGGTCTTTCTTTAAAACAATGTTGAACTGATCGAGATATGTTCTCCGAGGTCGATCTGTACCGACTTGTCCATTTACACTCGCTTTAAAAATTTTTTTGTCAATATTCCTTCATCCATCCTTTCTACGTGTCCAAACCATCTAAGCATTCCTTTATCTATCTTTGTAACTACATCTTCTTTTACACCACAGCGTTTTCTTATCTTACTATACTTTACTTTATCCAACTGAGTCACTCCGGCTATACTTCTCAGACTAATCATCTCCGCAGCATTATTCCTATTTTCATGGTTCTTCTGCTAAACCCAACTTTCACTACCATACATAAGTGTAGGAACCAACACACCTCTATGCACCGACAGACGTGCCTTTTTTGACACTTTCTGGCTATTCATAAAGCTATGCAGTGCCCCATTCATTTGTTTTCCTGCCAACACCCTTCGCTCAATGTCACTATCATACTTTCCATCTCTAGTAAACTTTGAACCCAAGTACACAAATTTATTTACTTGTTCCACTCTTTCTTCCTCAATCGAAACTCCTCAGTTCGTCATGCTTTCTTCCCTCTTAAAAACCAATACTTTCGTTTTGCCCAAATTTATTTTCATCCCTTTGATTTTCAGGGCATAATACATATCATTAACCATCGCCTGCAACTCTTTTTCAGATAACGCTAATAGTACCAACATAAATTCTAAGTATACTTTTCTTTTTGTCTTTTTGTCTTTCACTTTTTAGGGTATATGATGCACTTACATAACTATTGACTAGTAGAGGTATTATGGGGATTTTAGCCATTTTTATTTTAGTGTTTTTTTAAACAGGTTCAGTTTGGGGAATTATGATCTATTTTTTATTTTGTACTTTAACGTATGTTTCTAAAATGTTAGTTTAACCTTTTAATAGACCCATTAAGATTAAATTGCGCTGTTTTCCAAATTTTTAGTTTTTCCATTGCTTCCTCTGTATTTTACAGAATATTATGTTCTCTGCAAATTTGCAACTCGTTTTAATCTCGCATTATGGTTCATTTTTCACCTTAAATGGAACATTAATGGTTTCTGGCCAGATATTGTTTAAAAATGATAAAGCATTTTGGTCAAATAATAAACTACTTTAGAATAAAATAGGTAGGGATTATCTTATTCATATAGTACCTACCACTTTTTTATTGCACCTGTTTTTTTTAATACTTCTATTTTTATAAAAATAATAAACTTAATTAATTATTTTTAAAACTATGTTTCAGTAATTAAAGTACATACATGTACAGTGTTTACCGTTTACGCTTTCCTGAAAATAATCCCTTACCCTCAAGGATTTATTTTTAATTTTAGTATAGTTTATGTACTTTTAAAATAATCCGCATTAAAAAAAAATTGTTTTGCTTTACATATTATACAATGTGGCTGACAGTAAATTATTTATGGAAGTTTGTTTTTAATTTTTCCCAAAATATATATCAAATGTTTATACAGTGCTTTCATTTTAAAAACAGCCACTCCAAATAACTTTTGATTTTGCATGAGTTTAAAAAAAGCATAAAATACGTCTAAATTTAAATAAAGGGAAAGCTTTAGACATGTTATTCTGTTGTTTTTAAGTGGCACCCCTTTAACATTCCCCACCCCTTCTTTAAAATATTAAATAGCAACCCCTAACTTGTGATACATTAAATGAAAACCCAAGAAAAATGCAATATAAACAACAATTAATTCTTCGGAAGGAGATCATATAAACTAATGTTTTTAAATAGATCCCACAGCAAAAAGTCAAGTGGTGTTAAATCTGGAGATCTTGCAGGCCATTCTATAAAACCTCTTTTGCCAATCTAATGACCTGAAAATCGTTCGTCTAGTCATTGTCTTACAGCTAGTGCATAATGTGGTGTAGCTCCGTTTCGTTGCAGGTATATATTCTGTTTATCTAGCACCATATTTACCTGTTTATCAACTTGTATTTCTAGTAGCCAAGTGATAAATGATTCAATTTTATTTTCCATTAATTGTAGGTAGAATTCTCCTGTTAGGTTTTGGTCAAAAAAAGTGGTTGAATTGATCATTTCCTAGAATATCAGCCCATACATTGATCTTTGCTGGAAACTGAGTATTATCCTGTCGCCACACGTCAGGATTTTTGTCTTGCCAGTACCAAAAATTATGTTTGTTAACAAAGCCATTAAAATAAAACGATTATTCATTACAAAATTCAATTCTGCGGTCAGATTCGTCTTCCCTAAACGTATGCAATTTTAACACTTTGTGTATGAGTATCAGTCTCACCCATTTACTCTCAAGATTTACCCTACAAGGACCAATCTTCATCAAGAATCCTTCTTTTACAGGGCTGCTACGGAATGAAATAAGCTTCCAAAATCAGTTTTTCCAGAGAACTATGACCTGCAACTTTTTAAAAAGCGTGTCCACAAGCATTTTTTTTCTATAATCCCTTCCCCTTCTAATAGTCGCAGTTGCGGCCCACACGATAGGTCTACCCTTTTTGCGACTATTTTCATAAAAAAAAAACCCACAGAAATATTTGTAAGTTATGATACTTTTGAATTGGAATAGGTAGGATCTATAGCAAAATGACCCAGTACTTTAATTTGTGCAGATTTATCAAGAACTCTTAGATTTTTTTTTATTAAAACGGATCCAGTTTGTCCAATATTTCATGTGTACTAACTCTATGATGGACTGGTGGCCTATATTTCTATCAGGCTGCCTTTTATTAATTATTCGAACGCACTTGTTTTACTAGGCTTATTTATCATCACAAATAATTTACTAAATATACTATAATTATTATTAAAACAAAAAATTAAAAGACTGAAAATGTCGTAAAAAGTGACATGTATTTAGATGTAAGTAAATTGATTCCTAATAAAACATCTACCTACCCAACAGTAGCGTAGGTCGATTTTGCTATGGTCTCATGTTATTTCACATAATAAATCGATAAACAAAATTGTTGTTTATAAGGCTGATAAACATCCCCCTTCATTTAAAATTTAACGTGTTTACAAATCTAAAGTAATAAAGGTTAAAGTAAACCACCTTGGTGTGCCAAATTTTAAAAAAATCTCTTTTTCACAAATATAGCCATTGTTAAGCACAACAAGGTGATTTATTTGAACCTTTTTTACATATATACATACACATAGTCACGCTTTCTTCCCGTAGAGGTAGGCAGATACCACTTCCTTCCATTTGCTACTGTTCTAACACACATCTTTTGCTTTCTCCACTTTCATCAGTGCTCTCAAACATGCTCGTCGGTTTTTGGTATTTTTGACTTGGCCTTTCTTCAAAACAATATTGATCTGATCGAGATATGTTCGCCGAGGTCGACTTTTACCGACTTGTCCATTCACACTCGCTTTATAAAGTTGTTTCCTTAATCTTTTTTCATCTATTCTTTTTACGTGACCAAACCATCTAAGCATTACTTTATCTATCTTTGCAACCAGATCTCGTTTTACACTACAGCGTTCCTTATCCCACTATTCTTTACTTTATCCAACCGAGTCAATTCGGCTTTACTTCTGAAACTACTCATTTCCGCAGCATTAATCTAATTTTTATGCTTAATCTGCAAAACCCAACAGTCACTATCATACATAGGTGTAGGAACCAACACTGCTATATGCACAGCCAGACGTGCGTGCCTTTTTTAAAAATTTCTGGCTGCTCATAAAGCAATTATTTATTACAATAGATTTGTACTATTTTTTTTAATTTACTTTTTGTAAGTAAATGTTTTTTAATTTGTAGAATATTTATTTTATTTTTAAATTTGTTGTGTTAAAAATTAACACATTTTTAAAAACAAATTATTATGAATACGTCGCGTAGTCTCTTTTCTAAAAAGTCATACGTACACTTTGTCGATAAAATTTTTATGCTAATTGCTGACGGAGCATACACATGTTTCGAAGTGGGGACAATTTAAACTAGAGTAGTGTAGTTAATAACTTAATTTTATTTATCGCGAATATTTATTATATTTTGCGCTGGTCGACTGGCTAACGTCCAGAACAGTCTTTTGCATTGAAATTTTTATGTTTCGCAAATATTTTTTTATATCTGCATAGGAAAAATTCGTTTGAATATGTTAGGTGGAAACCTTTTGTTATTTTAAATATAAAACCATTGTTGAAAAAAAACAATCGTTTTATAATTGACAGTCACTGAGGCATATTTAACATTTAATCGATCGAAATATAACGACTGTATTTCAAACTTATTTCCATATCCCGATTTTGTAATATTTGAAGTTGAAAGACTCAGTTTAGCTATGTTCATTGAAGTTGAACGGTACTTAAAATTGGGCTAAATTATACAACTATACGTTAATATTTTAAAGTTAATGGAAAAAATTTTTGTTAAGAAAATATATAATTTTCTAAAAATTGTTACATACATACATACATATAGTCACGCCTTTTTTCCGTAGTGGTAGGCAGAGACCACTTCCTTTCACTTACTACGGTCCTTACACACATCTTTTGCTTCCTCTACTTTCATCAGTGCTCTCATACATGCTCGTCGGTTGTTGGTACTCTTGACCTGGCCTTTTTCAAAACAATGTCGATCTGATTGCGATACATTCGCCAAGGTTGACCTCTACATACTTGCCCATTTACACTCGCTTTAGAAATTTATTTCGTCAAGAAATTTTTGGAACTTGATTTCTATCAGCTCATCTGCCAGATATAAAAAAAAGAAAAAAATACCAACCCTCTGGAAAAAAAGTATTATAATACCATTCATAAAAAGGGCGATAAAATATACTGCGCAAACTTTAGAGGTATATCCCTTTTTAACACAGGATATAAAGTATTATCTCTAATTCTATTAGAGCGACTGACTGCGTGTGTAGAGTACCAGTGTGGATTCAGAAAGAATCGATCAACAATAGACCAGATTTTTACTATAAGGCAGTAATGGAGAAGTGTTGGAAATACAACAAAACACTGCATTAGATTTTTATAAATTTTAAGCAAGCATATGATAGCATACTATAAATGGAATTGTGGAATACCATGGCAGAACTAGGCGTACCAAAAAAGTTGATCAGTCTCACAAAAGCTTGTGTAGAGGGATCTACAAGTGCAATAAGACTTGAAGGAAAAATGTCAATCTTGTTTCCAATCAACAAACAAAAAGATGCGTTATCCCCACTCCTCTTTAACATTGCCTTGGAAGGAATCGTACGAAGGGCAAACATAGAAACGCTCCTATTTGGAAATCAGTGTCCGCGCATTATAGTAGCTTTCGCTGACGATTTATATATAGTAGGAAATACAACTATCAACGTTAAGGAAGAGTTCATTAAACTGGAAAATGCGTCAAAGGAGGTTCACCTACAAATAAACGAAGATAAAACAAAATACATGACTAAAACAAGAACAGAACGAAGAGACAGGATAGGACAAAATGTGACAATGACCACTATAATTTTGAAAGGGTCCATGAGTTTAAATATATGGGAGCTACAATCCCCTCAGATAACAATATAACACAAGAGATTAACAACAGAATTCAGGGAGCCAATCGCTGCTGTTTTGCACTACAAAAAATAATGAAATCGAAAAATTTAACCCGCCGTACGAAAGTAACAATTTATTATGCAATTATAAGACCTATAATGACATATGCATATGAAACATGGACGATGACAAAACAAAATGAGAACCGACTAAAAATCGCAGAACGAAGAATTCTTAGAAGAATATATGGACCAATCAAGAACAACGCCACACAACAATACAGAATTAGAACTAACAGGGAAGTGCAAGAACTATATAACCAACCAGATATAGTAAAGATAATAAAGGCAGAGAGATTGAGATGGGCCGGACATGTGAAGAGACAAGACCAACGTGTCGTAAAACTGGTGTGGGAAGAGAACCCGGTAGGAAAGCGGCCGCTGGTAAGGCCAAGGATGCGATGAAAAGATAATATTGCAGCGGACTTACGGACCCCAAATGTCCAACGACCAGAAGAACTTATGATGAACCGCAGCAAGTGGTGGCAAATTATATTGTTAGCGTAGACCCACTCTGGGTTGTAAGCTACAGAGAGAGAGAGAGAGAGAGAATCTTCCTTTATCCATTATTTCTACGCGTCCAAACTATCTAAGCATTTATTTATCTATCTTTGTAACCACATCTTCTTTTACACCACAGCTTTCTCTTATCTCACTATTTTTTACTTTATCCAACGGAGTCACTCTGGCTATACTTCTCAAACTACTCTTTTCCGCAGCATTAATCCTATTTTCATGCTTTTTTTGCCAAACCCAACATTCACTACCATACATAAGTATAGGAACCAACACACCTCTATGCATAGCCAGACGTGCCTTTTTAACACTTTCTGGCTGTTCATAAAGCTATGCAGTGCCCCATTCATTTGTTTTCCTGCCAACATCCTTCGCTCAATGTCACTGTCATAATTTCCATTTCTCGTAAACTTTAAACCCAAGTACACAAACTCATATACTTGTTTCACTCTTTCTTCCTCAATCGAAACTTCACAGTTTGTCATGCTTTCTTCTCTTTCAAAAACCATTACTTTCGTTTTGCTTGCATTTATTTTTATTCCTTTGATTTTTAGGGCATCATGCATAACATTAACCATCGCCTGCAATTCCTCTTCCGTATATTCCGTATCAGATATTCTAAATAGGTATCTACTGAAGTAAATAATCTACTACTTTTTAAGTCAATTAAAAAAGTTTACAAGAAGCACCAGATTTTTTGCTTCGATTCTAAGTGACTCACTATAAACATTTATAATTAACAATCTTCATAACGATCAATAAAGGTGTACTTTTATTTTAATAAACAGTTAAATAAAAACTTTAGAATTAAACACAGCGCTAAATTAATTTGAAATTATTTAACTAAAAATAATTTTTAAAAATTGTACTTATCGGTAGTTTGCTTAACAAAGTAATGTTAAAAGTACATTTTTAATCAGATTTAAGTGCTGGATGTTACTTTTAACAGACAGTGTCATAACTTATGGTAGTAAAAAAATAGATTATTTTCGTATAGAGGTGCGGCGTTGCCGGCGTTAAGTGAATATCTGTAGACAATAATATTAAGATATAAATACTAATGTTATTGTTTTTTTGCACACCGTTGACTATAGAAAAAAATGTTATAAGACTTTTTTACTAGGCATACTGTATTATGTCTTGTGTCTAAAGGAACGCATTATTTTCGACAACACCCTGTATATGGTGAGGGTGCTCAACAGGGTGCAAGGTATCCTCCATTATGTTAATCTACTGCGCTCGAGTAAATCTCAAAATTCCCTATTGGGCTCCACTACTATAATCGGCAATCGATAACAGCGCACTTCTTTCGCTTTGGTTCTTTTTAAATCACGCGGCGTAGTGCTATTTGCTAATTTTGCCATATGTAGGTATATTATAGACATACACGTTTGATTAATTTTAAACAGTAGTGATTAATTAACACTAAATTTAAACTAAATACCATAAATTTTTTACGAAAACTTAATCTTTATTAAATTACACTCTGTTAGACTTCTTCTCCAAATTATAATAATAAACTCTTGCAGTTTCCATACAACAAGCTGCCATTCTAAATTATTGGTAATTTTTATGCACCGGTTGTGTATAAGTTATCGAATAATAATCCCTTTATAAATAGAAGTCCTTAAATTTGAGAGCATAATAAGTAAAAGTAATATTTCGTTGTCTAATAAATTCATAAACTTAACTATACTAAAAACAAATCCAAGAGGCCTTTTAAGTAAACAAATGCATGTACTGTGGACGTGGCTTATAAAATATGGATAAATTAGTAATGAAAGGGTCGCTTGCAACCTACCCCACTTTATGAGAACACTAGCGGCTCTTCCAGTGTCGATGAAACCGAATTTATATTTTGTTACTGTTACTGCATACTTTAATTTAAAAAAATTTATTGGATTTGAAAGTAAATAAAAAAAATAAATAAATACTTTTGAGATCAGGGTTGCTTTCTTCGTCACTGACAAAAAAAATATATTGTATAATAGTTTAACAAATTTTGCTTTTATTTCTCATTTCATCATCGGCGTGCACTATAATTAACTTTTTTCTTTACTGTTACGTGGTATTCTTTAAGCCATAGGTACGTCTTCGAATAAGATTAAAGCATAAATGTTTCATCGATATAAATGACATTTCTTTTTTTCCTATGATGCTGTTTTATTTTATTTAAAAATTTTATGTGCTATATTACATTATACCTTCTTATTATTATCTCGATTATCGGGTGATTTTGACACTTAAATCCTTATTTAAAGACTACTTTTTTAAAGTGCTTCCGCTCTTAAAACCTACTTAAGCATTTCTTGTAAAACTGCTTTTAAATTTGTTCGTGTCTTTTGTATTACAGGAAAATTATTTACATTATCCTTAATTATTATTCCTTGTCCTTCAGAAATGAAATTTCCAAAACGACGCCTTTACTACAATGTTTTTATAGATGATCACTTTTCTCTATTTCTTAATCCTCACAGTCAACACTGCAAAAAATCTTGCTTGATATTCCTGTCGCAGTCAATACTCAGCGACGATATCTTTAAATTATAATTTGCAAGTTCTTCTTCTTCTTCTTCTTATCCATATTTAAGATCTTTCGATTTGTTAGTTTTGCAGGTTCCTCTGTATCAGTTCCTTGGAGGTGGACTGCCAGCTGTCCTTGTTGGAAAAACTTATGCTCTGAAACTTGTTTTTTGAGATAAAGAACAGGAATGAATCTCGGAACCTGACGTTATCAAACCTTTATTTCTGACAAGACTACATGACAATTCAAACTATTCATATACAGTATGAATTAAACAATAAAGTAATAATAAATTATAAGTTTTGAAGATTGTACTTCCAACAGTCCTTTCATCTCTTAGGTGGTCTTCCGGGTGCTCTTTTACCTATTGGTTTCCCTTCAAGTGCGATGCGTGGTAGTCTGCTCTGTTCCATTCTTCTTACGTGAGCATACCAGCATCTTTTTCTTTGTCTTCCCCATCTTACGATGTCTTGCACTCCGCACTGTTCCCTGATGTCAGTGTTCCTAATTCGGTCTCCCCTTGTTTTTCCCGTTATAGTCCTAATCGTTTTAATTTTGGCTACTCGAAGCATGCTTTTCGTTTTGCTGGTTTCTTCTCTGGTTTCTATTCCGTATGTCATGATTGGCCTGAAACAAGTCTTATAGATTCTGTTGCAAGTTATTGGAAGTTATATTTTTAAATTCAGCCGTTGCTTTTGTATTATAAAAAAATATTAACGATTTATTTTTAACTCATTGTCCCTGTACTACTAAACACTGCGAAACACCTTTTTTGATATTCCTGTCGCAACTAATATCCGGCTACGAAAACTTTTAATTGGAATTTGCAAGGCACGTTTTGCCCCGTTTTTGATAAATTTAATTATATAAGCAATTACCTTTTTCTTTAATTTTTTGGTAGTTCTGGCTGTTTGGTCTGCCCATTTTAATTTTTATTTTTAATCATATTTTACGAGATCAAAAAAAAAGCACAAACTCAATTTTTTATTATAACACCAACCCGCTATGTCTATTTGTAACTATCAAACAGGGTTCTTCGGCCGTCATCGGGTGCCTTAAATAGTAACTTGTTTCTACTTTCAAAGATTTTAGATGTGTTTGTGCACAGCATTGCCAGATCCTTAAAACTTTTCCTCGTAGCTGTGAAAAACTTACTTTCAAATAAAACTCGTTTACATACATGAGGTAACGTCTTTTTCCAGATGGGGTAGACAGAAACCACCTCTCTTCACTTGTTACGGCTCTTATACAAGTCTTTTGCTTTTCTACTTTCATACATTCTTGTCAGTCACTGGTATTCTTGAGCTATCCTTTTTATAATACAATTTCGATCTTATCGAGATATGTTCGCCTAGGTCGACTCGACCAACTTGCCCATTCAAATTTGCCCTATAAATATGTTTCTTTAATCATCTTTCATTCCTCTACGTGTCAAAACTATATAAGCATTTCTTTATCTATCTTTGTAAACACATATTCTTGCACACCACAGCGTTCTTTTTTTAAACTTTTCCTCTTTTTATTCATCTGTGTCACTCCAGCTTTACTTTCCAGACTGTTCATCTATGCATCTTTGATCTTACTTTTATGCTTTTTCTTCTTAACCGAACATTAACTACAACACATAAGTGTGGAGAGCAGCACTTTGCCTAATAACACGGTCATAATTTTTTTCTTTCGTAAACGTTAAACCCAAGTATACAAACTCTTTTAGAAGGTTACAGTTTGTTATACTTACTTCTATTACAAAACCATTACATCTCACAGTCCGTAATACTTTCTTCTCTTACAAAAACCATTACTTTCGTCTTGCTTACGTTCACTTTCATATATTTAATTTTTAGGGCAACATGCATAATATTAACCATCGCCTGCAACTCCTCCTTAGATAATGCTAATATGATCTGTTCATCGGCGTAGAAAATGCATTTATTTAAAATATTTATTTGCAATTTAGACGTATATCTCTTTCAAAATTTTAAAAAACCCTCGCGAAGCCACACATCCCTGCCTAACACTTTTTTTGATGTTTAACTTTTCTGTGTAAGCTCCGTTTATCCTGACACAAGTATAGTTTTATATTTTCATATTTCACAAATGAATCGGTAAATTAACTTAATTAACTTACCAATGATCTACCTTGTTTACTTTTTATCTTTGAACTTTTTTTTAATAATTTTTTTATTTAAAATATTAATGACGCGTTAATTTTAAATAAATTTAAGCTTGCCTCTGCGCGTCCGAGTGCTTCGCTGTTCAGCATACTGTTTTATGGAATGGAAGCTTGGACTTTAACAGATGCGATGTGCAAAAAATTGGATTGAATTAAGAAAGTGCGTAACACCGAGGTACTTCAACGCCTCGACAAGCAGCTGGAAGTTCTGTTTACACTAAAAAAGCGCAAACTGGAGTATTTTGGTCACATCTTAGAAATGACAAGTATCGACTTTTAAAGCTTATTATAGAAGGGAAGATCGAAGAATGAAGAGGCCCGGGTAGAAGAAAGATATCCTGGCTAAAAAAACTTAAGACAATGGTATGGAGTGAGCACTACCACATTGTTCCGCCGAGCTGTAGACAAGTTTTAGATAGCGCTGATGATTGCCAACGTCCGAGAAGGACAGGGCACCTAAAGAAGAAGAAGAAGTTAATTTTAATATGACTAAAAATAGTCAAATGGACTATTACTATACATATAATTAAATAAGAACTGAGATGCTTACTTTGTTATTTATTATCTAGACTACTAAAAAAAATTATTTTTTAAATTTATAAAATATATTATTTAATGTCATTTGCTTTAGTAAAACTAAGCTAAAAAATGTTTGTATTTAAATAAGAAAACATTAATTTTTAAATATAAGAAACCAACATCTACTCTATTCAATTTTACAATTAAATATCTAATTAATTACTTCCGTAGGATTAGGCAGAGACCACTTCCTTCCACTTGCTACAGATCTTACAAACATCTTTCGCTTCCTCTACTTTCATCAGTGTTCTCATATATATGCTCGTCGGTTGTTGGTACTCTTGACCTGGCCTTTCTTCAAAACAATGTTGATCTGATCGAGATATGTTCGGCTAGGTCGACCTCTACCGACTTGTTCATTCACACTTGCCTTATAAATTTTTTTGTCAATCTTCCTTCATCCATTTTTTTAACGTGTCCAAACCATCTAAGCATTTCTTTATTTATCTTTGCAATCACATTTTTTTTACACCTCAGTGTTTTCTTATCTCACTATTCTTTACTTTATTTAACCGAGTCATTCCGGCTATACTTTTCAGACTACTCATCTTTGCAGCATTAATTCTGTTTTCATTCTTCTTTTGCCAAACCCAACATTCACTACCATACATAAGTGTAGGAATCAACACACCTTTATGCACAGCCAGAAGTGCCTTTTTTGACACTTTCTGGACGTTCATAAACTTATGCAGTGCCCTATTACTTTATTTTTTCTGCCAACACTCTTTGCTCAATGTCACTGTCATACTTTCCATCTCTCTTAAACTTTAAACTAAGGTACACAAATTTATTTACTTGTTCCACTCTTTCTACTTTAATTAAAACTTTACAGTTTGTCATGCTTTCTTCTCCTTCAAAGACAATTTTTTTTTTCGTTTTGTTTACATTTATTTTTATAACTTTGATTTTCATGGCATCATGCATAACAGTAACCATCGCCTTAAACTTTTTTTCAGATGATCATCGGCGCAAAGAAGGCATTTGACGATAAATCATTTATTTTCAATCCATACGCACTATCTTTTAAATTTTTTAAGCAATCGTCCATATATAAGTTTAAGAGCCATGGCGAAGTCACACATCTCTATCTCACATCTTTTTCGATGTTAAACCAGTCCGTGCAAGCTCGGTTTATCCTGACACAAGCAGTAGAATCCATGTAAAGTAATTTAAGTGCTCGTATTAAACTACCCTTCACCCCATACATAGACAAAGCCGACCACAATTCACTTCTTACCACTCTGTCATAGGCCTTTTCCAAGTCTATAAAAGCGCAATAGACCTTCTGACTTCTAGTCAAGAATTTTTTGACTATACCTCGTAATAATGTTAAATAATGCGTACAAAATTTACGAAATTAAAAATCCTTTTTATATTACACAAAAAGAAACAATTTTAAGCAGCCTTGAACTTACCAAACTTATAACGAGACACTTTTTGAACATTAAATAACAGAATTTTAGCTCCACTTAACATTACTTTGATACTTTAAAAAGGACTCAAAGAAAGAGGATATCACTGTCGAATTCTACCTTCAAGTTTCACTCTAAGAGTGTTATTTTTTTTGTAAATTCACTTTTTTGATCGCTTTCTCATGTTTCGGTATAGCTTAAGAGTGCCAGTACGTTCTTTGAATTTTATTATAAAGCTGTTCTATTTTTAAGCGATATAATATAGAGACAAGCTCATAGAAACGTTTTGAATAGATAGGTTAAAATATTGTTACCATATTTATTCTTGGGTTCCTTAATTTTAAAAAACTACAAAACTAAATAATTTATTCTAATCTTTCTTTTGGTCATACAATATACTCTCATTAAATAAATCACCTAGATATTTACAAAACTTTATACTTTTCACAACAATCTTTTCATAATAATATTACTTTTTAGTTTTAACTTTAAACTAACTGCGGCCCCGCGATTCTTTTTATTATATCCAACTAATATTTCTGGAAATTGTTTCGATTCGTGAACGACTTTTTAAGATATATTGCGGGCCTTCAACTAACGCCCGCGGCTATGAATCATTCGTAAAAAGTCGGGTGTTTTAATTCCGACGAAAGTAATCATACATCTTTGTGTGGGCGATACACCACCTCGGCCAGATAATAGGACAGGGGTGAATTCATCGACCACAATCCGTAATAACAAACTAAAAGCCACATTTAATAGATTTAAGTACCTATATAAAAAAGATTAGGTAATGCTGGTTTTTTTATATAATATTATACAGTATCTTACTAGCAAATGGGTGGTTATGTCAGTGTTTTATTCCAATACTTTTACACAATAAATTTTACTTTTACAAATCACTTAGATACAACTTAGATATTTAACTAATTACAACTTTTACAACTATTTAAATTTCATAACTTATAAACACTTTATAAAAAAACTGTCTTTTTCACGACCGCTGTCCTTTTTATACTTCTAAATCATAATTCCAGACTATTCCACCTTTTCTTCGAGAGTCCGAAACAATCCTTTTACCTTCATGACGCGGTTTTAAAGAGTTCGCTACTAAGGCAGCGGCGGCTGACAAGTGGTCATTAATATGCACCCTAGTTGTGGTCGATTCTCGGACGCCGACAATTAAACAGGTCCGGGTTGTAACAATACTAATCTACCAAGTTGGAACACTTCTTCACCTTTTGCAAGCCAAAATCCCCCATTTACTGGACTAAATAGGAACATTTTCGTGTGAAATCGACGATTATTTTTTTTCTTCTTATGGAAATTTTAATTTATTTATAATAAATTCTTCCTATTATATAAAATTATTGTAATTTTATCATGCAACGTTTTTTTTCTTTCACTAAACTTGAATATGAAATATTTTTAATAAAAATTAGCCAATTCTTCTAGAATTGTGTAATCGAATGACAATTTGCAGAGTATACATTCAAAAGCTATTATGTTTCTACTTAATTCCTATAAATCTCTAGTTTGAAATAAAATTTGAATGATGGCACGTATTATCCAAAGATTTTTGAGGAATTTTAAAAAATATACAGATATAAAGTTATGTATTTTTTGGACGTGTTTTCATAGCTGTAAGCACATTAAAACAAACCTGCTTTAACCGTAAAAACGTTAAAGCGAATTAAAATTGTATAAAAGAGTTTAAGAAGACTGCGAAGAAATTAAATTCCCGCCAAATGCGATTAACAAAAGTTTTCCTTCTAACCGCGGTTCTCTAGACCCACATTAATGACGAATATTAACCGCTTTTAAAAATGTTGGAAATATACGAATAAATTTTATAAAAAAATAAGGATAGCATTTTCAAAAATAATTAAATAAAGCATAAAATGGTTTTTAAATATTTTTATTGCACATCTGAGATAACTCCTCGGTTAACTAATTATAAATTTTAAGTGTACATGTAGGTTTTACCCACTACTTTTGTATACTGTATCTGTATACTGCTTTAAAAGCACTAAGCTCCAACAAAATAAATTCTTAACTTGTATGGAATTGCATCGAATCCTTAGAATACCTTGGTGCGAACAACAGGGTGACACTACTGTGGGTACCTGGGCACCAGAGGGTGGAGGGAAACAAAAAAGCCGACACCCTTGCAAAACAGGGGGCCAAATCTGCGTTCACTGGACCAGAACCGGTTTTGGAGTCACCACAAGTGCCACCAAAACAATTATTTCGGACTGTGCGGAGAGACAAATACTCACGTACTGGTCCGATATACCAGGGTTAACTCACTCGAAGGCGTTTCTACCTAAACCCTCGAGAAACATAACTAAGCAGATCCTAGAATGAAGCATAAATGACCTGCGAATTCTTACGGGACTGCTAACAGGACACTTTCGTCTAAGAAACCACCTCGAAAGGATAGGTCTGAACCAACAAACGGACTGTCGGTTTTGCTGCGTGGAAGACGAAACTGCTGAACATATACTTTGTTCATGCCCCGGCCTGGAATTTACCGATTTCAAAAAAATCTCACCCTATACAATCATGAACTTCGTGAGAAGGGCTGAATTGTGCGGCGAACTGTAACCTCTAGGGGTGAGCCACAAAAGACCTACTTAGGGTCGCGGTGGAGAGGCGACCACGCTTCACTCACATGATACCTAACCTAACCATAATACATCCAATATACACACCACCAAACTTATATGGAATCACTCAGTATTTATAAGAGAGAAAGCATTTAAAAAAAAAGCGATAACAAATCAACATAAAAACAAGAAAACTTAAATGGTTACTTGGTATGGAAGATCCAAAATGTCGCTAGAAAATAAAATTCTTATATACAAAGCCATAATCATACCCATTTGGACATATGGCATTGAATTATGGGGATGTGCTAGCAGCTCAAACATTGACCTCATTCAACGCGCACAATCAAAAACTCTTCGCGCAATAACCGATGCCCCACGGTACGTGACCAACCAGATACTGCATCAAGACCTACGGATTCAGACAGTTAAAGACGTAATTAAAGAAAAAAGCAACAAACACCACCATAGACTAGAGTCACATAAAAACACACTCCTTCAAATACGCGTTAAGATGTTTTATATATTTTGCATAAAAACGGCTCTCTTTACAAAAAAAGGCAAGAGAGATTTTTTGTTACAATTTTTTTTTTTTACTGAAAATAGTCGCAAAAAGGGTAGACCTATCGTGTGAGCTGCGGACGGCCCGCACTGCTACTGTTAGATGGGGAAGGGATTACAGAAAGAAGATGATTGCGGACCCGCTTTTTTAAAAGTTGCAGGTCATAGCTCTTTAAAAAACTGATTTTGGAAGCTTGTTCCATTTCGTAGCAGTTCTGAAAAATAAGGATTCTTGATGGAGATTGGTCCTTGTAGTGTCAATCTTGAGAGTAAATGGGTGAGACTGATCAGCGTGCCGAGTTCTTCGGCCGAATGTGGCCAATGGTGGTATAATGGTTTTTATTTCAATTTTTATTTATTTTACCGATGAATTTAAACATGATATTTAATTTAAAATATTTAAGTGACGTTATATTATTTTCTTTAACAAAATTGGGATCATTACCCGTATGCGAGCCAATGATAAACATAAAATTCTTAAATGCATATTAAAAAATGCGCAATAACTACCCCTTAAAACCCACCAAATTTCATTTGCATATCTCGTCCTGTTTCAGAACAATAAATAGATCGTCTGTTTTTAAAAAAAACAACATTTGGACATACGTTTATAAAGCAAACTGTCATTATTTTTTCATGCAGATTCACCCCTCAAAGTTTGTCGCACTTTCTTACTAACACCCTGAATTTGTGGTGAATTTCCTAAACATGGAAACACAATGAACTAATTTCGTGAAAAATCCTAAATTTATTCTTTAATTTGAATTCGAGCGGATAAAGTTAACATAAAAGATATTTTATATACAGCGAGTATACAAATGAACTTAATTTTTTGGTTGTTATATAAATAAAGTTAACGTTAAGCAAATTTTTATATGCTTTTATAGCGTGCGAAAAAAATATGAAATTGTAGATTAACAAAATTGAAAATTTTGGAATGAAAATTTCCTATTTATACTTTAGGAAATAATTTTTCATTGATTGCAAAATTGTTAAGTAAAATGTAGCATTTTTTATATTTTTTCCAAAATTTAAGAGTTTCTTGCTCTTTTTATTATAATTTAAATCCCTACGCCTCTGTCAAAACGGAAGAAGTAGTCGGCCAAATGCACCGTTCATTTCGGTTAACACTTATCCGAGACTATGCTCCTTTTTTATATTTTATATTCAAGGGTTACAAATCGCTGCACAAGCTTTTCGACCTACTTTGATAAAAAGTCCATTTTTTTAAACGTTTAATGTTCGGCTTTCTGCTAACCAAGTGCATTACTTAATGCGCAAAGTCAACTTACTCCGTATAATAAAAATAATAAAGCGGTGAATTGACCATAATTAAGATTCTTTTTCTTCTTTGGGTGCCATCTCCTATCAAAGGTTGGATATCATCATTGCTATTTTTAATTTATTTGCCGCCACTCTGAAAAGTTCTATAAAGCTACAATTAAACCAATCCCTTAAATTTTGTAACCATGAAGTTCTTCTTCTACCAATGCTTCTTCTTCCCTTTATTTTCTCTTGCATAATTAGTCTAAGCATCTTATACCGCTGTTTTCTCATTATATGTCCTAGATATTGTAACTTTCGTATTTTTTATGGTGTTAATTACTTTATATTCTTTACCCATTTTTTGAAGTATTTTCATGTTTGTTTTTTTTCTGTCCATGATTTCCTGAGCATTCTTCTACAACACTACATTTGGAACGACTGCAATTTGTTTATATGTTCTTGTATAAGTGTCCAGCTTTTTAGTCCATAATATAGTAAAAATACATAACACCTAAATGTTATCACTCTTAGTTCTATTGTAAGGTCTCTGGAATAGAGGGTTGTTTTTAGTTTTACAAATGCATTTCTTGCTGTTTTTTATTCTTGTTCGTATTTCTGTTGTTTGATTATTATTTTCTGTAATCCAGGTACCCAGGTATTGGTATTTTTGAACTCTTTCTTGTTGTCGATCCTGTAAATTTATGTTTAATTGCATGTTTGGCTCTTTTGTTATTACCATATTTTTATTCTTTTTTGGTTATTTTTAATCCATACTGTTCATAAAATGTTCTGGTTAATGGTCCTAGAAGTTCTTCCGCGGAGCTTGCCATAATCACTGTGTCATCCGCAAATCTTATATTGTTTATTTATTATAATATGGATATATATAAATACAATGTAACAATTTGTAGGGATGCAGCTTTGTTTAAATAAAACTCTTTTTACTTTTTGTAAAATCTATCGAAATTAATTTATTTCTTCTTCAGTTACCCTAAAAATATATGGTATAGTAATGGACAAATTTTTAAAAAAATACTTACAGTATATGAGTAAAAGATAAAATAACATTCATTTACAAAATTAAAAGATAAAACTTCTATGGTGGATTAAGCTGGAGTTGTTTATAAAATTAATTGTCTTGAATGTGATAAAAGTGATAAAAAGTATATTGGTGAAACATCAATAAATTTAAAATCAAGAATTGTTTCTCACAAAAGTAACATTCGTTCAAGACCAAACGCTTGTATTTTATCACAACATGTAAAAAGTGCAGAGATTCAATTGATTTTACCAATATTTCAATTTTAACTAAAGAAAGTTATATGTTTATTAAAAGTTTTTTAGAAATGGTTTACATAAAAAATGAAAAAAATTCAATGAATAAATATCTCTATGAACTATTTAACTATATCCTACATACCTACATCTTTTATTTAATAACTTCATATTGACTTTTCAAATTAAGAACTGCCAAAAAATATTATATTTTCTGAGTATTATTATATCTTTTACTCATATACTGTAAGTATTTTTTTAAAAATTTGTCCAATGTTAAACCATATATTTTTAGAGTAACTAAAAAAGAAATAAATTAATTTCGAAAGCTTTTAAAAAAAGTAAAAAGAATTTCATTTAAACATAGATGCATAGCTGCATTTCCACAAATTTTTACATCCGTATTCCAAACTTCTTCTTTTGTCAATATCCAAAAAAAAACATATCCATACCAAACTGAGAAGTTCTTCAGGTCACAAAAACAGAATTTC
Source organism: Agelastica alni (assembly GCA_950111635.1). NCBI lineage: Eukaryota > Metazoa > Arthropoda > Insecta > Coleoptera > Chrysomelidae > Agelastica > Agelastica alni. The sequence goes on along the minus strand of OX467712.1, from coordinate 50,896,779 downwards.
AGAAGAAGAAAGTTCAATAAAAAAAACCTCCCAGAGAAAGATCAGGAAAAGACCTCTCAAGAAAACTCAGGAGAAGGATCCGAAAGAAAGCTTTGGAAAAAGCTCCAAAAAAAAATCTTGAAGAAAACTCCGAAGAAAAATGATCGAAGAAAAGTCGTTCCCTATAATAAATTAAAAAACTAAAAGTAAATAATAATTACTCATATTTCAACAGTAACATGCAATGAATGCTAAATTACACACAAAAAAATAAAAATCAACATCACTTCTCCATAGAAAATATTCAAAATATAATCTAAGAACAATGAAAGAGATTAATATTCTCCGGGAAAGTATAACAAATAAATATAGAATATAACAGCCACATACTTTTCTGCTATTTAAAGATTAAAATTAAAAATTTATACATTTTAAACACAATTTATCAGGTCGTTATCGCCTTATAAAAATTCAACACAATCAGCTAAGGCTTTAAAATTTAATTAATTTAACCAAACTGCCAGGACCGACTCTGAGGACCCGATGTCCCGCTAAAAAGCAAATTTCCCGTTACATGAAGAGCTTTAGGGGGGCTCAAAATTAAAGATCGCCCCGGGCCTCAAAAAGTCTTAGTCCGCCATTGACTCCCAACTCTTATTTTACTATTTGTGACCCAGATGCAGGTGGACATATTCGTCAGCGTAATATTTCAACTGGTATTGCAAATAATTAGTTATGTCTTTTTGAAAAATACGGGTATGTTTTTATTACCATTTCTCATTGCGCTGTATTATTTATGCAACCAATAATCCGAATTATTACCCTTGGGGGATTAATCCATATTTATTAATTGTTCGTGCAGATCATTTATCAAATGCTGGTAATTGCTACAAATGAGTTGTTTGTTTGCACGAAATAGATTTTTATTTTTAAAAGTAGAAAATCTTTTTCCCAATTGTTTTTACCTTTAATGATTGTTTTTCTGAAGCGTCCATTTTATATTAGTCCGATTGGGGGATTTTATTACAATAAGCAATACTTCAATTCTTAGTTTTAAATTTTTTTTTTCTTTAAAATATATACAAATTAAAAATCTTCATCCCGACCAGCTACTATCTTATCCTTAAGTCTTATCTAAGTAAACGTTATTTCCGATCAAAATTTAACCATGAAACTTTTACCAACTACTTATTCAAATCTAGCGTGCCACAACGAAGCGTTTTTGCCCAGAAATCTCTAGTCAGCCAAAAACAAACTTTAAAAACACCAGCACACCTCAGCACCCTGGAAAAATGGTTTAACATTTCAAAAATCAGCACCTATAACATATAAAACAAAACATTACAATAAATAATAATAAGCCATTCCAAACCACGTGTCCCAATATGGCGTCTGAGAGCAAACAGCTATCTGAAGTGTCAGAAGAAAATATTTGGTACGTCGTAAATAAATTAAAAAATGATTTAAAAAAAGAATTTTACATCAATCCTCTTGTAACGACTTCTACAACCAAATACAAGGCATGTAACAGTTATTTTTCGTATGAATACCACTAATAAGCCCCAAAAACTATAAAAATTATTTGATGCAGTCACAAAAATAAAAATGTCACAACTTTAAGATCAACTTATTTAACAAAGCAATATAACACCGAGCATTGTTGGCCTTTAGCCGCCATATTGAATTTATTTTAACAAGTCCATGGAGGGTAGAGGTAAAGGAGAACTATTTCATATGGAAGACAAGTTAAAAAAGTGTCAACTTGTGAACGGTAAATAACAGTTTCCGTTGGTTGTCCATACCATTTATCATGGACTTGATATCTTTCAAAAAATTTCCCATTGGCTTCATCGCTTTGATGGTCTTGTTCTTCGATTGACACTGCTCGAATTTTCGGTCTCGAAATATTAAAGGCCGCCTCTACTTTCAATATTAGCACCAAAGCTTTACCACTTCTGGATCTCTGGATACCTAAGTCCATCAATAAATAGCTGGACGGCCAGTTGCTCCCTAAAGTCTTTCGGTGCCTGTGGGTACGCTAACTTAATAGCCCTTCTCACATCTGCCTCGAACTCTTGCAGACTTTCGCCAGATTTCTGCACCCGTGTTTTCATTTGCGCCCGGTATAGCTATGTGCATGCTTGTCATAGAGCAAGTATGAGCTCAAATTTAAACAACGTTGCCAGACTATGACAGTAGTACGGACATTGAGGAAATAATAAGGTTATGTTGTTGATCATTTAATAAACATACTTTACCATTAATTAGTCTAGGAAATTGCGATAAAACTTTGAGAATTTTACCTAATCAAAAGGTTTTTACGAATTGACTAGATTAATGCAATAAAATATTACGAACAGACTGACCCGATATGTTCTAGATTAAATAAAGCGAACGGTGATTTTGATTATTGTTGGTATCAAGTTTTGAAACGAACAGATCATTGATGACGTGCATGCATATTTATATTGTATGAGCTTTAATTCTATATTTTTGCCGTTTTTTAAAATGTTGCAGGCAATTTGTCATTCCTTCCTGATCGGTAAGGAGTGTGTGACGGGTGATGTGGCGGCTCTCAGTTAAAACGTCATAAGTTGTGATGTTAAATCAAAACTTGAAAAATGACATTGTTTAATTCTGAATGACAGCTATAAATATTAAGATGTTAACAAGCCGTTTTGTATTTAACCGTGTTATATATGTTATATGTTATATATATTTAAGGTAAACATACATACATACATACATTCATATAGCCATGCCTTTTTCCCATAGAGTTAGGCAGAGACCACTTCCTTCCAATTTCTACGGTTCTTACACACATCTTTTGGTTCCTCTACTTTCATCAGTGCTCTCATACATGCTCGTCGTTTGTTGGTACTCTTGACCTGGCCTTTCTTCAAAACAATGTTGATCTGATCGAGATATGTTCTCCGAGGTCGACCTCTACCGACTTCCGTCCATTCACACTCGCCTTATAAATTTGTTTCGTCAATCTTTCTACCTGTCCGAACCATCTAAGCATTCCTTTATCTATCTTTGTAACCACATGTTTTGAAAAATAAAAATATTTTGTCGTAACTCGTTAGCAATTTGTTAAATTCGGCCCGTTGATTGTTGTTTACTAATTTTTTCACAGAATAAACATTTTCCTTTATATATCCCCAAAAACAAAAATGTGTGGGCTAAAATAATTGATAAATATTTAATAGGGCCAGCGTTTATTCCCAATAATTTAAACAAAACTTTTTTTCTTCTTCCTTCTCCTTCGCCTGTTTATTTTTCGTCAACTTGCCTATTGCTCTGCATTAAGGTTGTCACTCCATCTCTTTTGAAGACGCCCTAAGCTTCTGCGCATTTATCGACAGATCTTGGTTAGCAAGTTAACGGTTGTGCCATATTTATTTAAATGTTTTTAATTATGTACTATATTGTGATGGGTATTCTCGTAAATCAAATAAGATGATAAATATTATGAATTATTTGGTGTAATTTACTTCTCATATATCCTGTCGTAATACTGAAATACTTTCTTTATGCACAAAAGTATAAAATGATTGAATTAGTTGAACAGAAAGAAACCAAAACAACAAAAGTCGTTGTAATAGTCGTAAAATGACAACCATGTGCTATGCAAAATACCTATTTAACATCGAACCTTCTTATCTGTCAACAACTAAATAATTAACTAATCAACGAGCACTAATCGAATTAATGAAGACACAATATACGAGGGAAATAAAAAGTATCACTGAAAAGGACCAAAATCACAAGCGTGAGACATTTCTTTACAAGACCAACTTATTTTAGGATTACCAATCGTCTGCTTTATTTACAAATTGCTTATTTACTGGTTACTTGAAAAGGTAGAATTTTGAACGGACCGCTCTTGGTCTATTGGTAAAAAACGTAATCCTTAAACTGATCTGGTGTTATGAAATACAGTTTTGGGGATCTACTTTAAAATTTATTGAAATCCTGGAAAGATTCTAATTAAAAGTTTTGCACATTAAACTGACGCTTTCTGGTATGTACCAAAGAACTTCATTCGTCAAGACTAACAAAAATTCCGACACTAAAAGAAGAAATAACCATGTATGCACAAAAATATGAAAATATATAACGAGAATATCCAAAAGAGCTTGTATCAAATCTACTTTAAAAGCCGGGAAAAATAAGTAGACATAAACGTTGTTTTCATAGTGATTTACTGACAAAATTTTAGAGTAAAAGTTTATTAATACGCTTATATTAGTTTTATCTGTTAAAACTGACTCTTTTGCCTTGATTTTTCCCTACTTTAAGCAATCAGATTTAATTTAAACTTTGCACACTTGTCAAAGACCCACGACAATGCAATAATTCGATAAAAAATATCCGATTATTCCGATTAGTTTTGCCAGGATACATAAATTTTTTCAGGGATTGTTTGCATGAGAGTAAGAGTTATAGAACTAGTGCGTGAAATACGCATGTGCGCAGTACCAATGTCATACTAAAATTACCCAATCGAATATACTGGTGACAAACGTGCCGACGGATGAATGGCAAGAGGTGAATAAAACAAATCCAACTAAAAAGCGAAAAATGAATTATAGTTTAAAAACAATAAAAAACATGCTTTAAGAGTTAATCAAACTAAAAATAAAAAATAATTCTTAGCATAAAAATAAAATTACTGACAAGAAAACAAATGTCATTATTCTAAAAGCGTGGGGTGCTTTGCATGACATACTTAAACTTACTTTCGGAATAAAAGCACCCCACGCTTTTAAAACAGTGACATTAATTTTCTCGTCATTATTTTTATTATGTTAAGAATTATTTTTTACTTTTTAGTTTGATTATCTCTAAATGCGTTTCTTTTAGTGTTCTTAAATTATGATTTATTTTTATTAGATAAACCTTTTTTTATTGTATATTAAATTTTACTTTAAAGGAAACAAAACTGTCTTTCTTCATGAACAAAGACTTTTATAATCACAAAATTTACTTATTGTTATCAAATTACAAATTGCAAATAAACTGAAATTTAAAAAAAAAAAAATTTGGGTATGTATAACTTGGTAAATAAGTCATATTTTATGGACGTGCAATCAAAAAGACATTAGTGAGCTACATCATGTAGTAAAAATACCTGCATAAGCTGTTTTAGGCATTAAATCAATTCGTTACGTTATAGTTACGATCTGCCGAGAACATTGAAAACAAAATTTCCATAGAAAACGTAGAAAAACAAAAAAACCATTACAATATTTCAATGCTTGGAGCTAGAATTGCTTATTAGTTTACGAATGCAAGTCAAATAACCTGGAAAAATATCGAAAATAAAGAAAATTCACAAAGTTTGGTAATGATGTAATTATTATGTGATACGAATTTAATATAAGTTTAACTAATATAAAATATAGAGATTATCATTGTTAAAAAAAAGAAATATTTTATATAAAATAACTAATTTTAAGTTACAACCGTGACAAAAAATTATAAAAATCATACATTTAATACTTTTAAAAAACTCTGCTATTAGGTACCTAGGAATAAAAAGAAATTATAACTGTCTATAATTGCATGTTGGAAATCAGTACTTCCAACTGTTTAATTCTTCTTTAAGAAATTCTTTGATTTTTAAAACTACTCAGTACGACCCTGACTCCGACAAAAATCAACAGAAAGTCACGCATTCATTACGTGAAAATTAGCTTTCGTATAAACAAAGGGTCCCGTGCTATTTATAAATCATGTTAACAACACGTGCAATTATTTTGAGAACATTCCAATCGTCGCGCGCAATTCTTAGCAAGCAGTTAGACGGTCACAGTGACCAATCAAAAACGCTTAATTTAAAACGAGAAGCCACATTCGAAACGGTTCCGGCTTCTCGAGTCTCTTTCGCTTTCCGAACTTCAAGCAATGCAGAGCACAGCGCTTCCCATATCTTCAGCCGAGGTATAACCTCTAGCGTTCAGAGCAATACTTTAAAAAACACCACGTGGTAAAATGCACATAACTATAATCAAGTAAAATACATCAAACAAAAGCTAGTAACCAGTGAAATCATTCTAAAGATACAGAAGGCTTTAAAACTGTAAGCTCCTTGTATTAATATTAACAATAGCAAGTATATCTGAGGCAAAAGAGGTTCCGGCGGGCAATCTGTCCACACCTCATCACACAGCATACCTCCATTTCCTATTACGCCTGGTGGGGTAGGCGCCGGCGCGCACTGCAAAGTACTATATAATTAGTGGTAATACCATAAGTGCTTTAAGATATTCGGGTTATACATCGATAACTTTTTGCATAATTTCAAAGAATGTCAGTTTGGCAGTTGAAATAAACCGACCGCGAAGTATGAGGTTTATTCTGTTCAACTGACGCGATTTGTAATATTGCATGAAGTTTAAGATGTATAGCCTTAAATATTTTGAAGTACGAATTGTATTCGATATGATTATTTTTTTAGTAGATTTGAACAATATACACAATTTATTAATTGAAATTTATATTGGTGCCATAAAAATTACAATTATTATAAACAGCATTTTTTTTATTTTTTAAACTGGAAACCATAACGTGGCTATTGGTTGCTGATGTGCTTCGACTTTGCTGCTAGATCCAAAATTGTGTCTTGGTTTGGTTCTTATCTGATTTATTATATGTTCGTGATGCTCTTGATCTAACTGTAGTTACGGTTTTATAGAATTACTATTACCATGCCATGTAATTTTAATCAGTTCTTGTTTCGATACACCTTTTGCCAATTGTGAAACCACAGTTGCTCGGTGAGAATGATTTGAAAATTTCTTAGTTATGATGTCTAAACCGGCCAATTCTGCATACTTTTTGGTCCATTTGAAAATTTCATTTACTCCAATTGGTATATTTTTGTACCAGCCAAGGGTTTTTTTATTTTTTAAGTATGGATTCACTGTCAGAAATAACCTGTCTGATTTAATATTCTTGTTTTCGTTTATTTTTAACATAAACTTATTTAAAAGTCTTACTAACACAGACTAACTTTAGTATGGTTGGATACAAGCTACTTATTATTAGTTCATGGTTTATTAATTAATAAAGATATTGTGTAAACCTCCTATTAATATAAACGCGAAAGTTTGTGAGTATGTATGTATGGATATTAGCAGCAATCAAAAACAAAATGACATTGTTTAAAATCAAATTAGCTACATAAATTTCTAACTGGCATAATTTAATTTTAAATTGGCAATAAACTAAATTAAATTGACACCTGTCAGTTTTAAGTTTCTTTGTCAGTGTCAAATGTGTGTTTTGTGTTATTTTTAAGAAAAATACATTTAAGTTATTTACTATATACATTGGATAAAGGCATCATTAATATATAAGTGTGAAAGTTATAAACAACGAGTTATGTAAGCACACGAATGAGTATTAAATTTTGGTATAAAGATATATGGATGAATTTCTTGGAGAAGAAAAAGGGCTACACGAAGTACTAATCTTGCGCAGAATAAGTCGCGGGTAAAATGATTTCGTTACTATTTTGTATATTAAAATATTTAAAATTAATAAATATTTACATTTATTTATTTTTACTTTATTATATTACGTAACTGACCGCTATCGGTGAAAAGCATTCGCACGGGTCACCTCTATACCAATATAGCTGAATAAAATGGTTATCAATCTAGATGTCGGACTTTGAAAATGCAGGGACGTATAGAATAGGCCTAATTACATTTTAATAAAAATTAAAATTAAAAATCGACCTGTTTATGAATTTTTTACTGAAAATAGTAGCAAAAAGGGTAGACCTATCGTGTGGGCCGCGGACGGTAGGCACTTCGACTATTAGAAAAAGAAGGAATTATAGAAAGGAGATGATTGTGGACCCGTTTTTTAAAAAGTTGTAGGTCATAGTTCTCTGGAAAAACTGATTTTGGAAGCTTGTTAGTAGTTATTTACATACATACATACATATAGTCACGCCTTTTTCCCGTAGGGGTAGGCAAAGACCACTTCCTTTCACTTGCCACGGTTCTCACAAACATATTTTGCTTCCTCTTCTTTCATCAGTGCTCTCATACGTGTTCGTTGGTTGTTGGTACTCTTGACCTTGCCTTTCTTTAAAACAATGTTAATCTGATCGAAATATGTTCGCCGAGGTCGACCACCTCTACCAGCTTGTCCATTCACACGCCTTATAAATTCGCTTCGACAATCTTTCTTTATTCATCCTTTCTACGTCCAAACCATCCAAGCATTTTTTTATCTATCTTTGTAACAACATTTTCTTTTACACCACGGCGTTTTCTTATCTCACTATACTTTACTTTATCCAACCGAGTCAATCCGGCTATACTTTTTAGACTACTCATCACCGCAGCATTAATACTATTTTTATGCTTCTTCTGTAAAACCCAACATTTATTACTATACCTAAGTGTAGGAACCAATATTTCTCTATGCACAGTCAGACGTGCCTTTTTTGACACTTTCTGGCTGTTAATAAAGCTATCATTTGTTTTCCTGCCAACACCCTCCGCTCAATGTCTCTTTCAAAAACCTTTACTTTCGTTTTCTTTACATTTATTTTCATCTCCTTGATTTTCAGGGCATTATGCATAACATTAAACATTGCCTGCAACTGCTCTCCAGATGACGCTAATATGACCTAATCATCGGCGTAAAGAAGGCATTTGACGATAAATCATTCATTTTTAATCCATACGAACTCTTTTTTAAATTTATAAAACAATCGTCTATGTATAAAATAAACAGCCATGGCGAAACCACAGATTCCTGTCTTACACCTTCTTTGATGTTAAATCAGTCTGTGTAAGCTCCATTTATCCTGACATAAGCAGTAGAATCCTCGTAAAGTAATTTCAGTGCTCGTATTAAACCACCACTCACCCCATACATAGACAATGTCGACCACAATTCATTTCTTACCACTCTTTCATAGGCTTTTTTCAAGTCTGTAAAAGCGCAATAGACCTGACTTTTATCCAAGAATTTTTTGACTATATCTTGTAATGAAAAGATCTGATCTATACATCTCCTTCCTCTTCTAAATTCTGCTTGCACATCCTTTATCATCTTCTCAGTTTTATTCATTATTTTTTAATTAATATTTTTGCATACAGTTTGCCGACTATGCTGAGTAAACTAATACCTCTGTAGTTCTTACAGTCCTGCTGCGAACCTTTTCCCTTGTAAAGCGGAACGATAACGGTCTTGCACTGTATGGTACACTACCTCTAATCCAACTAAGGTTAAAAAGGCATAACAGCAGACCAGTTACCACGCTTTATCCAGCCTTTTTCATTTTAACTGTTATCCTGTCGTGCAAATAATAAATGTATGCTTTACTTTATGGACGCACTGTATAAGTTTAACGAATAAAGATCGCACCATGACCTCCGTGATGTATTTTTATAGCACGTTCTTGCTGTCTTTTATCATTTGCTATTATTTACACATTCATGGTTTATTTGTGCTACGAGGGCAGTTTGATAAGTCAGTGACTTTTTGAATTTCCCGCGCAGTTACTCCAAATGCAACAGTGCTGCCCGTTACTATAATCTATCATTGGGCAACTCTCTAATTTTGAGCAAGCTACGTCGTGCAGTTGGTGTTTGATAGCCGTTCAAAGCAGACAACCTTGTGAATTTTTACGAAATTGGAAAAAAGTGAATTTCGTGTGCTGATTAAGCATTACTTTTTACGTAAAAAATCCATTACTGAAACTAAGGAAAGACTTGATAAATACTACGTGGACTCCGCACCATCAATTTTAATGGTTAAGAAGTGGTTTATGTAGTTCCGTTGTGGTCGTACCAGCACAAGTGACGCCGAACGTCCAGGTCGCCCAAAATTAGTGATCACGCCGGAAATCGTCGATAAAATCCATGAAATGATATTAGATGATCGGAGAATGAAAGTGCGTGAGTTGGCTCATGCTGTAGGTATCTTAACTGAACGGGTACATCATATTTTACACGAATATTTGGACATGAAAAAACTCTCTGCGAGATGGGTGCCGCGATTGCTCACACTCGACCATGAGCGCAATCGTGTGACCACTTCAAAAGAGTGTTTAGCGATGTTCAGACGTAATCCGGACGAATTTTTGCGCCGTTTTGTTATTGTGGATGAAACATGGATCCATTACAACACGCCAGAGACGAAGAAACAATCGAAATAGTGGGTTGCTCGGGGTGAACGTGGACCAAAGAAGGCGAAACAGAGTCTGTCAGCGTATTTTGAGAGCTTCGAAAAAACCTATTATTTGGAGGGAATAAAAAAATTGGAAAAATGCTGGACTAAATGTATCGATCTAAAAGGTGATTATGTAGAAAAAGAAAATGTTTATTTGCGGAAAAAAATTTGTTTTATTCAAAAAGTCACTGACTTATCAAACCGCCCTCGTATTTAGCTATTTTGTATTTCCATATAATTTTAGCGACGTTGAAATATTTGCGTCAAAAAATCGTTGATGAGTGCCGTCGAATTATTCCGGAAATTCTTTGGGATGTGCTCGAGCGTTTTGAACAAAATCTTTATTATTGTATGCAAGCGGATGGTCATTAGTTTGAACATTTAATTAATTAAGTAGTTGGTAAGCAACTGAAATAATTGGAATTTTAACATTTTTAACTTTTTAGTAAGAGCTTCCAAAAAACATCTTATTTGACTTCCAATGCCATTTAAAAATTTTGGGGTAATTCTTACCCTCTCTTGAGGTTGAAAATAGTGGAGTTAAAAATACCGGAAAAGACTGTCACCCTTTTATTAAAAATCGACTGGTCTAAGCGTTTTTCTAAAATGTTGACGAGGTTCCTGCAAATGGCTCTGTTTCGTTTTTGGTTGGCCACCCTGTATAAAAACAACCCCAACAAAACGCTACACACAATCTGGCGTTACATATGCATAGGTTACCAATAAATAATTAACAAGGACAATCCACTAGTAACAGCAATTAACAAATGCCTGAATGAATTAAAACAAATAATAAAACAACTTATCACACAAATGGGAACTATAATGAACCTCATTAAAACGGTCGTCTCCAAATTAAAATATATAAACTATTTAAAGTCGTCGAATGGAACGCTAATGGATTAAGTCAGCCTGCTCAAGAAATTAAACTACAACAAACAACAAATAACACTGTGGATATAATGCTTATACCAAAAACCATTTTACCTAAAAGAGCTACAGAAAAATACAAAATTATACAATCTACCAAAAAAACCATCCAGATAATAGGGCACATGAGGGAGGTGCAATCATTGTACGAAACAATATAAAATAAATCACGAAGTAAATTGTTATAAAAACAGAACTTGCAAGCAACGACAATCACACAGGAATGTGAAATAGAAATCATTAGTTTATCCGCAGTGTATTGTCCACCATAACGGTATAACAAAAAAGACTATAAAAGTTTTTTAAAACATTAGGAAATAAGTACATAGCAGAGACTTAAACGCCACTATGGGTATTAAGAATAATAACCACAAAAGAAAGGGAACTACTGGCTGCAGTAAACAGCATAAACTTCAACGGGTGAACCTACGTACTGGTCATCTAATCCACATAAAATTCCAGATGTAATTGACTTTTATATAACTTAAGGCATGGACACTAAAAAATTTAAAATAGAATCAAGCATAGAGCTTCAATTTGATTACTCACTAATAATACTAACAATGTTTTAAGAAATAATAACTGCCAACTAGACGAACTGACAAACATAAAAATTATGTTAAAAACTCCAGAAACTTTTGAGTATGCAGCAAAAAGTCTCACTGATGCCATTTACACTGCGGCACGGTCGTCGACACCTGAAGCAAATTACTATAATTTTATTAAGGAATGTCCAATTATCATAAAAGAAAAAATAGCGGAAAAATAAAGATAAGGAAAAAAATGGTAAAGGAGCAGAACTGTAATCTTTTTCTTCTTTCTTTTAAAATGTAAAAAAATTGCTTGTTTTTCTTCGTATCCTTTGCCGTTCAATTATAAGAGAGGTTGTCGTTTCATCTCTTGCGGGGTCTTCCAACGCTTTGGCGCCCTAAGGGCGACTTGTCTCTAGTTATTTTGTGCATTCTGTCGTTATTCATCCGATCTATGTATTCATTTCATTTTCTCTTTCTTTTCAGTATCTATTTATTTACGTAGTTTATTTTACATGTTCCGCTAATTTCCTCGCTTTTTCTCTGTCAAAAATTGTTTTTTCATCGATCCTGCGCATTATTTTTATTTCGGTGGTTTCTAATATTCTCTTTGTGTTCGATATATCTAGTCTAGTTTCCGCTGTGTTTGTTAATATAGGTCGGATGACCGCCTTGTAGATTTGGGCTTTGGTCTCGATTCCGATATAATGGTTTCGGAGAATTGTATCGTTGAGGTAAGTCATTTTCGTTTTCTGCAATCAGAACTACTATTAAATTTTTTTTTATGATACCTTATAAATTTTAAGTAAAACAAAATAAAGAATTCACAGAGTTGTACGACATACATTTAAAAGACTTTTATAGACTTAGAAAAGTCCTATGACAGAGTGGTGAGAAGTGAATTGGGGTCGAAATTATCTAATTAGTTTAATAGTAGTTGAATGCGAGCACCGAAATCACTATACCAGGATTCCGCTGCTTGTGTCAGGATAAACGGAGCTTACACGGACTGGTTTAACATTGAAAAAGGTGTGAGACAGTGATGTGTGGTTTCGCCATGGCTGTTTAACTTATACATTGGCGATTGTTTAAAAGATCTGAAAGAGAGTGCGTTTGGATTGAAAATGAATGATTTGATCGTCAAATGCCTTTTTACGCCGATGATCAAGTCATATTAGCGTAATCTAAAGAGGAGTTTTGATTAAGGGAGAAAGATTGGAACAAGTAAATGAGTTTATATACCTGGGTTTAAAATTTACGCGAGATGGAAAGTATGACAGTGACATTGAGCGAAGGGTGTTGGCAGAAAAACAAATGAATAGGGCACTGCATAAGTTTATGAACGTCCAGAAAGTGTCAAAAAAGGCACGTCTGGCTGAGCATAAAGGTGTGTTGATTCCTACACTTATGTATGGTAGTGAATGTTGGGTTTGGCAAAAGAAGCATGAAAATAGGATTAATTCTGCGGAGATGAGTAGTCTGAAAAGTATAGCCGGAGTGACTCGGTTGAATAAAGTAAAGAATAGTAAGATAAGAGAACGATGTGGTGTAAAAGAAGATGTGGTCACAAAGATAAATAAAGAAATGCTTAGATGGTTTCGACACGTACAAAGCATGGATAAAGGAAAATTGAAGAAACAAATTTATAAGGCGAGTGTAAATGGACAAGTCGGTAGACCTCGACGAACATATCTCGATCAGATCAACATTGTTTTGAAGAAAGGCCAGGTCAAGAGTACCAACAACCGACGAGTATGTATGAGAGCACTAATAAAAGTAAAGGAAGCAAAAGATGTGTGTAAGAACCGTAGCAAGTGAAGGGGTCTCTGCCTACCCCTACGGTAATACATACTACATACTACCTAAAACTTTTTTACCCGTTTATTTAAATAATCACCAGTAACCTCAAACAGATGGTGCAAAATACTTTGGGCTTCACCTCGACTAACGATTGACCTGGCAAAAACATATAAGTATTTGCAAAAAAAAAACAGCTTGGTCTTAAGCTACAACTTAATTGGCTGCTGGCAAAAGGTTTTAACCAAAATTTGAACATGAAACACTTATATACAAAACAATATTAAAGCCAGTGTGAACTTATAGCATTGAATTGTGGGGTACTGCTAGTAATTCCAATTTGGAAATCCTTCTATAATAAAGTCTTGCGAATAATTGTCAACTAACCATGTTATGTGCAAATAATCTCATACATAAAGATCTACAAATTCCATTAATAAAGAGCGAAGTCAAAAGATTTAGTAAAAGATACAAAAATAAAATCACTGTGCTTCCTAATATATTCTTAATACAAAAGATGAAGTGCGTCGCTTTAAACGTTTTAAACCGATCGACCTACTATCACGGTTTGATTAAATATTATATTTGTTTTATGTAGTTACAAAATACGGATTTTAATATTGTATTTATAAAAGAGTACTCTTTAATAAAAGGGTCTGTGTTGAAGCAGTAATAAAATTTACTCATTGTTCTTAAAAAAAAAAGAACAGATTGTATAGTGTCCACGGAGTTAAATAAAAAAAACATGATATGTGTGATGTACAATAATAATAACAAGATTATTTATCTCGTACTTCAAACGGCTCAAATTGGACCCGCAGAAGACACGTAATAAATAATAGGTTTATCTCAAAAATATGTATGAGCGAAATTAATAAACCATTTTAGCTAAATTAAAAAGACAGAACAAACACAGAAAATATACCAGAAACTTATTACTAAAGAAATAAAAGACCCGCAACGGGGATGTAACGTAAACGAGTTTTGAAAGAACATCCAAGAAACGGTAACTAGGGTGCTCGAAAAAAAAACAAAGAAGAAAGTGGTTTAATGACGATTGTAAAACAGCGACGGAAAGACGTAATATGAACAGGAAAAAAAGCTCCAACACCCAACAGTACCCAACAAAAAAGAGTATAAACAACAAAGATCTGAAGCACGCAGAATAATAAAAAAGAAAACAAATGACCACCATTTGAATACAATAAGAGAAATGGAGGAAAACAGAAAAAACAAAAGAATAAAAGAATACTTTCAGAGAATAACAAAGCATAACAGGATATAAAACCAGAACCAAAAACTTCCTCTCAACAAACAACGGACAATTTATAACCATTGAAAGAAAGATCCTAATCACATGGAGGAACTACTTTTGCAAACTACTCAACCTTCCTCCCAACAAACAACGGACAATTTATAACCATTGAAAGAGAGATCCTAATCACATGGAGGAACTACGACAGCTGAAATAGAGATACCAGCTCCAACATACGAAGAAACAGTCAAAGCCATAAAGAAACTAAAGAACAACAAAGCTGCTAGCAGCGACGGCATACCTGCCGAGTGTATAAAATATGGTAGAGAAACACTGTATAGGGCCATACATAAGCTCCACAGTTCCTTTTTAATTTTTTTTTCCAATGAATGCAGTTTTTTTTTGCACAGGACGGTAAATCGCCACAATTGCCGCTATTGGTTCGACTTAAAACAGGAGAAATTAAATGTATGGGCTGGCATTTGCGGTGACCGACTAATGGGTCCTTTTTTTCTTCCAGACAATTTTATTAATTTAAAGACTGTTGTAAAGAGAATTTTAAAATTTTAAAAGATATCTTATTTGACCCCCAATGCCATTAAAATTTTTTTGGGTAATTCATACCCTTGCTTGGGATTAAAAGTAGTGAAGTTAAAAATACCGAAAAAAATAACTTTTTTTAATTTAAAATCGAGAAGTCTAAGCGTTTTGTTAAAATGTTGACGAGGTTCCTGTAAATGGCTTTGTATCGTTTTCGGTTGGCCACCCTGTATAGTCATTATACTACTAATAAGGGTAGTAAAAAAACGCGATTTGATCATATTGGCTTCAACACAAAAGAATTCAAGATATATTCTTAAATTCATGCTTATTTTACAAAATTTTCTGAAAATTCAATTTACCAGTGAAATTAAGTCAATTTAAGGCAAAGTAACAGGGATATATTTCTTATAACCTTTATTTTACCTTTTTATGTTTAAAAAAAGCAAAAAACCGTTTTAACCACTTAGCTATCATGTCGGATAAAACTATTAAGAAATCCGTCAAAGAAAATATCAAGAAGAGACACATTTCATCTTGGAATTCATGCAGAGAATATTATCCCGTGAGAGTAAATGACAATAGGGTATTTTTCATCGGGAAAATCGGTCTTTTAACAGAGATTTTTTTCTCCGTTTTGCTCCACGCAAACCACTTTCTGTCATTTCAGTGAAATGATCCGGCTCGGCATGAGTTTGGCATCGTCTTCCTAACTGTGGTCGTCAATTTTTACAATTAAGCTTAGGAAAAATGTATCGATATTAAATCTTGTTTCTTATTTTGAACCAAATTAAAAAATAACATGACGTCTTAGCGATGACCAAAATATGGGAGTTCAAAAGTGGCAAATTAAAAACTAGAACTAGAGTTAAAATATTTTTAAATAGTGTAGATCACTGTATAAGGAAAATATTAGAAAAATGTGTATCATATTTATTGTCATAACATTGTTCTGTCTTTTCACATGAATAAAAATAAAATGGTACTCGTAAAAATAATACTCTTTAAAACGGGCTTTATTCTTTGGGTTTAAGATATCGTACCTTAAATAAGAGACAGACTATTATGGAATCTCAAAAAATAAGGAGAATACGATGTGGAGCTGGCATGGAAAAAAACTGAAAGCAATTTAATACAGAGCGCAACAGAGGCTATAGGACTGAGAATAGTGTACACTAATGTTAACAGAAACAGAAAACCGTGGTTCATCAACGAAGTAAAAAAACTTGCTAGAGAAAAGAAAGAAGCTCACTTAAAATACCTACATTAACAACAGAACACCGAATAAGTACGAAAAATACAAAATAACTGGAAAATGGAAGAAACAACGATATAAGACAAGTAAAAAAAGAGTACTGGGAGAGATTATTAGCTGAAATGGAGGGAGATCTATACGGCGGCGGCGGTCAAAAAAAAGGTGTAAAACATGCTACGAAACA
The DNA here is from genome assembly GCA_950111635.1 of Agelastica alni. Classification (NCBI taxonomy): domain Eukaryota; kingdom Metazoa; phylum Arthropoda; class Insecta; order Coleoptera; family Chrysomelidae; genus Agelastica; species Agelastica alni. The sequence continues at coordinate 50,880,103 of OX467712.1, read as the reverse complement.
GGAAAAAACAGAGTACGGAAGAGGTGAAAGTGAAAGAGATTAATTTGGAGAAATGGATAAAACACTTTGAAAACATGTATAATACATCCGATGGAAATACATCAAGAATAGAGATTCTACCAAATGATGTAAATGAAATAACAATAAAGGAAGTTCAAGTTCAATTATTGGTAGCAATATCAATAACTGGTATTGCTTCCTCTGGACCTAATAACTGCCTAACATTGTCTTCTCATGCTTAAAATCAGGTTTTTAATCTCGTCCTGCTCAATTTGTTCTAGTCTAGACCAGTCGCAATGACAGCTCATGTAAGTTTGCTGGAGGTGGTTAGTAAGCTCGTATACGTCGTTCCATAAATGCTCAATTGAGTTCAAGCCTGGACTTTTTGCAGGCCAATCAATTGTTGGAATTTGAACCTCCTGGAGGTAACTTTGCACTACTTTAGCAACGTGTGGCCGTGCATTGTCATGAATTGTCATTAAACGTAAACGACAGCCAAAAGAGCATAATCTTACAAATCATATGGAATACTGAAAGTACAGAATACGCCAGCCTAAAATAAGAATGGAAAGCCGGCGAAATCCCTTTGATGTTGGGGTAACCAAAATTTATGACCTTGACGTTGAGATAGTCGATATTTATTACACTGAGAAATTTTTTCAAATATTGGTGATATTATAACAAATTTCATGATTACACGCAGAAAAAGCGTTCTTTTTTATCCAAATATTAACAGAAACATTTTAATGTAAATACATTCTATTTTGGAAGTATAAGATTATTTTCCTGGAAATAAGGGTAGGTATTTCTGTAAATTCATTTATATTTATTTATATATTTAAATACATGCAGTTTTGGAAGTATGAGATAAAGGATTAATTTAACACGTTATTAAAATGCAAGCAGATGTAATTTACACCTTCAAGCAATAAAAACATCTAGTGTTTAATTTTTTTAGAACATTGTGACACAAAAACTGGAATACTGGTAATTAATAATAATATATAAAAAATAATTTTAATGTCTGACAATAAAATACGTACTTACTGCTATTAATTAACGTATTAAAAAACAGGAAGAAGGATATGGTAGGTATTAAAATAAATATTGTAACACAAACACAGAACAAACAGCTATACATAAGCGAGATTATAATAAATTCATAATGATTGGGAATGGCTTCTAAAAGAAAAGTTGTTTGTGCCTATCGCGCATGTCCCTATTGAAGTGGTCACACAAATAAAGCACACTTTAATTTTGTATTCTCGTTTAATGTCTACTCAGTCAACAGCCATTTTAAGCTTTAAAAGTCCCAGAAAGAAAAAGTTAAGAGCTAACATCAAGGCTTTGAAGAAGGGAAAAGAAAGGTCACCTTGAAACATTAGAAGTCAAAGTCTTCAGAAGTGATAAGTTTTTGAGAAAACCTCTAGCAGATATTGTTAAAGCTCAGGCAGTATTAGATGATATGAAACCCTTAGGCAAAAGATATTCAGTAGACTATATGCAAATTGCTTTGACATTCTAATTTTTGAGACTTTGAGCTTACAAATTCATGAGTAAGCTGTTACGTCTTCCAACAAAAGGAGCTTACTGAGAGAATGAGAGCAAAACTTGTTTGCAAACCTGGTTTGGATAATAATGCAATATTTACAGCCCTGGAAATAAAAGTTAAAACAATGTTGCCCCAGGACAAGCATTGTACCTACGCTTTGTATTGATAAAATGTCACTGAAATCTAACTTTTTTTTACCACACTGGATGTGATGAAATTGTTGGACTAACTGAAGTTGAAGAAAAAGATGTTTCAATTGCTCAAAATGCTCTGGTAATCATGGCAAGAGGTTTGTACCGCAACTGGAAACAACTAATTGTTTATGTTTTCACTGGTTCACAATTTTGAGCGAAAAAGTTAGATCCACTTATTGAAAAGTGTGTTTCTAAATTAATGAGTACATGTTTAAATGTAGAAGCCCTCATAAGTGATATGGAGTCTAAGTTCATTGAACTTGCAAATTCTCTTGGAGTAACATCAGATAATCCTGAATTTGAAATATGTGGTAAAAAAATATTGTATATATTTGATATATTAATCAAAGCCAATATAAAGAATTTGATCAAAAATACATTTTTTGTGGCTATTTATTAAAAAAAATCCTGATGATTCATAGATGTAAAATATGAATTGATTATTCTAAAGAATGTGAGGAATTGGATATAAGTCAATCATTCAAAATTTGTTCTAAACAAGGAATTTTCCGTACTTACTTCAATACTTTTAAGCATATAGAATTCATTCATCCATGTACTGAGTATCCCTATTCTTATGTTCTGAAATTATTTATTAGAATAATAATTTTCTACTGCTTAAAATTATTATAAATGAGATAAAATAATAATTTTACTGAGTTCGTTTTTCTTACTTTTATTTTTAATTTTTATATCACTATTGCAATATTTGAGGCAGTAAAATATTTTTAATCTAATAAATAATTTAACGACATATTCTAGAGGGAATAAATAACACGGATAATTAAATTTTATTTTTTGCATCTCACTTAGCAATGAATGTGAAATATGCTTTTCTGTCAAAATGACAGTCAATAAAAATATGGCGTCTCAGACAAAAATGGTATCCGCAAAAGCCAGGACTTTCGCTACTTATTAAGTTGGTGTATACTGTGGTAAAAGTACCGTACCGAAATTTTTAGTAAATCTAATTTTTGGATCACCAAACCTTTTAAATTTTGTACACTTTATTGTTCTACGTGCTCTGGACAGACCCTTGTAAAAATAGGTATTTTCCAAATTTAATTCATTCCTGACACACGACTTCAACAGAAATGGGTAAAGAGGATATGCCCCATCTGCCACACGTAGATATTTATAAAAAAATACGTGGCAGTCGCGGGACTGACCGATAGAAGCTACGCTTTAACTTCTTACGTAATAATTAGAATAAACGTTTGGAGTACGATAATTTTTTAAAAATGTCAGTTAGAGTATAAGTTTCAAAGTCTGGTATTAATATTACATTTATATTAAACATAATATAATAAAAACCGGCCGCGGGCCGCATGGAAGAATTTACCGTTTACATCTCGTTTACGTTCCGTTTACGTCTTCGAATTTTCTACGACGAGTCCCGTCCTAGAAGCCCAACGACGGGTGGCACTCTGGGAGTGCCGGCAGAAGTGAAAACTTAAGTATTAACGTTGTGCGCCCTGCGCTGCCTAAACGAAACAGCCGGCGCAGGCATACATCTTCGCCGCGCCGTAGAAAGAGAGGGGGATACTCCCTCTCCTACACCACGCCAGCTGTCTACTCTCCATCCGTCTTACGAATTTTCGATCAGGTCACGTGTCCTGACGCGAGTTTAACAATTTTAACCCATTACAAAAAAAGTGTACAACGCCGCTAAAGAAGCATAGCTTCAAAAAGTCGTAATATTTTTTTAATTTTGGGATAAGTTTGTGATACTGCTCCAACATTTGTCTTTGATTAAGTGAATGTACATTATATTTTTTATGCTTATAAAACAAAATTTCGTCTTTTTTGTCTGAAAACATCCCAACTACTGAATAAATCGTGGGTAAAATCATTTTGAATTATTGCCCCACAACAATCGTGTATGTCGAGTCGTGTCGCTACCCTCGCCGCTTGCCACTACCCTCGTCGTTCTACTATATTTGTACCTTTAAGGAGACTTTCTTAATTTCACTGCATCGCCATTTAAAATACAAATATATAGTGTAAGTTAGGAGTATTAAATAAAAGTAAAATTGAATTGTAAAAAATCGAGTTGTGTCTTCAGCAGTCCAAGAAGGGATTTATTTTATTTCAGTTCAATTTTAATGAAATTAAGATGGTACGGAAAAATTTTTAGTTGTCAAATATTTTGTCACGTGCCTATTTTTTTTTCCTTCTACAGTTTCATTATTAATTGTGTCTCTGATTATTTTTTTTTGGTATTCTTAAGGTACTCGTAAGTAGGGTTGCATACCGTATTTTGTTGTAACTTAAATATATTATTCGTTGTAAATAGTGTTGCATACCTAGTAGTGATAGAATTCGATTATTAATGGCTGTGACATTTTTGTTAATCGATGGAGATTGAGTGGGGGTTTTGTTATTAGATTTTGCCTTGATTTTTAGCCTCGATTGTCGTGTGTTGTCAGCTATATTATTGTTTGGTTTGCATTTTTGTGTGGATGAGGCTGGCTATCAACACGGACGAGTGCGATTATGAATTTGGAACATAGATTTGAGAAGATTGTGGTTTGACGTTTATTCCGTGTCATTTCTTGATTTCCGGCCTGGTACAGGAGTTTTAGTCAGTCGCTTGGTGTCAGTGGTCGAAGTCAGGTGGTAGTGAGAGTTTTTGGAACGATTTTATATTAACACGTGAGCAGAACCTTTACGGTTTTTTCTTTCATATCTGGCTGTATTCGGGCCATCTTAATTGGATTTTGAAGAAAAACCATTTAATTTTTAACTTGACCATTCTATCTTACCTTTGTTGTTGATATTTTGGATTTTGGTGTCGAGTTAAAATAACCGCGTGCGGGATCTCATGGAGGGAAGCCATTGTTAAGTAGCAGGTGCTGTTCCATAATTTAAACAGGCCACAGGAGTAGGCCACAGGATTAGTGAACTCGCATACCCAAAGGTTACAAGTGATTTATTTTAGAATATTTAAACGACGTGAATTGTTTTTGACACCACGATTAAGTTTTGTTTTAATTTATTAATATGGTACACTGTTGAAAACTATTTATTGCATTGGATAATATGCCAAGGCTGAACTTTGATTAAAGTAATATTCTCAATAGTTCTTTGTGTCCAAGTAAATATATTTTCTTCATACTTATTTGTAAATATCCTACAACCATTGTAAAAATATTTTTAAATAAGCTCGATTGTTTTAACAGTGTAAATCTTTATGTAACCGGTAAAAACGTGAGTGAATTAGCAGCCGTACGTGAACGTTGATGAAGTTTTGTTAAAAAGTTGACTTGAATACGTTTTTTTTTGGTAACCTGATAAGGTTTGTTATTCTTACCTTTGTTTTAATTATTTTATGGAATCGTAAACTTTGGATTTTTGATTTATTGTTGTCTTATAAAGTTGTAATTTTTGAAGTTTCGTTTTATTGTTGGCTGTTAATTTTGATGATATTTGTTATAATTTTGTTATTGAGCTGTGTATTTTAATTTATTGTGTGAGTAAAGTATCCAATATATTCGTTTTATTGTTGGCTGTTTATTTTGATGATATTTGTTATAATTTTGTTATTGAGCTGTGTATTTTAATTTATTGTGTGAGTAAAGTATCCAATATATTTTTGCTATAATTTTATTTATTTGGTTCACCATAATCTTAGTTGTTTATCGTGTGGCTCTGCTAGTGCCTATAAGACCTAGGGGTTTCCGGCTTGAACCGTCTAAGTCGGTGGCGCGGCTCACTTTTATTTTCTTTTTTTTCTTCTACCCTCTACGGCTGAGCTCGGGCATAATTTGCCAGTAGAGAGACCGCTGGCAGAGTACTCAATAGAGAACGAAAAAGACGTAGCAATTTTATTTATTATTGTATAGGAGACGAAAATCCAAATTATTATTTAAGATATTATTTAAACGGACCAACTTACGTTTTTACCACAGGATAGAAAATTACTTTAGTTATCCCTTGAATAAGTTTCGGATTATCCTTGTCCTTTATAGTTTAATATTTGTATAGTTACATTATTATATGGTTACTTGCTGACCTGGCAAACGTTGTTCTGTCATATAAATTATCATTAGTAATATACTTGGGACATTGATAATAGACAGGATAATTTTATGACAATCGAAAGCTCGTTCCTTAGTTACCATGCAACGAGCTTAAGAAATTTGTCATAAAATTATTAGGTATTTGTCAATGTCCGAGAGATATTCGGCGGAAAATTTTGTCGTCTATTTAAAACATGATCAATTCAGGTTTCTTTTATCCTGTAGAATTTTGTCACTGGCTGTCGACCTAAACTGTATTTTTTTCTTAAAAGGATTTACATTTTATTCTATTACTGCAGTAAAAATAAACATTTTTGTTGAAACTTAAAAATTAATGATACATGATACCACGCGGAATTTTCTAAGCGAAGGACGAAGACGAAGGATTAAGTCACCAAACGGAAGTGGTCAAAAATAGTTTAGTAATAGCAGAGCTGTTGTCAGCTTTTTAATTGGTTTACGCATAATCATTTGTATAATTGGTTGCCTAGATGGGAATAATTGGTTGCCTATAAGGCGCGTCTATCAGCTGTAATAATGAGGTTTTTAAATCAAGGAATGGATTGAAGAACATTCTGCTGGTGAAAAATACGAAATTTTCAACAATAGCGTTGCTGTGTTTACACAGCGTCTACATAATTACTACGTACTAGGGGTCGTCCAGGAGGCGAAATTTCGTTTTTGTCAAAAAATATACCTCTATAATTATAGCATATCTTATTTTTAAAGCAATACTACCATTTAACAAATTAAAGCTCAAATAAAATTTTATTTAGTAAATTTACGAGTTAAACATATAAAAGTTTTGCCATAAAAGCACATTTTAAGTCTATTTTACAGTTATTGAAAGCTTTTTCTATTGCCACATTTCAACGCTATCGAAGGCTTTTTCATAGTAGACGAACGCTAAGCACAGTTCTAGGTGATATCCATTAGCTTTCTCTTTTAGTGTCCTGCTTATTAGGAGATGATCAGTGGTGCTGTATCCTTTTCGGAAACCTACCTATTCCACTGGTTGATATAAGTTCATTTTAATATTTATTATAAAATATTAATATTTAAACCAAAAATAATGCAAGAATATAATAATTACTTCTTATATTTGTAGTAATACTTTAAAGAGCTTTGATATTTATTTAAAGTATAAGAACCTTTGGGTTTAACAATAATTAAAATAAAAATAAGTTATGATGTGGCGCCGCCTATTTCTGGACCAATTTGGAAAAAACTTGGCGTTTTTTTGAGCATAGAACTGACTGGATAAAATTAAACTGGACTTCTATGTTCCCATTTGTAAAATTACTGAACTGGTTATTGTTCTCTGTATGCATAAAAACAATACAACAATATTTAACCGTCTGAAATATAAGAAGCACTTTAAATTTCTTTATAAAATGGATAAATCCCTCAAAAGAAGAAACGTTTAAAGTTTTTTAATAAGGGACAATAAATCCAGTTTTAGGAGGGTCAAAGTTTTAAAATTTTACGTATTTTTCAGGGTTTTTTCTTTTCCTTTTGCAACATAAGAGGATTATTGGAGAAGCTTTAACTTTTGTAGTAGCTATTAAACTTATATAATAAGATACGTAGGCTAAAAAAAAAGTTACGAAAGACATTAATTTAACACTTTCACTCTTTCTATCCCTCAGCACGGACATACTTTTATATTGCCTGTAAATCGCTTTCGCTACAATTTTAAACGTTAAACTGTGTTTGTCCCTCAGCGGGTACATGTTCTTACACATGTTTGGATGTTACCGCTTATTCTGAAATTAAGGTTGCCTGGGTATTGACAATTCAGTGTTGTGCTACATGTGCAATACGACGAACGTAATAAGTCTAAAAAAATTTAGTTTTCACACATTTAATAGTAAATATAAGACATGTTTATAACATAGCAATACGTATTTTGACATAGGTTTATAATACATAATATCGAATAATATCAAATAATAATAATGATGATTCTCTGCAAGGAGAAAAAGAGTTTGGAGTAAAATATTTTTGCAACTGGTATTTTCTTTTATTTATTAAGGCTTTAGTTGATGTAAATATATACCTACAGCGGCGTAAATATAAAGGAAAAAAGAGTGTCGAAGTTTGTGATGCTTTTTTTTATTTTTGAATTCTGTAGGCACAATGTTTCGTAATTTTTTTATGTTTGTTAGTAGGCATATTTTTTGGGGCTTAAGTTTTGTTTTATTACAGTAGCTATGGCAGGAAAAGTAATGCCACGTCTTGTAATGATTTTCGACTGATAAGTCTTATGAGCCACCATCTAAAAGTTCTACTTCGTATTGTCCAAAACCGTATACACAACAAATGCGAAGAAAGCATGAGTGAGAACAATTGGGATTTCGAGGCGGCTTAGGTACCATAGAAGCACTATTTTGCATGAACACGCTACTTCAAAGATGTTGGGAGGTAAGAAGGCCGGTGTACCTATGTTTTATCGACTACGAAAAGGCTTTTGATCGCGAACAGCATAACAAATTTTGCAGAATATACCCCTCGATAATAATGATATACGTTTGTTATTTTCTCTCTACTGGAATCAATCTGCCACATTAACACTAGATGGAGAGGAGACCACTAAGATACCTATAAAGAGAGGTGTGAGACAGGGTTGTATTTTGTCTCCTACACTTTTCAACCTCTACACGGAGAATATAATTAAAGGGGCAACACAATCTGGTGAAGGAATAAAGATTGGAGGCGAAACCATTAGTAACATTCGATATGCAGATGATACTGTGCTCCTAGCTGAATCATTGAAAGAATTACAATGTATGTTAGACAAGATAAACAAAGAGAGTAATAGATGGGGACTGAAAATCAATGTCAAAAAAACTAAATTTATGGTTGTTAGCAAAATGAATGTTGGCCCGGAAAGAATAACACTTGATGGCGAGAATATAGAAAGAGTTCAGCACTTTAAATATCTTGGAAGGCTGGATCAATCAGTCAATGGATCCAGACGAAGAAATCAAGGCTAGAATAGAAATAGCTAGAAGAGCATTTCTGAATCTCAAGCCACTACTCTGTGCCAAGCAACTTAACATTCATCTGCGGGAAAGGTTTACAAAGTGTTATGTATGGTCTATTCTGTTGTACTCTTGCGAAACATGGACGCTCCACCAAAAAATTATTGACCGCATTGCTGCATTCGAGATGTGGCTGTTCAGACGGATGCTCGAAAAAGCCGGACTACCAACGAGAATGTACTCATCAGAATAGGGCACGATAGATAGCTCTTAACTACCATCAAGCGTCGCAAACTGGAATGCTTGGGACATGTGATGCGTGGACCACGTTATAGTCTGCTTCGGCTTATTCTGAATGGCAAGATCGAGAGAAAAAAATGGATAGGCCGCAAAAACCTATCCTGGCTTTGAAATCTCCGACAATGGACAGGTTTAACTGCTGAGGAACTTCTCCACGCAGCTCAAGATAGAGATAGATACAAAGAAGTAGTCAATATGGGAGTCGTCAACGCTTGAAAAAGCAAGACACTGTAAGAAGAAGATGGCAGGAAAAAATAACTTAGTTAAGCATGGGCTTCCAAAGTTGTTGAAAAATTATGGTACCTGTGAATTGTCTGCAACAGTTACCTAGTTGTAGTATGTTGTTTCTTTTATGTTCTGGTTCCCACGAAAACAGATATCCTGTAATGTTCAAAGAACATCGTAAGATCTAGGAGAAGAAAAGGTAGGAATTGGTGTTCTTAAATTTTTGGAGGTTGTATGCCTCGGTGAACACCTCACTAGGCAACGTGTTTCAACGCCTCGCTGTTCGTTGAATGAATGAATCTTTGGAAAGAGATGTTCTGCAGGTCTCCAAAGTGACCATGAAGAAGTGTGAAGTCTGAACTAGATGGGTTAATCTCGAAGAAACAGCTAAAGGAGCAACGACTGTAAATATTTCAGAAGAGCATCGCCCATGAAAATATCTATAAAATAAAGACAAATCGCTAACTTTTTTATGGTGTTCCAGAGAAGTGAGCGATTTTTTAAGCGAGGCATCACCGAGCAGACGAATTGCCCTTTTTTGGACGGAATCCAGTATTTTCAGGATATATTTAGGTTCCGCACTCCAAATATGGGAACAGTATTCCAGGACAGGTCGGACGCTTTGACGTCTTTAAAATATATCTACATTGGTTGTCATAGCAAATCTTTGGTTATCATACCAAACCAACTGACACGGCTCAGTTTAATAATTGTTATGTGGATAGATTTTCAAATAATGTATGGGGTAGATAAATAAAAGTATCCCAATTTTTATTTTATTCCCATAAATTAAAAATATAGAAACAGGAAAACAAGTCTGGGTTAGATAAAATATCGAAACCCGTAGGCAATTTTTTTAAGGATTAAAAATTTGCCGACCAGACGCCCCAGCATGGCACAAGGCATTATCGGCAGTGTCGGGATGGTCGCCCCTACCCAGACAACCAACCAACTAAACCCTTCCCTCTGTTTTCCTTTTAACAAGGTGTCAACTGTCTCCTGAAACTGCTGTAGGCATTACTTCGGGAGGCAGGAGGAATAGGTGTTTTAGTTATCGTTTTCTCTTCTTTCTGCCAGTCTAATAATATTTTCTTTCCTGTCTATTACCAATTTAGCATAGTTAGTAACGGCTCTCCAGTTCTCTTCTGTCTCCAGGATTTTGGCTACTATGTTTTCAGTCGTTTTCCAGGGCATTTCTTTCGATTTCCCACCTTGCACATTCGAAGAACGTGTGTTCTGCTGTGTCAACTGTGCTACAGCATATGCATACTTCATTTTCTGCATGTCTTCAAACGTTTTCTGTATACTTGAAAGCATCTATGTCCTGATAATAGTTGTGTAAGGTGGTATGTCACTTATTTCTTATTTCTAGGTTTTGTGTCAGCCTTTGTGTCCAGCGTCCTTTATCAATGTTTTCCTGTCACTCTTGTTGCCACCTTTGTAGTGTCTGTAATTTTGCAGTTTTTTATCTATCCCATAGTGCATCTTGTTTCTTTCCTTCACCAGTACGTGTATGGGTAAAATTCCCGCAATGAATAATAGCGCTCGAGTAGAGATCGTCCTGTATGCACTCACGATTCGTATGACTGCATTTCGCTGGATGCTTAGCAGCTTGTTCCTAAAAATCATCTTCTTTATGGTTCTTTTCCATTTATAAGATCCATACAGAATTATGGATTTTATTACGCTAAAAAGAATCTCCATTTTTTTTTCTCTGGGGCCTCCGATGTTTGGTATGGATCTGCTGATATTGCCAATGGCTTTTCCGGCTTTCTTCACCACATATCTCACATAGTAGTAATTTTAGTTATGACTAAAGGTAAAATAAAAAAAATGTATGTAATAACATTAAAATGGACATATTTTTTTAAAACTTTTGCTTACTTTTTTTACAAATTTCGTCATATGATTTGTTTTTTTTTAACTTCAATTGTTGCAAATGGTTTAAAAACAATAACAATTTTAAATATAAAAGATCTTTTAAATGATGTATCACAAGCCTCTTCTTTCCATTTAGAATTTTTTTTTTGTTTAATTAATTGCCTTTTACAATCTACTCAAACATGTATACACAGTAATTAGTAAATGATGTGTATATATCGCTGATGTCACGAGTCAGGTACCATCCACTGATGGTTCACTGGAACTAGGTCTTCTGGCCATGTATTTTGAAGTCTTCTTTCATCGTTTGGATGGTTAAATAGCTTTCTGATGAGCTGATTTCTGTGGTCAGAACTGCGCTTCTTGTATTTGTTGGCATGGAGATTGATTACTTCTTGCACGTATGGGATTCGAAGGTCGTTGTGTATGGTTTGATTTGATACGTACCACGGGGCATCAATTATCATTCTTATTGTCTTCGACTGGAAGGTTTAAAAAATTTTTGTGTTAGATGGCTTACTGCATCCCCATATTTCGATTCCATACGTCCAGATTGGCTTTAGGATTGCCTTGTATATAAATATTTTGTTTTCGGTTGAAAGTTTTTATTTTTTTTTTCATAAGCCAGTATATGCTTTTTAATTTGAGATCTAGGTAACGCCTTTTAGCTTTCATGTGGCTTTTTTTCATATTAATTTTTGAGCTAGGTGAAGCCCAGAAATTTTTTAGGTTACGAGGGCAGTTTGATAAGCCAGTGACTTTTTGAATTTCCCGCGCAGTTACTCCAAATGCAACAGTGCTGCCGTCAACTATAATCTATCAGTGGGCAACTTTCTAATTTTAAGCAAGCTACGTTGTGCAGTTGGTGTTTGATAGCCGTTCAAAGCAGACAACCTCGTGAATTTTTACGAAAATGGAAAAAAGTGAATTTCGTGTGCTGATTAAGCATTACTTTTTACGTAAAAAATCCATCACTGAAACTAAGGAAAGACTTGATTAATACTACGGGGACTCGGCACCATTAATTTCAATGGTTAAAAAGTGGTTTACAGAGTTCCGTTGTGGTCGTACCAGCACTAGTGACGCCGAACGTCCAGGTCGCCCAAAAGAAGTGATCACGCCGGAAATCGTCGATAAAATCCATAAAATGATATTGGATGATCGGAGAATGAAAGTGCGTGAGTTGGCTCATGCTGTAGGTATCTCAACTGAACAGGTACATAATATTTTACACGAATATTTGGACATGAAAAAACTCTTTGCGAGATGGGTGCCGCGATTGCTCACACTCGACGATAAGCGCAATCGTGTGACCACTTCAAAAGAGTGTTTAGCGATGTTCAGACGTAATCCGGACGAATTTTTGCGCCGTTTTGTTAGTGTGGATGAAACATGGATCTATCACAACCGCCAGTGACCAAGGAACAATCGAAACAGTGGGTTGCTCGGGGTGAACGTGGAACAAAGAAGGCGAAACAGAGTCTGTAAGCCAACAAGGTCATGGCCACAGTTTTTTGGGATGTACGCGGTGTCATTTACATCGATTACCTCAAGAAAGGTAAAACGATCACCGGCGAATATTATTCAAAACTTTTAAACAGATTCGACGTTGATTTGAAGCAAAACGGCCGCATTTGGCTAAGAAGAAGAAAGTGCTGTTCCATCAAGACAATGCACGTGTGCACACTTGTCTAGTAACGATGGCCAAAATCCACGAATTGGGATACGAACTGCTACCCCATGTAGCATATTCTCCAGATTTAGCCCCCTGCGACTATTTTCTGTTTCCAAACCTAAAGAAATGGCAGGGCGGTAAGAGATTTGAGGCGAATGAAGAAGTCATTACCGAAACAAACGCGTATTTTGAGAGCTTTGAAAAAACGCTGGACTAAATGTTTCGAGCTAAAAGGTGATTATGTAGAAAAATAAAATGTTTATTTGCGGAAAAAAATTTTATTCAAAAATTCACTGACTTATTAAACCGCCCTCGTATTACTATCACTCGAATGGGGTTCAATAAAGGGACGAAATTATTTTTGCAGGATGTCTTTTCATAACCTAAAATTGATATGTTTTTTGATTTTCTATAAATATGCGCAATAATTAAAATAATTAGTTTATTTTACTTTGCTATTCCAAACTGTATATAAGTAAGATACCAAGGGTAATATTGATTACGTTAAATTTAAAATACGAAATGAGTAATTTATAGTGCAAAAACCAAATCCCCAACGGGGCAAATTGGTCATTTTTCTCAATTAAGGCTATTCAGTGTACCTCCACTGCGACTTTTTGCGCAGAAATGCAACGCTCGTATGGGAACGTAATGAAAATATATTATAAATGCTGAAACAGCTGACATTTTCATTGACTCGCATTCACATTCTGACAAAAATTCTATCGCTAACACCGAAGAGACAATCAAATGCCGATTAATCTCTAATAAATATCTATCTCACCATTTATTATAGCGTCTCGGCTTGACAACAATGCCAACAAAAATGTCTCAAGGATTTAAACTCAATTTAAACTGTTTTCGGCAACAAAAAAGGAAAAAAAAGATTTTTGTACGGTTTTTACGAAAACAAATTACCACAAAAAAATTTGGTAAAGAAATGGAGTTTATAAAACACTCAAACCATTTTGATTTAAAATATGTAAATAATTTATGTTCAATACCCATCCTAATTTAATAACAAAATATTTTGTAAGTTTAAACAGCGATTAAAGTGCTAGAGGCTCCGACTATTAACTCACGATTGACTCTGGGTTGTAGACAGATCCTAGAGGCATTAGCAAAAAGGTCACTCTTGTCTGGGTACCTGGTCACTCGGGAATCAAAGGCAATGAGAGAGAAAAGCGGGATCGGAGACTTAGTTCGTGTTCCCAGAGCCAGCCATAGGAATTGCCTTTGGTCTGGGCAGAGGGGCACAAATATCTGTTTTTTTCAAACAAAAGTTAACTTCCTTTTTGGTACAATCGTATTATTTGCAAGACGCCGCTGGTGTCTACTTCTTAAACCACTTTAAAATGAACAACAATAAAAATATAGTATTGCAAATGGTGGTAAATGTTGGGTTCAACAAAAAAGCATAACAATAAGATCAATGCCAAGAAGATGAGTATCTTGAGAAGTATAGCTGGAGTGACGCTGATGGATAAATTGAGAAAAAGTGTGATAAGGAAACACTGTGGTGTGAAATAAAATGTGGCAACAAAGATTGATAAAGAAATGTTTGGATGGTTCGGACGCGTAGAAAGGATGGAAAAAAAAATTTACGAAAAAATGTATAAGACGATTTATAAGGCAAGTCGGTAGCGTGTGAGAACTTTATGGTTTTTTACATCAAACAGAGCTTGTTTCACCAGTCTTCTAATGCATTTTGGAATTGAAGTCACCTGAATGTTTAACATGATGTAGATTCAACTGCTTTTCTAAAACCTCTGCAACATAATTTGAGCATTGTTGATTTAAGTTGATGTCATTTTTTAGTATTGTTTTGTAATCACTTTAACCTATTTTTTTTCTGACGTAGATCCGTCTGATCCAGACGACTTAAATTATGTGAATAACTAATTTCCTTTTGTTTTTTTTTTATCATATTTTGTAAATTTAAGACCCCGTTATTAATTTCCAAAATAACATGTCTTTCATTGCACATTTCTAAAGTTCACTTGAATAATATTTTGCATATTTAAATTTAGTTGTATTATGAATAGGTACGTCTTTTCAATTTTCATATTTCAATGTGTAGTTTCACCAACATTATAAGCACCTTTCTTCGGACTGAATAGTCACATTCAAAACGTTTTCAATGCCACTGTGCTTTTGTTCTGTACAAAGGTCCCACCTTGGATGCCTGTGTTGAAGTAAATATTACCCGATAATAGCATTTGGTACATTAGATCGTTAACTCTCATATATTAAAAATAAAGTTTTTCGTTTAAATAACAGGTATTACATCGTTTGTTTCAAGTTTTTTAATAATTCTTGATTGTACCTGCATATTCTTTTCTCCATTGACCACATCCTTCCTTCAAACGTAACGTTTGTGTGTGTGTGTGTGTTCGGAATTATTTTTTGTCTCAATTATATCGATGTGGGATTAATTCCATTCGGCGCATAATTACGCAACTTGTAACTTATTAAATTTTTAGCATAATCGGTCTAGCTGTTTTTTATAGAGAATAAAAAAACTGAAAAAAAAATGGTAAGCTACCTGAATTTTGCAATTTATAAATTAAACTATTTTGAATAAAGAATTTTAAGATCTTTTGAATAATATGATTATTGTATGTTCGTAATATTTTTATAAAAAATATTATAAAAAGTTTTAGAAAACAAAAATAGGAATTAAAGAATTTTAATCTTGTGTCAGTATTGAGAGAATAGCATTAAAGACGCTATAACAGTAAAAAAATTATTGTTAGTAATAATCAAACATTGTTTATAACAATTGAATATTGTTACTTACAAATGAAACAATTTGAAATTGTTTTTTATAATAATTTTAATAAAAATAATAATAATTTTAACAACAAAACATATAGTATTTTTCATTCTTTCCACTAGGAAGTTAGTCGTGTGAACCTTTTGGGTCGCAGCCAGATCACTGATAATTTATTAAATTTACAATCATTTATAACCAATTTTGATAAATTATTTTAATCGGCGATAAACCTTAAGGCACTTATTCTTATTTGCATCTCGTACTGTTAAGAGATACTTTTAAATAAAATGTATATTAAACCAAACGGCAAATTTTATGAAGTCGTGTGCACGAGAGATGTGGAATAGTTGGCACACATACACCTAATGTTAAGGCGAGATTATAATACATATTTGAATGTTATACACGCCTTTAAGGCTCTGTCTACCGATTGTGGTTGCCCAAAATTAATTTATGACTGCAAATGCTTATTTCTAACAATAGAACGCTGGATTGGCACTTTAACGTTTCTGTGCTTAGTGATAAAATACATAATGACACCAAATTATACTTATTTTCCATTCAACGCAATTACATTTTTTTAAAGAATGAATGAAATATTTTAAAAATTTTTATATAAAATGGTTTTATTTTTAATGCAGTAAATCCAGTATTAGGTTTATTATAAACAGATATAGATTTCTCCACGATCATTACAGAATTTGCTAATTCTGAAATGAAATTTGATTACAGGATGCTGTAATTCTCTTTCTTGAGATTGAAGAAATATTTTGCAACACCTCTGCCCCAATGCAGTTTAATCGATTTACATTCTCTTTCTTGTAATAGAATAATATTTTCACACTGGTTAGCAATAATAATAATATAAAATATATATGTAATAATAATAGCCTTGACGCAGTTGATTGTCATCGTAGTGGCAATTTTCAGTAGTGTCAAAATTATTTCTGTCACGTTTTCATTCGAAAATATAAAAAGTACCATGAATTTATCCAGCAGATCTGGAAACACTAAAAAGGCATGGGGTGTAAAAGTCTTCTCAAGTAGCAGAAGGATACATAGAAAATTCGGTGCAAAATCGAATAAATATTGCAAATAAGTTAGTTTCGTCAATAACTGGATCTAATACTCCGCTAATCATGCCTTCCACTTCAAATTATGTGACTGTTAGTTCATCTTCTACGAACCACGCAATTGTCTAAAATTCCTCCAATAATGCACCAGTTTTTAATTTCGAGAACTGTACAAATATAACAATTAATACAAAGTAGAATGTTTCTTAAATTATTGAGTGTTTACCTAATGTAATTGTAATTGAATTCTGTAATAAAAATTATCTTTTGTTCGTTTCCATTTAAAAATATTTTAAAATTTTTGATCGTGGAGAAAGTATAGTCTGCTACTCGGTTAGAATAAAAATTCGTGATGCTGGTGGTTCCTCCCGCTCGCCTTCGGCTCGCGCTCGGAACTTTTCACTTGCATCGAATTACGATTGCTTGTCAGATAATGCCTTTCAAAGCAATTACTTTTGGACCTCTTTTTCTTATTTGTCAACTCTTTGATGTGCTGTTGATAAATATACAGAATGATTCATTAAGAATGTCCAATCTCTGAATTGTAGATTCTAGAACTCGAAATATGACTATTCTGCTTAACATGCCTTATACAAATATTGCTAGTTTCCAAAATACCGAGGGTTGATAGTGTAAATATGGATTTTAATTTTCGCAATAATTTTTTATGTCTTCACAATTTTTATTTGAAAATTGTCGTTTTTACGTTTTTTTGCATGAGTATTGCTAATTTGGACTTTAATTTAACATTCCTAATAGAGGGCGCTATTTACACTTGATTGTCTTAAGTAAATCACAGCAAAAAAAATTTTCGGCCAATCTATAAAAGTGTTAAATTCTACAAAAAAAGTTACTTCTGTTTGATTCATGTAACTCGATCGGTTATCAACCTCTAAAAAGTTTAATTAATTATAATTTTATAAAAAAATTTATTCTTTAAATGCGAAGCAATAACAAATTGAAAAATAAAAATAAAAACTTAAGATTTAATTTTAAAATGTTGGTACTTTTGACCTGGCCTTTCTTTAAAGCAATGTTGATCTGATCGAGATATGTTCAACGAGGTCAACCTCTACCAACTTGTCCATTTACACTCGCCTTATAAATTTGTTTCGTTAATTTTCCTTCATCCATCCTTTCTACGTGTCCAAACTATCTAAGCATTCCTTTATCTGTATTTGTAACCAGATCTTTTTTTACACCACAGCGTTCTTTTATCTCATTATTCTTTACTTTATCCAACCAAGTCACTCCGGCTATACTTCTCAGACTACTCACCTCCGTAGAATTAATCCTATTTTCATGCTTCTTTTGCTAAACCCAAGATTCACTACCATACATAAGTGTAGGAACCAACACACCTAGTGCACAGCCAAACATGCCTTATTTGACAATTTCTGGCTGTTTATAAAGCTATGCAGTTCCCCATTCATTTTTTTTCTGCCAACACCCTTCTTTAACACGTGTGCAGAACCTCTACGGATTTTCTTACATATCTGGCTGTATTTGGGCCATCTTAATTGGATTTTGAAGAAAAACCACTTAATTTTTAACTTGACCATTCTATCTTACCTTCGTTGTTGATATTTTGGATTTTGGTGTCGAGTTAAAATATCCGCATGCGGGATTTATTTGAGGAAAGCCATTGTTAATTAGCAGGTGCCGTTCCATAATCAAGCCGGCCACAGGAGTATACCCAAAGGTTATAAGTGATTTATTTTCAAATATATAACGTCGTGACTTATTTTGACACCACGATTAAGTTTTTTTTTAGTTTATTAATATAGTACATTGTGAATTCGTATACCCAAGGGTTATAAGTGATTTATTTTTAAATATATAATGCCGTGACTTATTTTGACACCACGATTAAGTTTTGTTTTAGTTTATTAATATAGTACATTGTTGGAAACTATTTATTGCATTAGATAATATGCCAAAACTAAACTTGGATTAAAATAATCTTCTCAATAATTCTTTATGTCCAAGTAAAAATATTTTTACAATGGTTGTCCTTTAAAATTTCAAAATTGTAGGATATTTACAAATAAGTATAAAGAAAATATATTTTTACTTGGACATAAAGAATAATTGAGAAGATTATTTTAATCCAAGTTTAGTTTTGGCATATTATCTAATGCAATAAATAGTTTCCAACAATGTACTATATTAATATACTAAAACAAAACTTAATCGTGGTGTCAAAATAATTCACGGCGTTATATATTTAAAAATAAATCACTTATAACCTTTGGGTATACGAATTCACCACTCCTGTGGCCGGCTTGATTATGGAACGGCACCTGCTAATTAACAATGGCTTCCCTCAAATAAATCCCGCATGCGGATATTTTAACTCAACACCAAAATTGAAAATATCACAAGGAAGGTAAGATAGAATGGCAAGTTAAAAATTAAGTGGTTTTTCTTCAAAATCCAATTAAGATGGCCCAAATACAGCCAGATATGAAATATAAACCGTAGAGGTTCTGCACACGTGTTAATATCACACCGTCCCAAAAACTCTCACCACCACACGACTCCCAAGACTGCCACCAGACGACTGACTCCCAGGCCGGATATCAAGAAATGACACGTAACACGCGTCAACCAACAATCTTCGCAAGTCCAAGCTCCTACAAGGTATGCAACACTATTAACAACGAATGATATATTTAAGTTACAAAAAAATACGGTACCTGAGGAATACGAAACTATCAGAGACACAATTAATAATGGAACTGTAGAAGGAAAAAATAGTCACGTGACAAAATGTCACTGTCATACTCTCCATCTTTTGTAAACTTTGAACCCAAGTACACAAATTCATTTACTTGTTCCATTCTTTGTCTTTTTATCAGATTTTTACAGTTTGTCCTGCTTTCTGTTCTTCCAAAAAACATTACTTTCGTTTTGCTTATATTTGTGTTTATTTCTTTGATTTTCAAAACATCATTACCCATCGTCTGCAACTACTCTTTAGATGACGCTAATATAACCTAATCATAAGAGTAAAGAAGGCATTTGACGATCAAATCATTTATTTTCAATCCATACGCACTCTCTTTCAAATTTTTTAAACAATTGTTTATGTATAATTTAAACAGCTAAAGCTAGGCTACACATCCGTGTCTCACACATTGTTCAATGTTAAACCATTCTGTGCAAGCTCCGTTTATCCTGACACAAGCAGTGGAATTCTCGTAAAGTAATTTTAGTGATCGTATTAAACTACCACTCACCCCATACATAGACAATGTCGACCACAATTCACTTCTTACCACTCTTTCATAGGCTTTTTCCAAGTCTATAAAAGCGCAATAGACCTGACTTTTATCCAAGAATTTTTCGATTATACTTTGTAACGAAAAGGCCAGATATATACATCTTTCTCTTCTGAATCCTGCTTGCACACCTTATATTATTTTAGTTTCATTCGTTACTCTTTTAATCAATATCTTTGCATACAGTTTGCCGACTATGCTGAGTAAACTAATACCTGCTGCAAACCTTTTTCCTTGTAAAGGGACACGATAACAGCTTTGCGCCAGTCGTCTGGTACGCTACCACTCCTTCAAAAAAGGTTAAAAAAGCGGTACATAAGACTTGTTGCCACGCTTTGTCCAGCATACAGCGATTCAACTATTATCCTATCGTACCCAGTAGCCTTACCCAATTTTATACTGTTGTACAGTTTCTGTCGTAATAATTTTAATATCATTGCATTTTTCACTTATGTCTCCAAATACAGCCTGTACTTGTGTATTTTATTTTCTAAATAAACTTTCACTTTCACTTGTTTACATCCTCAATCGTTGCATTTTGCGTTTTATTGATTGGCTTTTGTAGCCAGCCAATCCAGCCAGGCTTTTTTCTTTTCTGACACTGCTTTTTAAATTTTAACGCACATTTTTGTATTTTGTATCCTTTCAATCTTTAACTTACACCACACACTTTAAAAACAATATCCACAATTTCTTCGTTGAATGTCTTCCACGATTCTTCAACCTTATGTGCTAAACTGTCAAATTCCTTGATTAATTTACTAACAAACTCCTTCTTTATACCTTCTTCTTGCAAATTTTCAACTTTTATACGCTTTAGTACACTACGCCCACGATGTCCACTATTTTCTTTTTTAATCTTTTATCCACAATTACAAAATCAATTATACTTCTCTGGTATACTTCTTGTCTTGTGTACAAGTGGATCCTTTTATGGTTAAACATTGTATTTGTTACCACAAGATTCCATTCAAAACATACTTGGAAACGTCTGCACCTTAGTTTCCAAGTGAAATCAACCAAATTTATCCAATTTTTTCTTAAAGAAAGGAAAATAATGCTGAATTCTGAATATTACTAAAATATAATCCCAAGTATTGTACAGCGTATTTAACGGGAGGCCGATAAAACCGCCCATCGACGAACAAAATATTTGTTGAGAACTGGTAACCATAAAACAGCCAAACTGTTCTAGCTAGCAGACACTTGACACTTGGTCTCGATCTACGCATGTGAAACATGGTCTTTAAAAATTAAACCGTGAATGGGTTAAAAGCATTTGAATTGAGGTGCTACCGCAGAATGCAGCATCGAAAAGAGAAAACTGTCTTACTTTTGGTCATTTAGTTGGTAGTCCCAAATATCTTCCTCTTCTTTCAACATCTTTTCGCAGTCCACTCCTGGACATAGGCCTCCCCTGCCAGTTTCCATGCTTCGTTTTCTTGTTCTTTTTGATGCCAAGCTCTACCAACCCTGTCTTTGACATCATCTAGCCAACGTTTTCGTGATCTACCAACACTTCTTCTGTGCAGTCGTGGTCTCCATTGTATTATATGTTTTTTCCACCTTGATTCATTTTGACGAGCGACATATCCAACCCAGCTCCATTTTAACTGGGCTATACGTGTTATGGTATCCTTGACTTTGTTTTTTTGTCTTATTTTTGTGTTAGTTATATGGTCCCTAAGACTTAGTCCTAACATCATTCGTTCGATGGCCATTTGCGTTGTTGTAAGTGTATTAGCTAATTTAATGGTAAGCGTAGTTTTTTCCATTCCGTAAGTCATAACGGGAAGTGTACAGGTATTGAACACATTTCTTTTAGTTAATTGGGATATTTTTATCCTTTAGTATGTTACAGTTTACCTGTAGCTGCTCATGTTTGTCGGACTCGTCTGTTAATTTCAGCGGTTTGATTTTCCTTACCCAATTTAATAATATGTCCCAGGTAGACGTAATCTTCAACTTTTCCTGTAGTTCACCGACATTCTAACTAATAAGCACAACATCATCCGCAAAGCGAAGATGGTTTAGATATTTCCCGTCAATTCTTATGCCCTTTTTTTCCCATTCCAGTGTCTTGAAAACGTTTTCTAATGCAAAATATGAATTATCTAAATTATTAATCCAGTGACACAATGTGTTTTTTTATGTTCTGGTTCCCACGATAAGTGATATTTTGTAATAGTCAGAGAACATCGTGAGAACCAAGTGAAAAAAGGTAGGAATTGGTGTTCTTCTTACATGTCTGGAGGTTTTATGCCTCGGGGAATTTCTTCCTGGGCAATGTGTTCCAAAGCCTCGCTGTTAGTTGGATGAACGATTCTTTGGAAAAAGATGATCTGCAGGTCTCCAAAGTTACCACGAAGAAGTGTAAAGTCTGAACTTGACGGGTTAATCTCGAAGAAAAAGCTGAAGGGGAAACGATTGTTGATATTTCGAAAGAGCATCGCCCATGAAAATATCTATAAAATAGAGACAAATCGCTAATTTTTTTACGGTGTTTCAGAGAAGTGAGCGTTGTTTGTAAGCAAGGCATCACCGACCGCGACTAGACGAATTGCCCTTTTTTGGACGAAATCCAATAGTTTCAGGATATGTTTAGGTGCCGCACTCCCAATAGTCGATGTCTTGGTGACTAATCCGACACCGTCGTATATTGGTAAAATCAGCTATACAATTTTTGCAATAACAATAATTTTTAATAATTTAAAACGAAATTGAAATTTTTTATTCTTCTTCTCATAGTGCATCTCCTATCGGAGGTTTGCTATCATTACAGCTATCCGGACCTTATTGACTGCAGCTCGGAAGAGTTCAACATTGCTACAATTAAACCAGTCCCTTAGGTTTTTAAGTCAAGATACACGTCGTCTTCCAATATTCCTCCTTTTACCAATCTTTCCCTGAACTATCAGCTGGAGAAGTGCGTATTTGGGTCCTCTCAGTATATGACCTAGATATTGAAGCTTTTTTTTTATGGTGATAATGACTTCACATTTCTTATTCATCCGATTTAGGACTTCCATATTAGAGATCTTTTCTGTCCAGGGAATACGCCACATTCTTCGGTAGCACCACATCTCGAAGGCTTGTAGTTTGTCTGTGTGATTCTTCTTGAGAGTCCATGCCTCCACTCCATACAAAAGCGCGGAAAACACGTAACAACGCAGCATCCTCATCCCAAGTCCAATCTTGATATCTCGACTGGTGAACAACTTTTTCATTTTCGTAAATGTTGACCTGGCTATCTCTATTCTCGTTCTTATTTCTCTTGTTTGGTCACCTGATTGTTCTATCCAGGCTTCCAGGTATTTGTATGACTGCACATTCTCTATTAAGATGTCTGGTACTGACACGTTTACAATGTTGTGATTTTGGGGGAACTTTGTAACTACCATTAACTTGGTTCTCTTAAGATTTATCTTTAGACCGTATTCGTTACACCGATCATTTAAATTCTCTAGAAGATGTTGTATGTCTCTCTTTGATTGCTCGTTAACAAGACGGTGTCATCAGCATATCGCATATTATTTATAACTTCTCCGTTAATAACATCCCTACCGATTCTTCTTGCAAGGTTTTTTTAAAAAAGGCTTCGCTGTACAGGTTAAATAGTATTGGCAATAGGATGCATCCTTGTCTTTCACCACGACGGTTTTCCATTTCCTCTGTTGGCTGGTTTTCTACCTTTGTATTCGCTTTTTGGCCCCAGTATAGGTTGCTAATTATTCTCACATCGTCCAAATTAATGTTTTTACTGACGAATAGCTGATGTTACTTGTTATGTTTCACTTTGTCAAAAGCTTTCTCAAAATCGATGTAACATGCAAACACATCTTGGTTCATATCGAGACAGCGCTGGAAAAGAACGTTTATCTCAAAGAGCGCCTCTCTTGTTCCAAGTCCTTTGCGGTATCCAAACTGCGTGTTGCTTATGTCCTCTTCAAGTTTTCTGTATATTCTTTTATTAATGATCTTTAAAAACAGCTTTAAGGTGTGACTCATGAGTGTGACTCATTGAAACGCACTAAATGAAGTTTTTTATTGACAGTGTTTATACGTGATTATAAAAAAAAATAAAATTACTTGTACAACCTTAACGCTTAGTGACTTTTCCAATTAACTTTAGAAAATATGAAACTCGTTAAATTCCTGACATATTAAAACTACTAACCTAACAAAACAACTTACTCGAGCATTTACCATGAAAAATACGGGGACTAACGTTCGCATAAAATTATTACAACCGTTAACCAAAAAAAAGAGTATATTCTTACGATGTAAAATTAAATTTTACTTTCAAATTTACCGTATTCGCGTTCAAATTGCAAACGGTCCAATTTAAATTTGTCGGGCTACCTTTTCTCATTGCCGCCAACACATTACACAATTTCCTGCATTACAATCGTGACGAACGTAATCAACTATAGCGCCTCAATTGTGGAGCGGTTTGGTGTACAATTCGAGGTACGATTCTTCTATTGAACACAAAATCATATTACGTGTTTGTTGAATAATACGTAGTCGCAGCTCGGAAGCGGTGGTATTAAGATGAACGAAACGTTTTTATTACATCCAAAGCCTTGCATGCGCGTAATATTAACGATCAGCTTCGTCCCATTTGTAATTTACCTATAGTTAGTTGTAAATGGAATGGTCTTTAAAAGATTTTAAAAATGCTCGATGTAAACTCCTGGACCTGATTACCGCAACAATATAAAATTATTCAACAAAATAATTTTTTTTTGTAACCGTTTTTGTAGTTTATCAAGTATTTAAACTATGAATAGAAAAAATATAAATTTTTTTGGTAATTATGCAGTTGAGCTTACACCTCTCCGATTTTCTTAAAATTTTAGTATGTTGTCAAGTTTGTCATCCTGAACAAGAATATATATATATATATATATATATATATATATATATATATATATATATATATATATATATCTATTTGTAATACTTAAAGTTTGGGTTAAACCACGTCTAGAAATTTGTTTATTTTGACGTTTCGACTTCGATTTTAAAGCCATTTTCAAGAAGTAGAAAGTAAATTTTGAGATGAGAAGTGATTTTCACAGTGAAGTCTTAATCTGCCCACTCCTCAGGTGTAGTCATAAGGAAGAATGATTTCCACACTGAGGCCTTAATCTGCCTAAGGATCCCATCCTTGAATCCTCAGTTCTCTCGAAGGAGTAGGCAGATTGAGACCTTAGAGAGAACCAGTGCCAAGACCTGGGGATTAGGCAGATTGAGACCCCGGCGTCAAGTCACAAATCCCTAAACCCTACATGAGTGACTACACCTAAGAAGTAGGCAGATTGAGGCCTCAGTGTGGAAATCATTCTTCCTTCGTGACTACACCTGAGGAGTAGACAGATTGAGACCTCAGTG
Source organism: Agelastica alni (assembly GCA_950111635.1). Taxonomy (NCBI): domain Eukaryota; kingdom Metazoa; phylum Arthropoda; class Insecta; order Coleoptera; family Chrysomelidae; genus Agelastica; species Agelastica alni. The sequence continues at coordinate 50,854,740 of OX467712.1, read as the reverse complement.
TGAAAATCACTTCTCATCCCAAAATTTACTTTCTACTTCTTGAAAATGGCTTTAAAATCGAAATCGAAACGTCAAAATAAACAAATTTCTAGACGCGGTTTAACCCGAACTTTAAGTATTACAAATATTCATGACTCCGGTAACCTATCCGGACATAAATATATATATATATATATATATATATATATATATATATAATATATATATATATATATATATATATATATATATGTGGATCGATTATACATCGGATTACAACTACTTCCCTGACAGGCATTGAATTACATCCGATGTATAATCGTGTATACTACCCAATCACAGAAAGCAAGATATACAGATGCTTATTAAGTAAGAGAAAGAGTCATTACGTTTATTTAATCGCAGCTACCACCTATGTACCGGTTTCAGGATGTTTGTCCCTCGTCAGCATAGGGCAGGTATAATCTGCAATTAAATAAATTCATGGCTCCCGTTCCTACCAAGTACACATGAGGAACCACGCAAAAAGCGCCAGTCGCGACATCTGTACTTTTTAACAAGCACCACCCAAAAGTAAAAGACCTAAAAAACAAAGAATCTGTAGGTATGGGCGAAGTTCCCACATCACTCCTAAAGGAATTTGTGCACGAACTAGCACCGTATCTAACTCATTTAATAAACCACTCAGTTGAAGGAGCAAAATTTCCGGACTTAAAGAAAATCTCAAAATGTAGGTGATACGACACTGGTAGAAAATTACAGATCTCTCTGTATCTTGGATACATTTCTAAAATTATGGAGAAAGCAATGTACATAAAGCTGATCAATATAAATTATTATCACCACATCAATATGGGTTTCGAGCGGACATGTCAACCGAAAATGTATCAACTGATTTATAATATAACGTTTTTCGATACGTTAAGGGCTTTTGACACCATAAATCCACTTTTGTTGAAAACAAAAATTTTTGTGATAACCCTCGCTAGGGGTTGAAAGTAGTGGAGTCAAAAACACCGAAAAAGAGTGTCCCCCTTTAATCAAAAATCGACGGGTCTGATTGTTTTTCTATAATGTTGACGAGGTTCCTGCAATAGCTATGTTTCGCTTTCGGTTGGCCACCTTGTATATCACAATATAAATTACACAGTATTTATTTTAATATTAATTTTGTGGTATCACAAATATATTGGCTAACATCAAGGAACATATTTCTGTAAAACAACACCAATTTTTTTCCTTGTTATATTATTTTTTGTAATTAATAGAGAGTAAAAAAACTATAAACACAACAATGTTCATCTTGTTTTTAACCGTAGCCAAGCTACTTACATTCAACCCTGTCGAAACTAAAAGCAAATGTGAAAGTATTAAAAGGCGCCCTTGTCTCCGTCTCTTGACGTATTTTTGCGAGAGTTTTCCTAATGGCAAAGTTTGGCGCGACTTTATTTTTAACAACGTTATTTTGTTTCAGAAAACAAAGGAGGAGAAAGCAGACGAATGGTGGATATAACAAGAGACAAACCGATTAAAGTGGCGGTGAGAGTCGTTGTGCCTGTGAGGGATCATCCTAAGGTAAGTTGTCATCCCACGATCTTTTTGATTATAGTGCAAGACAGTTTAATTATTGCAAAAGTATCTCTGCGTCGCGTCGTTTATTTATTTAACTCTTTTATCCAGAGTGGACCAAAAGTCTGGAAACGGACAATTATCTCGTAAATTGTTAGTCCGAATTGTATAAAATTTGGATCAAGCCTATTTTAAGATACGGAGATTCCAGATTTGACATTTACAATGTTGTTAGATTTGTCGTTTCTCTGATATTAATAGTCACTTTGGTTTTTTAAATACATCATCCTGTATATTCAGTCAATATTGGAATTTCTTCTTCAAAACGAGTTCAGCCATATGTAACACTTATGATTTTATGTAGTCTAGAAGGTCGTAAGTAAATAAAACAGAAGTGTGGTAACGCTTAATTGTCTCAATAATTTTTTTAATACAAACTATTTTCAACTTTATTTAAACGTAACAATTAAAAGATAACATTTTTAACACAATGATTACTTAATCTAGATCTAAGATACGTTTGTAAAAGTATTTTTCTAAAAGCCCCTAAAGTTAAGCGTCAATGTGTTAAGCTTCTTTAGGGATAATTTAAGTATTTTTTTAAAATTACGTTATTCTCATGGTTTCGTGGCTACTTGAATTCAATTTGGGGGATTGCATAGGTCGATTCGCATTCGTATTTTTTTTCTATATTTATTTATTAAAATTATATTAGACTAACTAAAATCTATAATAAATTACTACGAGGGCGCCAAATAATTTTAAATTCAAAAATCACTAAAATAATTACCCCAAACAAACCCAATAGTTTATTTCAATTTGATACCATTAAATATGAACGTATTTTTACTAAACCGTACAAACTACACTCTTATTTTGCAAAAACAATTAATAAAAAGGGAGCAACTAAAACGTAAAACAAGTTTATTAAAATTTGTTACAAGAAAGGTTTTTACATTTGCTGAAAAGAAAAAAAGGTAAACATATACTTTTTAATTTAACAAAATTTACGAACAAAAATGAAGAAACAAAAACAACAAGATTAAGCAAAAGGGGACATCGGTAGATAAAAAGGAAAATCATCGGAAAACCTTCCGAAAGATGTCCAAAAATAATCCAGGAAAAAAAATCCAAACAGAAGTTCCGAAAAAGACCATAAAGTATAAAATTATAAAAGGCTTTCAAGCTTCCAGAAAAAGAATCTGTAAAGCATAAAAGTTCTATAAAGTATAAAAGGCCAATCACTGAAAATAACAAACCCACTTAGGTTTTTTCCTCAAATATAAAATCTATTCATTAATGACACTGGCACAAAATATTTAAATAAATAAATAAATGTGCCAAATTATTAATAAAAGATTTTATTTAAAAATAAAAAATGGAATTAAAATCTTACTATTTAATTTTTTTTCTTTTAAACTTTTTAAACCATCAAAACCATCAAAGAAAAGAAATGAAATCTGATTAGCCTTTCCACTTAACTTTAACTTACTTAACTTAGTAGTGAAACTCTTTTTCACTTTAACTTACTGCCTCCAAAAACCGACAAACGCAGTTTTAAATAAGAAATAGTATATGGAATAGTAGTAGTATAGAAGAATGGAAGGGCAACCAGGGCCGGCGTTGAAAATTAAAACGGCAAAGTTGACGTTACAACGAGTTCAGCCATATGTAACACTTATAATTCTATGTAGTCTAAAAGGTCTTACATAAATAAATCAGAAGTGTGACAACGCCTAATTGCCTTAATAATTTCTTTAATACAAACTATTTTTACCTACATTTAAACGTAACAATTAAAAGATAACATTTTTAACACAATGATTACTTAATCTAGTGTTCAAAATGTGCATTTTGTAAGTTGACAGCACCTTAATCGATGGTAAAATGCGTCTACCACATTTCTCCATGATTGTTTTGACCTTAACAAGACCTTTAAGAGTACATAAAATTATAAGTGTTACACATGGCTAAACTTGTATTGAAAAAAAGATTCCAATAATAACTGAATATATAGGGTGATGTATTTAAAAAACCAAAGTGACTAATAATATCAGAAAAACGGCAAATCTGACAACATTGCAAATGTCAAATCTGGATTTTCCGAAATAGGCCTATCCCAAATTTTGTACAATTCGGACTAGCAATTTACGAAATAGTTGTCCGTTTCCAGACTTTTGATCCACTCTGTATATTTTGTGAAAGAATAAAAACGTTGAAAGATTTTTCATAAATCTACAAGTTTATCCTATTAAAAGTACTCGTCTGGTACGTAACTGTCCTGTCGTGTTTACATTTTGGTTTTTCTATCCCAGTTTAAACATAGGGTTTTCATATCTCCATAGGATTAACTTGTTTACTGTGTAGAGTTTTTGCTCATTTCTTATTTTATATTCTGGATCACATTTCCAACAAAAACAACTTATTTTTATTACTTTTTTAATGTTACAAAAACAAACCACTGTAACAACTAAAGAGTCTAAGTCAATTATTATTATTTTGAGTCTAAAAAGAGCACTTCTAATTATGCGAGAGAGATATTTTTATTAAACACATATTAACTCTAACGAGAATCGAAATTACGAGATTTTTATACTTAATTTTTATGCAATAGTGTTTTTTATATTAAGACTAAAAGCATATACTTTGTAACGCCTTATAGCTCACAACTGTATAATTTTGCACTCTAGCTCGGGTATTTTATTTACAATCTCGAGCGCCACCTATATTATAGTGGTAGGTCCACTTGCACCAGCCAACTATTAGTGAAGAAAGTTAATTCCAGGGGTCTAAAAGCAATCTGTCAAAGTAACAGGAGTATGACTGTTGATACTTTCCTGGATTTCGTTGCTCACGGATTTTACTTACTTTCTACTTAGAAATAAAATAAGCAAACAAATAAACTGAAGTTATGTCCAGCACACCAACGGCAGCAATGAAACACCTTCTACACCTTCCTCCCCAAGATATTTCTTTAAAGAGGGAGGCCAGGATAGTCTCCTATAGATTCCTGCCTTTGGAAAGGCAAATCAATGGAGAGCAACTCGAAGATCACTCCCGGATACTGAGTGAAACAAAAAACCACCAAATTCTCGGGATGGTTCCTGACTTGCTAGCCACAAAAATACACGTAGAAAAGTCGTTTAAAGTCCTCTTTCCGAAGAGAAACGAAAGGGTGAGGGGAGAAATCCTCTTCCCAGAGACCGAATACGTAATGTACACAGATGGCTCAAAAACCACTGATGGAGTTGGGACCGGTATTTTCAGCAGAAAACCAAAGATTGAATTATCTACCAGTCTTGGCATGTATGTTACAATCTTTCAAGCTAAAGTCTTCGCTATTAAATTGTGTGCAAAAGAGTTGACCAACAGACCTCTAGCAAACAAAAACATAAGTATAATATCAGACAGCCAGGCTGCTTTAGAAGCACTGAGATCCAACAAGATAAATTCTAAACTTGTATGGAATTGCATCGGATCCCTAGATAAGAACAACAGGGTGACCCTACTATGGGTACCTGGGCACCAGGGGGTGGAGGAAAACGAAAAATCCGACACCCTTGCAAAACAGGGGGCCGAATCTGCGTTCACTGGACCAGAACCGGTTTTTGGAGTCACCACAAGTGCCACCAAAACAATTATTTCGGACTGGGCGGAAAACAAAATACTCACGTACTGGTCCGATATACCAGGGTTAACTCACTCGAAGGCGTTTCTACCTAAACCCTCGAGAAACACAACTAAGCAGATCCTAGAAACGAGCAGAAATGACCTGCGTATTTTAACGGGACTGCTTACAGGACACTGTCGTCTAAGATACCACCTCAAAAAGATAGGTCTGAACCAACAAACGGACTGTCAGTTTTGCTGCGTGGAAGACGAAACTGCTAAACATATACTATGCTCATGCCCCGGTCTGGGGCCGGTCACACCAACCTAGAACCTACCGATTTCAAAAAAAATCTTACCCTATACAACCATGAACTTCGTAAGAAGGGCTGGATTGTGCGGTGTACTGTAGCCTTTAGGGGTGAGCCACAATAGACCTACTAAGGGTCGCGGTGGAGGGGCTCACATAATACCTAACCTAACCCAACCTACTCTACGCTACGTAAGCTAATTAATTACTATTTACTTTGCGATTGATTCGAGTCACTACGATCGGTTTACCCCCCTCTAAGACATACGGTTATCAAATGGAACGGTATTATTTACAACGGTTTCACTAAGCTAAGCAAAAGTAAGTGCATCTAACTACACAAAAGCTCGTGTGTAAAGCAGTGCCACCTATCAAACTCGTGAATGAAATTACTCCCGCAAAAGCTTTATGCATACATGCTAAAACAAAAAGTAACAATTTATAAAAAACATTAAAATATTAGATGACGGCACCGGTGATTCCCTCCTTAGAGAAAATAAAATTAATAAATACCCTTGTATCAATAAATCGGTGACAACTGGTTCCCCGTTTACGAGTGTCCCGTCAACGACTTCCTCAAATACCGGGGCTCTATCCCAGGGGATATCGGAGGCCGTATTGAAAAGACCGTACGGGGTACCCCACTAATATGCTAATCATAATAAAATAGTAAAATGTTACACGGCGGCACCTCGCTAGTCTCAATGGTAATAATCTGAAAATAATATTAATAAATACTCAATTGGTGGCAACGGTTCCCCGTTTCCCGGTGATAAACCACACGGTTATCCCGTCAACGACTTCCTCAAATACCGGGGCTATATCCCTGTGGATATCGTAAGCCGTGTTAAAAAGACCGGACGGGGTTCCTACCAATATACTAAATAAAATAAAATAATAACCCACGCGGGTTTTAATGCAAACAATCCTGAAAATAATATTAGTTAATACCCTTACACTCGGTTTCTCCTCTTCGGTAGATCCGGTGTCGCAACGGCTTTGGGTGTGTCGGTTCCTTTTCTTGTGGCTAGTCTGTCTTCTCCTCTGCAAGTCATTCGGCTGCCTGGTACTGCTGGTCCTCCGTGGTGGGCTGGTCCTTCGCTGAACAGCTACTGAAGTTCCAAGTGATTCTCTTCGCCAGCTATACTCCACTCGCCACTCTTCCCAATAAGTGGGGCGCACATGCACAAAACGGTGTGCGCAGACGTGTTTGTGAATTTCAACAAAGACCCGTTTTCACATACGTATTATTTTAATTACCAAAATGAACAACGGCTTACGTTCCCTTTCATAAACAAATTAATCATTAATCGGACCACTACTTAACCGTATGTCTCATAATAATAGTTACTTCGTTACGACTTTATTTCCTAACTTTCCAGACAACTAAGCATTCACCTTTGAGTGTGAAATATTAACACTTGTTAATAACGAGTAGCATCAACAACTTTTTTTGAGCAAGTACTATAAAGCAACTGTTTTTAAACGAGAATTATTCGCGACTTTAAAATGTTCACCTTTGGTAGTGAACAATAACGACTGGTTTGAAACGAGAACTCTTGGCAACTGCCTTTTTTCTAAAAAAAATTGGCAATTTTTTTTTAATATTATCCACATGTCAGTGCTGTTTAGCAATATTATATGTACGGGTATATCATTTTAAGATGTAGAAACAATGAGTCGCCCTTTCATTTCTCTTGACATGGATTGCAACGTGCCTTACAACAATCAAAAAGTTTGCTTTTCAATAGCGCAGCCAAGGGTTAAAAGTTTCTTAATATTAAACACACACTATACTGCTTATCATTTTAATGTGGCGCTGTCTAGATATTTCTTTACCTTTTTGTAACACCATATTTTTGGGTTAGCGCCTCTCGAAATTAATTACAAATAAGTTTTACAACAATAATACAACAACAACAATACAACTTATTGATTAATTTAGTTTGCTTACGAAGTAAGTTTACCTTATTGGCCCAGGAATGACTGTAATAATATTTTTTGCTAAAAATATTTTCTGTGTATTGCTTACTATGTTGCCATTTCATGTAATTACATTATTAACCGCAGCAGCTTTATCTGTATAGTCTTGCCGAAAATTTAATTATTGCTTTAAGGTAGTTCCAGCGTAGTCAGAAATTAGAATTCTTGACAAACAAATACTTACACATACTATCAAATAAATTTATTTACAGTGATCAGGCAACGCTGCTCCGAATCATCATCATTACAGTCATAACATCTTGTCAGATGTTTTGTGAACCTATTTTATTGTCAGTTGTTGCTGGTATTGGCCAAGGCATTATTGATATATAGTTTGTCGATTGCTTTCTTATCGGTGTTTCGCATCTCATCCAAAAAGAACTCAGTTCGGAAGCCCCGCTGACGTTTAAATTAAGAAACATCTTTGTTAGATCCACCCAGCGTGTAGGAGATTGACCACGTCGTCGACCAGTGGGGGGATAACCCAGTACAACTAATTTTTCCATATTGTCATTCCTAGGAATGTGTCCAAAAAATGTCAGGGCACGCTTTAGTACTATGGAGGATAGGCGCCTTGGATACTTCTTCTTCTTTAGGTGCCCTGTCCTCCTCGGACGTTGGCAATCATCAGCGCTATCTGAACCTTGTCTACAGCTCGGCGGAACAATGTGGTAGTGCTCACTCCATACCATGGTCTTAAGTTTTTTAGTCAGGATATCTTTCTTTTACCCGGGCCTCTTCGTCCTTTGATCTTTCCTTCTATAATAAGCATTAAATGTCAATATTTGTCATTACTTTAGATGTGACCAAAATACTCCAGTTAGCGCTTTTTTGGTGTAAAAATCGTATCGAAAATATCTATTTTCGATACGATTTGTGTGAAGTGGTATTTCGATTTAATAAATCATACAAAAAATTTTATTTTCGAGACGGCTGCAGAAAAATTTTATTTAAACGATTTATTATTTGAATTGACACGAAAACTCTTCAAATTAATATGGCGGCGCGATGACGTAGATCCTCATAGACCAGATGTTATCAAGCACAGTGTCAAGCACGTCAAGTGCTTTAAAATGCAATGAAATGTGTCATCGCATTAAATCGCGAATGATTATTGACGTTTTACATTGACTTTTTTTTATTAAAACTGCACGATACACCGGAAATTTTATTGGTGTATTGTCTCCCAGTGTAAATACACTGGTTTAACTAATGCGAACAAAGTGTTCATCCACGTGCCACAGAACATAAAAATACAAAAAAATGGTTCAATGCTATTCGACGGAAATGAAAACATGTAAAATCGAAAACAACTACGTTGTTTGTGTGTGAAGATTTTTTTGTGACAAATATTGATTTCATAAAAATCAGGTTTTACTGAGGTTTCTTGGCTTTTAAATTTGTTCATCAATATTCAGCAAAAGTTGCATAAAATCTATCGAAGATTCCATTATACAAATTATAGTTATTATTATGAAACTGTTATATCTACCTTTTTTTTAAATTATTACGTAAATAAAATTTAGAAAACATAACTTATATAAATGCGTAAATAACACATTATTAGCTCAAACAATGTAGTAAACAAAAAGCAATTTAATGTATACTTTTGCAAAAATTGGCTATTTTAAAATTTGAGAACTGGGACTTTGATCTCATGGGTTTTTAACACGCTTATATTAGTTTCACCTTCATGTTTAATTGTATGTTCGTTTGTAACTGACTCTTTGGTCTCGATTTTGCCCTACTTTAAGCGATTAAATTTAATTTAACCTTTGCACAGTTGTCGAAGACTGGAGACAATGCAGTGCAAAATATTCAATTATCCTGATTACTTTCGCCAGGATTCATTAATTTCAGGGATTCTTTGCATGCGAGTAAGAGTGATAGAACTACGCATGCGCGCTGAATAAATATTAACACAGTTCATCGCATCGGTGGTTCAGTGGTAGAATGTTCGCTTGCTACGCGAGCGGCCCAGGTTTGATTTCCGGCCGATGCATTCTTTTTGTGCTTTAACTATCTAATACATAATTTTTTTAGTAAGTAAAACCAATCGAACTAAAAAGCGAAAAATAAATTATAGTTTAAAAAACCTAAAAAACACTCTTTTAGAGTTAATCAAAGTAAAAATTAATTTTTAACATAGAAAAAAATTACTGACGAGAAACTTAATGTCACTGATCTAAAAGCGTGGGGTGCTTTGTATAAAATTTTTAAACTAACTCTGCGATTCGGAATGAAAGCACCCCACACTTTTAGAACAGTAACATTTATTTTCTCGTCAGTAATTTTATTCCTATGTTAAAAATTATTTTTTAAATATTAGTTTGATTAAGTCTAAAAGTTTTTTTAAACTATAATTTTTATATTTTAGTTGCACTATTTACCAATAAAGTAGCAGATGTTCGTCGAAAACAGTGTCCTATATATAAAGAATGCTCAAGTGATTCCAAATATTTACCAATTTCACTGGGAATTTTCCCAATTGTATTCATATCCGCAACTTATTTCGTACATCTACCTTTTTGATAAAGTAAAAATAGGCGTTGGATAGAATTATTGTTATTTTGACAAAATTGTCTGATTGCAATGTATTTTTAACAAATTGATAGATATTCAACTGAATTTTTTTCATTATGACTAACAATCGTAAAAACACGGCCAATTCTCGTTTTTGAATCTGGAATTCGGACTATTAAAATAGAATCTTTATCTTCTATGTCACCGATCTTCATTTTCGCCAATTCAGCGCGTCTGCAGGCACCAGCAATACCCATAATTAGAATTACCTACAAGAAAATTAACAGTTAATAGCTATCCAAAATGTATACGCTATCCAAATTGCTATCAATCCAATAATTCATATTTCTAACGAAATAGAAGGGAAAATAACTCGTGAATTAAAAAAAAGTGGCCCCGGCCGGAATTGAACCCGAGCGAACAGTTTGAAATGCCTACGCTTTAGATCCCTAGGCTAATATAATTGCTCAAGTAATCAAGAGTTTCATAGTATTATTTAACTAAATTATTCTAACTGCTTATCAAACTACAGAGAGTGTAGGGTATAATTAAAATTTACCTTTTTCAGTAAATATTCTTCATCGGTAGTTTCTCGTAGAAATTTGTGAATATATTCAGTGGTAAATGTTTTGGATTTTTTCGCTTTGTATCCAACGGATTGTTTTTTGAAAATGCGATTAGTTTAAGATACTTATTGATTTCGATGTTATTTTTAACATTCAAGCATGTTCGTATCATCGAATTTATGGACCAAAGAGTTGATGACTTCGAAGTCTTTGATTTTTCTCCAAAATAATCCAAAAACACATTTTCTGAATACTTATTGACTTTCTTCGATTGACACCAGGTCATAAATCTATTGTATTGAAATTCATATTTTACTTTCAATTTTTCTGGTAGGAGATTTAATGTTACATTTTTTGCACATTCTGCGACATCAGGAGGTGTGTTCGATAATTCACTATCGCTATTTTTAATGATAAGAGAATGAGTAAGAGATGCAAGCGTTTTTAAAATATTTTCGCGCTAGAGCGGCAAAGCTGTCACAAACTGACGTTTGTCGGAAAACGTTAACTTTGCGGAGAAATTAGAAAGCGTCAAAGGCTAAGCAGTTGTAAAAAATAGCTATTATCACATATTTTATGTTTATGTTTTGTCTATCGGCGTCGATAAAAAAAGTCTGATTGACGAAAATATGACAAAATCTAGTCATAAGACTTGTTGTACCCATTTTCAGTGAATACAACTGTTGGTTATTTTTTTAAAAAATAAGCAAAACTAATAAAATACGTTTATTTATGACAATATTTTTTTTTTTACTTATCACATTTTAACCAAACTAATCATTGCGTCATAAAAATGCTTTCGAATAAACTGTGCACAATTACGGACTGTTCTTGACTGCCTTGGAAACAAATCTCATAACTATGTGCTTCAAGAGTCCCGTCGAAAGCTGTAAAAGATCTAATTTACTTTACCACTCAAACTAACTGTATACGGATAAAAAAATAAATCAAGTTGCCGAAATTTCCGGTAACAAATTTAAACATTTTTAAATTGTTATTTTGTTATTGACAACTGTCAGTTGTCATCAGTAATTTTTTTTATTTTTCGTTAAGATCTCATGTTTTAGTTACTGCAGCCAAGGTTTGTCAAGGTATTTAGGGTTTCACACGGGAAACTTTTTATTAATTAAACTAATTGCAATTAATTATACATAATTTTTTAGAATATAATTTACAATCTCGTTATCTGTAAAAATTATATTATATAAATCAATTTTAGTTCGGTGTTTTTTTAAAATTGGCAGTAAACTCGAACAATTTTTAATTAAATTTTAGAAAAATCAAATAAAATATGAAACAGATTCCGTAATTCATTTATTGCTGAATAAAAAAAAAAACATGAATAAAACTGGTTACTTCTTGTCTCGCCGATTTTCCAGATGATATTTTTCACTGTCTTTTTCGTGAATAAAATACATTAAATAAATGTTTTCGCGATTTGTATTCAATTGGATTAATTGTTAGTTGCCGCTGTGAATTTTGTCGAATAAATGATCGACAAATGATTGGTTTTCGTTAAACATTCTGTCTGGTATTGTGAGTTATATACTTATAGATTTTCGATGGCATTTTTTTATTCTTTTGTATAAAATCATTCGAATGTCACGACTTATTTATTATCGTTCTTAAGTTTGGCGTAAACATTTTGTGAAAAGTGGCAATTTGTGCGCATTTTGGAATGTTAGGATGAATATTTTAATAGTTAATATGATTGGAGGATGACAAAGCAAACAAATGCAAAGAAAATAATTTAATTGTGTAATATTTAACGAATGCATATTAATCATCATTATTCACGATACTTTGTACACAAATTGTGTTTTATGTTTTTATTATTTTGCGATTGGATTTCAATGAAAAAACATGTAAATATGTACATGTATATATACGAGGGCAGTTTGATAAGTTAGTGACTTTTTGAATTTCCCGCGCAGTTACTCCAAATGCAACAGTGCTGCCGTCAACTATAATCTATCAGTGGGCGACTTTCTAATTTTAAGCAAGCTACGTCGTGCAGTTGGTGTTTGATAGCCGTTCAAAGCAGACAATCTCGTGAATTTTTACGAAAATGGAAAAAAATGAATTTCGTGTGCTGATTAAGCATTACTTTTTACGTTAAAAATCCATCACTGAAACTAAGGAAAGACTTGATAAATACTACGGGGACTCGGCACCATTAATTTTAATGGTTAAGAAGTGGTTTACAGAGTTCCGTTGTGGTCGTTCCAGCACTAGTGACGCCGAACGTCCAGGTCGCCCAAAAGAAGTGATCACGCCGGAAATCGTCGATAAAATCCATGAAATGATATTGGATGATCGGAGAATGAAAGTGCATGAGTTGGCTCATGCTGTAGGTATCTCAACTGAACGGGTACATCATATTTTACACTAATATTTGGACATGAAAAAACTCTCTGCGAGATGGGTGCTGCGATTGCTCACACTCGACCATAAGCGCAATCGTGTGACCACTTCAAAAGAGTGTTTAGCGATGTTCAGCCGTAATCCGGACGAATTTTTGCGCCGTTTTGTTACTGTGGATGAAACATGGATCTATCACAACCGCCAGTGACCAAGGAACAATCGAAACAGTGGGTTGCTCGGGGTGAACGTGGAACAAAGAAGGCGAAACAGAGTCTGTAAGCCAACAAGGTCATGGCCACAGTTTTTTGGGATGTACGCGGTGTCATTCACATCGATTACCTCAAGAAAGGTAAAACGATCACCGGCGAATATTATTCAAAACTTTTAAACAGATTCGACGTTGATTTGAAGCAAAACGGCCGCATTTGGCGAAGAAAAAAGTGCTGTTTCATCAAGACAATGCACGTGTGCACACTTGTCCAGTCACGATGGCCAAAATCCACGAATTGGGATACGAACTGCTACCCCATCCAACATATTCTCCAGATTTAGCCTCCTGCGACTATTTTCTGTTTCCAAACCTAAAGAAATGGCTGGGCGGTAAGAGATTTGAGTCGAATGAAGAAGTCATTACCGAAACAAACGCGTATTTTAAGATCTTTGAAAAAACCTATTATTTGGAGGGAATAAAAAAATTAGAAAAACGCTGGACTAAATGTATCGAGCTAAAAGGTGATTATGTAAAAAAATAAAATGTTTATTTGCGGAAAAAAAATTGTTTTATTCAAAAAGTCACTGACTTATCAAACCGCCCTCGTATATATATTAATTAAAAAATTATTGTTGACTGGCTAGTTAAAGAGAAAACAATTTGTAAACTTGAGGATGCAGTCAAAATACTTTGCTGGTTTAAATGATACTATTTGTTTTTTGGTCGAGCTTTCGTAAATGTTTATTTCCTTTATCATGACATCTATCAAACAGTTAAAATGTAAACAATTGTAAAAAGATAGGTTAGGAAATACTTACTAAACACATGAGGTTTAAAGTAACCAGTCAACGTCAAAACGAAAACAGACAATCGTTAAAAATCAAATTTAAAAACATTATTGATGCACAAAATTAATACTAGAAAATTAATTAACATATTTGTTGACACGTGCTAAGGGTTGTGAGTGGATTAATATTTAGTTTGTTGGTTTTAAAAGAGTCAGGGTGACACACAAGAGTCATACCAACCGTATGAAAAACCTAAAATAAGTGGGGATTTTAAAAATTATGATTTGGTTGAGATTCGTTTAACCATTTGGGAATTTTGGAAAACAAATATTCTAATTTTAAAATAAAATTGTTAGTACAATGATAAGGTGCCCCTCAACAGTGTCGTGACTTTTTTCTGTTCTATACCACATTGCCAATCGCTTACACCTAAGCTGTTAAATGTTTTTAAAAATGAGAACATTAAAATTGCACAACGCATGGTAACCACTACAAATACCCTTTTCTCTAAAACTAAAACTAATTTGAAACTGTTAGAAAAGTCAAATGTCATTTATGAAATTTTCTGTAGGACTTGCGATAAGGCATATATTGGAAAAACATCAAGGAATTTTTCTGGACGCCTTACGTCTCATAAAAGTGATTGCAATATGAATAATTTGACTCGTGCAATGGCAAGCATTTAATCTCTAGCAAACGCATAATGGATTATAAACAGGTCAAAGTACTCTGCACAGAAAATAACTTACATAAAAGGCTATTTGAAGAAATGTTTAGTATCAAGAATGATACTAACAGTATAAATAAAAAAACTGACCTTATTAATTTAAGTAAAATTTACAATTACATTTTAAAATTAGAATGTTTGTTTTCCAAAATTCCCAAATAGTTAAAAGAATCTCAACCAAATCATAATTTTTAAAATTCCCACTTATTTTAGGTTTGTTATACGGCTGGTATAACTCTTGTGTGTCACTCTGACTCTTTTAAAACCAACAAACTAAATTTTAATCTACTCACAACCTTTAGCACGTGTCAGCAAATATGTTAATTAATTTTGTGTATCATTAATGTTTTTTAATTTGATTTTTAACGATTGTCTGTTTTCGTTTTGACGTTGACTGGTTACTTTAAACCTCATGTGTTTAGTAAGTATTCTTTAACCTATCTTTTTACAATTGTTTACATTTTAACTGTTCTATAGATGTCTTGATAAAGGAAATAAACATTTCCGAAAACTCGACCAAATAACAAAGAGTATTATTTAAACCAGCCCAGTACTTTGACTGCATCCTCAAGTTTACAAATCGTATTCTCTCTCTCTCTCTTTCTATATATATATATATATATATATATATATATATATATATATATATATATATGCTGCCTGTATCTTTTTTCTACCAACCCTCCTTACGTCAATCTCTTTCAACATCTTTCCGACATGCTGGAGCTGTTGCAAACTAACCACCCTAACACAAAGTTTAATTTTTGGGTGATTTCAATGTTCACAACGCGAACTGGCTGAAATCCAACTGCACCAACAATGCCGGTCTGGAAGCTGAGGACTTTGCGATAAGTCACAACGTGACCCAGCTAGTAGAAGAATCTACCCGCATACTCGATAACCCCAATGACCAAGCCAACATTCTTGATCTCTTCCTCACGACACATCCCGACCAGTACCAAGTCTCTATAACCTCTTCATTTCAGCCACGTCCAAACAAACAACGACCAGAACAACCTCTCCAAGTAAGTGATATCAACGCAACGAGTCCTAACATCACTAAAGAAGAAGTAAAACATGCCATTTTATTCCAGAGGGATGGAAAAGCTGTTGGGCCCGATGAGGTACACGCTAAAACCTTAAAACTCTTGATCTACGAAGACAGTACAGGGTTAAGCCGCCTAACAGACTTGTTCAACGATATTTATAGAACTGGAAAATTACCCATGGAATGGCTAAGGTCAACTTTTGTCACTTTACCCAAAAAACCTAACGCGTCCAAATGCGATGATAACCGCATGATAAGTTTGATGTCCCACGTACTAAAAACGTTCCTGAGAGTTATACATACCCGCATATTCAAGAAATGCGAACAGCAAGTTGACGACACACATTTTGGCTTCAGAAACGGATTAGGAACGCGCGAGGCTCTATTCTCGTATAACGTACTTACACAGAGAGCACGCGACATGAACGTAGAAATATACGCCTGCTTCATAGACTACCACAAAGCCTTTGACTGCGTGCAACATCAAAAATTAGCAGAAATACTCAGAAAAACAGGCGTAGACGAAGGTGATTTACGAATCATTACAGAACTCTACTGGCATCAGACAGCTCAAGTAAGGGTACAGAACAAAATGTCGGAGGAGATAGCCATAAGAAAGGGAGTGCGACAGGGATGCATATTATCCCCGCTGCTCTTTAACCTGTACTTAGAAAACATTTTTACGGAATTTTTCGAAAACACTAGCGCTGGAATCAAAATTAATGGCAAAACAATTAACAATATAAGATATGCCGACGATACAATCGTTATTGCCAGTAGCCCACCTGAACTCCAGCAACTCGTGGAGATCATTGTTGAGTACAGCAAGCGTTATGGACTACATATAATCATCGCCAAAACGAAACTTATGGTTTTCTCGAAGGTGCAAACACAAGCTGCCCTCCGTATACATAACAAAATCGTTGAGCAGGTATAATCCTTCAGATATCTAGGGGCACTAGTGTATAGTAGTTGCGATTCGACGAAGGAGGTACTATCAAGAATCGAACAGGCCAGGTGGACGTTTATCGACATGAAGAACTTCTTTATTATGCGTGAACTAGACTTAGGTCATAGAATCCGAATGCTACGCTGCTACGTGTTCTCAATCCTTCTGTACGGCTGCGAAAGCTGGACCCTAAACCCCTCGCTAGAAAAACGCATTAAAGCTTTCGAAATGTATCTCTATAGGAGAATATTGCGCATAGCCTGGACCGAAAGAGTAAGAAAGACCGAAGTTCTCAATAGAATGCAGAAAAACAAGCAGCTGATGCTAACAATCAAAGAGCGCAAACTAAGGTATATTGGACATATAATGGGAGGAGACAGATATAAAATACTTCGTTTGATCATCGAGGATGAGATTCAGGGAAAAAGGTCAATAGGAAGAAGACAGAATTCCTGGCTCAAGGACCTACGCCGATGGCTCAGTAAAACATCATCCGAAATCTTCAGAGCAGCTGTGTCACGAGTAATTATTGCCAGTTGGATCGCCAACCTTCGAAGGGAGACGGCGCAATAAGAAGAAGAAACTAACAACCCCGCTCCAAAACGCGTCTTGTACCTCTATTGTCTGGCATTACAAATCAGCCAAATGGGATAATCTGAGGAACTTTTACCTATCATTTTCATGAAAATATGTCTGCTTTCACTCACAAGACCCATCAACATGTGCAGAATTTGTCACGGAAATCATAAGGCCAGATATGGACTCATACATTCCTTACGGTACAAGACGGATCTCCAACCCCAAACCCTGGTTCAACCAAAAATGCAACCATGCGGTGCGTGATAAAAATCAAGCATATCGACTCTGGTGCGACAATTGCTAACCGAAAAGCCTGTCCAGGCGAGGAACACCTGTTAAAAAACGATTGACCTTGCCAAAGAATCTTACGACACAGGAATATGCAACAAGCTTGTCAATGACCCTCCATGGTCATGTCCATACATGTGTTTAAGAGTAAAATCCAACAATGCAATAAAATCCCAAACAAATAGTTGAAAATTCTTTTATTTAAGATTTTATGTTCAAATGACAAGTATATTGAGAGTCTTAATTTATTTCTTATTTTTCTTTCCTCTAGTATATAGGCTCCGTATGTCATCACTGGCAATATGCACTGATGACATACGGAGCCGAAACATTGACGCTTACAAAAAAGTCAGCAAAGAAAATGCGTGTCACCCAACGGGCGATGGAGAGGGCTATTCTGGGTATCTCCCTCAGAGACCGAATACCAAATGAGATTATTCGCCAAAGACCAGGTGTTATAGATGTAATCGAAAAAATAACAACTTTAAAGTGGAACTGGGCTGGCCACGTAGCTAGAAGAACTGACGGAAGATGGTCTAAAAAACTATTGGAGTGGCGTCCGAGGCACGAAGCTTATCGTAGTAGAGGGCGCCCCCCCACACGATGGACCGGTGACATCAAAAGAATCTGTGGTAATTGGATACAAATGGCTCAAGATAGAGCAGAGTGGCAAAATAAACGAGAGGCTTATGTTCAGCAGTGGACTACTATAGCTGAGTGATGATGATGATGAAGTATATAGGGCTAATAGAGCTTGTTTTTTTATTTTCCCCCTGCCTGGACTCCAATTCCAGGAAGATTGTCACCCCATCTTTTTTTTGGTCGTTTAATTCTTCGGCGACCTGATGGTGATTTGTCGCTTATTATTTTCACCATTCTTTCTAATGACATTTGATTAATGTGGTCGTTGCATCTTTCTACGTAGTACCCAGTCGTTAATACCATTTATATTACACATTTTCTGATGTCCTTGCTTCTTTTCCTGTCCATCAGCGTCTTGCTCACTATCCTCCGCACCACCTTCATTTCTGCTGTCTCTAAAATTCTTCTAGTTATTGAAGTTTCTGGTCTGGTTTCGGCTGCATAAGTCATTATTGGTCTTATGACTGTTTTAAAGATACCCACACTTAAACAATCTAAACATTTTTATTATGTAGTGGCCAGCGTTATGTCCAGATGTGAACCCTATTAAAAATGTTTGCGACATGCTTGGGTAAAGGATGCTATTGTCTACCTGCTTCTTTAACCTTAAACTATTTGGAACAAGCTCTTCTAAAGTAATCAAAATGGATTCTTTAAGAGGAAATTCGCCACTCAATGTTAGGCATTCCAAGGAAAAAACGTGCATTAATTCAAGCAACACACTAAATTCTTAAGTATGACCAGTTGGAGTAGGTGTTGGTGTATATGGTGCATATGTGCGTGTGACAGGTACATAGGATATAGGATTGATATTAGGGTGTTTAACAGGTTTGGTTTACTTAAAGTTCAAATTTAATTTCAATCAAACATGCACGAAATGGGATCGAAAGACGGTTACAGAGACATTTACTGGCTCCCCGAAAATTTTAGAAAGCTTCGCGACATACTGGTTCAGGAATGGGAAAATCTTTCGTAGCATGTGAACTACAATCTGATTTATAGCATGCGTCGTCATTTTCAATCTGTTATTACTGTTATCACAGGAAATACTTGCTACTTTTTCTCTCTCTCTGTAGCTTACAACCCGGGGTGGGTCTTTGCTGACATTACAATTTGCCTCCACTTGCTGCGGTCCATCATAAGTTCTTCTGGTCGTTGGACATTTAGGGTCCGTAAGTCCGCTGCAATATTATCTTTCAACCACATTCTTGGCCTTCCCAGCGGCCACTTTGCTACCGGGTTCTCTTCTCACACCAGTTTTACGACATGTTGGTCTTGTCTCTTCACATGTCCTTATCAATCTCTCTGCCTTTATTATTTATACTATATCTGGTTGTTTATATAGTTCTTGCACTTCCCTGTTATATTTAATTCTGTATTGTTGTGTGGCGTTGTCCTTGATTGGTCCATATATCCTTTTAAGAATTCTTCGTTCTTCGATTTTTAGTCGGTTTCCATTTTTTTTTGTCATCGTCCATGTTTCACGTGCATATATCATTATAGGTCTTATAATTGCATGATAAATTGTTACTTTCGTACTGCGGGTTACATTTTTCGATTTTATTATTTTTTGTAGTGCAAAACAGCAGCGATTGGCTCCCTAAATTCTGTTGTTAATCTTTTGTGTTATATTGTTATCTGAGGTGATTGTAGCTCACAAATATTTAAACTCATGGACCCTTTCAAAATTATAGTGGTCCATTGTCACATTTTGTCCTGTCCTGTCTTTTCGTTCTGTTCTTGTTGTAGTCATGTATTTCTCAGTTTATTTGTGGACCAACCTGCTTTGCAGCATTTTCCAGTTTAATAAACTCTTTCTTATCGATGTTAGTTGTATTTCCTACTATATCTAAATCGTCAGCGAAAGCTACTACAATGCGCGGACCCCGATTTCCAAATAGAAGCTTTTCTATGTTTGCCCTTCGTACGATACCTTCCAAGGCGATGTTAAAGAGGAGTGGGGATAACGCATTTTCTTGTTTGAGACCACCGTTGATTGGAAAAAATGGTTGACAATATTCCTTCAAGTCTTACTGCACTTGTAGATTCCTCTACACAAACTTTTGTGAGACTGATCAACTTTTTCGGTACGCCCAGTTCTGCCATGGTATCCCACAATCCCACTTTTAGGATGCTATTATATGCTCGCTTAAAATCTATAAAAAGCTGAAGTCCTCAAAATATTTTATGATTGAACTAAGCAGAGCATATCAAATTAAATTTTTAATTATTATTATTTTTAATAAACTTTGAACATAACAACAAAAACTTTTTTTTATTTATAATCATCACGACAAAATAATCGCATAAAATTTCCAAAATAAATGTTACTGCAAAAGTATACCGTGAGAATCGGGCCTAAGGTGATTTCCATACACCTTGACGCTTTAAATTGGTCATAAAATATAATAAATAAAATTTTACCTGGTTTTAATTATAAACGTTGAATATACTTTTCATTTTCATCAACTAACAGAATTAGCAGCAAAGTGGTATTGCTTTAAGGAAGCACTTAAAAATTTACCAAAAACTCCGTTGAAAGTGGTTTAAAATTTAATTATCTGCTCTTAGACTAAAGTCGTTCTTGAGAAAAAATATTTACCCAATTTTAATAGTATTTCACTTAATTTTAAATTTTTGACGATCACCACTTCAAGATTGTCTTTACAAAACTTTCCAACATAAAAATTACTTATTCTTGAAATTACATTAAAAATTATGGAGTGGACCACAGAAATCAGTCGACCATTTAGCAATGCTGAAACACGGCGATATTTTTTTCGAGGGGAACACATTTTTACGATACAGATATCTGTTATTTGTGTCAACCCTCTTCCTTTCATTTTTCCAACCCCTTAATTTAAACTAGGGAATGTACCATGTGTGGCACATCATTAAAAAGGTATTTGGATGAAGTACTCAGGAATTTGTATATCCATTTTTTTTTTATATTTACACCGTCTTTTGCAAAAAAAGTCCTAATTAATTTAAAGTGCAAAGTAAACAAGCCCCAAGGCGGAACAGCGAACATAGTTATTGTATAATGGTATTTCTTGTTTTAAATTTTAAGGCAGTATTAGTTAGGTGTTGTTTAAAGAATAGAGTTCTGTCAAGAGTTAGTCCCATATATTTAGGATACCAGTTGTGGTACAGCAGCTTGTTGTGTTCAAGTCAATTGTCAGCGTTTCCTTTCATTGATTTGCTTCTGGTTTTTCATGGCAACACAAAAAAATCCTACAGTTGTTTTACAGGGTATTTGACAAAAAAGTTTGTAAAGCAGCCCTTGTTTCCAGACAGTGTCATATGCTGCAGTTAGGTTTATAAATGCGACGGTTGTTTTCAGCTGCTTCTGGTATCCGGCCACTATATAAGTCAAAAGTGACAAGACTTGGTTGGCACAGCTTCGCTGTCCATTTAACCACTGCTCAAAAAAGAGGTCTAAAGTACATGCAATATGCGAGAATTTTTGACTTTAGAACTTTGTTAGTTAGTAAACATACTAACATACTGTGCGAAGGCTAAACACCATGCTAAACGCAATGAGTTCCATGAATTATTCGATAAAATCCGATATTTCACCAGAGAATTCAAACCACGGACACAAATAATAAATAATGAAAGGGAAGAAATTATAACAGACAAAGATGGGATCGTGAAAGTCTGAAGACAATACTGCTAGTAACTGTTTTCTGATACCGTGCAAATTCCAAAGTGTACACCAATCTACTGTCTAGAAAAGGAGCCAAACATTCTAAGATCAGAAGTGGTAAAGGCGATTAAAAAACTAAATAACCGGAAAGCTGCTGGCACGGATAATACAACAACAAAAATCATCAAGTCCATGTGAGAAAAAGGAGTAGACGTAATACACTCATTGTGCAAAGCAGCATGGTACACTGGGAAATGGCCTTCAGAATGGCGCGAGTCAATATTCATCCCACTATTAAAGAAAGAAAATCCTACAGAATAAAACAACTATAGAACAGTTGCATTAATATCCCACGCCAGTAAAATCATGCTCACCATAATATTTCCCAAATAGCGTGCGAACAGAGTGGATTTGTCCCAGAAGAAGGCACCATCGAACAAATATTGAATATTCGTCAGATCATCGAAAAAGTGCGTGAATATAACGTCACAATGTTTATGTGCTTTGCCGACTATTCCAAAGCAATTGACTCCATCAAGTGGGATGCCCTCTGGCAGATCTTAAAAGAAATGGGCACACCAGGCCACCTAATATAACTGATACAGAACCTCTATGAACACAGCACAGCAAGGTTTAGAATAGATCAAACTTACACAAATTTGACGTTAGAGCAGGGGTTAGACAAGGGTGTTTCTTGTCACCAATCCCATTTAACATATATAGTGAGTACATCATGCGCAAAGTACTCGATGAATGGTATGGGGGGATTGCAGTGGGAGGAAGGCGCATAAGTAATCTGAGATACGCCGATGATACTCTCATATTAGCGACAGATCAACTCAAACTGGAAATGATCATGAAAATACAGGTAAATATAAGCAAAGACAAAGACAAACCAAAAAAAAAGTTCTAAAATGTCTAAATGTTAAATATACAAGACACTCGTTTATTTATTAATTCCTATTTAAAATTATTTAATCATTGGTTGTTGTTTTGTCAATTTATATTTAATTGTCACTGTTACCCATTTCCGAAATCGCTCCCACAAATTGCGAGTAAGCGGGAGGGAAGGTGTTACACATGCAAGAAAGCGATAGCAAAGATGTTATACATAAAAAAATAATTTAAACGAAAAGAAATTTAACATTAAAAAAAAATAGTGAAACCTGATTTAATGATGTAACAGTTACATCTTTGTAATAAATGGTAATGATATTTGTCAACAAAAATGTATATACATTTTATTAAATCTTTATTATTTAAAATAACTTTAAATAAAAAAAATTACCAATTTAATAAATAATTAAATGGTTTGTAGTAAAAATATAAAACATGCTTTTTGACCTGACTGGTGTGACAAATAGTGACTCAATTTTTATGAAAAAAAATTATTTTATATTCAGTACAATTATAACGTAAAAAATTATTAAGTATTTACGATAAAGAAAAAATGCTCGTGAAGAAATGCCCGGTGTGTTATTGTGTCATATTGTAGAAACATAAACGAAAAATATTTTAAAGTTTCTATTCGTACATGTATTACCCGAGATGGTATCGAAATCGACAACTACATAATTACAAAAGGAAATTCGTTTTTCATTGCTTTTGCTTCGGGAAATGAAAGAAACGATAAAATTCCAGAAATATAACATTTTATGAGCTGCGTATAAAAAGCAAAATTTGATATAAAAGTGATTTGTTTATTCATATGGCACTGCGATGGATGCAGTAAAATGTTTCCTGAATATGACGAATATTTTTGGTTTTTATGCTGCAGTTAAGTATTATTTTTATAATTACAAGCAGCACAATTTTTTTTTTATAGTAAATACAAATTTGACTTGAAGTGTAATGAAGGATAAGAAAAACATGCAAACAGCAATTTTATTTTTCCAAACAATACAATTCCAGAAATATATTTTATGAGCTAGCATAGAAATCAAAATGTGATGTAATTGTAGTTAATTGACGTAACAAGTTTTATAAGTGATATATTACGGGATACGTAGAAACTTTCCAGGACAAGACAAAGGAGAGTCCTGGAATTCTGCGAATCCCGTAAAATCATTTTGAGATCGTGTTACGTACAATGTTTTTCTGTAGCCATTTTGTATGTTAAAAAGAAAATTGATGGATAATAACGTATGCATGTTATACAGGGTGTTGGTAAATAAGTGCGACAAATTGCATAAAAAAAATTTGTGCGGTTAGGGGACCCCCGTAAGTGACGAAGTTCTTAAGGTTTTTTCTTTAACTTCAATTGTAATTTGAAATAAAATCTGTATGTATCAATTTTTATTTTATATTATTTTCTTAAAGCAAATAATCTAAAGGAACAAATTACATCAAAAAGTTTTATTCAAAATTGCAATTTGTGGGAGTAATTTTGTGAAATGGGACGGAAGTGTGTAGCAGATGTGTAACATTTTTTTCTCTCGCTTTGTTGCAATTTGTGAAAGTGATATCAATATCGATGAATAATAACGTATGCACGTTATACAGGGTGTTGGTAAATAAGTGCGACAAACTGCATAAAAAAAATTTGTGTGGTCGGGGGACCCCCGTAAGGGACGAAGTTCTTAAGGTTTTTTCTTTAGCTTTAAATGTAATTTGAAATAAAATCTGTATTAATCAATTTTTATTTTATATTATTTTCTCAAAGCAAATAATCTAAAGGAACGAATAACATCAAAAAGTTTCATTTAATATTGCAATTTGCGGGAATAATTTCGTGAAATGGGACGGAAGTGTGTAGCAGATGTGCAACATTTTTTTCTCTCGCTTTCTTGCAATTTGTAAAAGTGATTTTGTAAAACATAACAAAAAGTGTGTAACAGAAAGTTGCGGAAGCACGCGCTATTTGATTTGACAAATAAGCGCGCGGTGGTAAAGTTGGCGCACACACACACACACACACACACACACACACACACACACACACACACACACACACACAAAATTTGACAACCGTCACGCTAAAAATGGTGCCATTTGAATCGTGGGGCCATAAAAGATGCAATGCATATGGTTTTGGCGATTTTTATTTTTGGGGGAAAACCAAACTGCCCTTTGGTTCGGAAGAGTAAAAATCAGTTGGTTAAATTTTAAGTGAAATTTTAAAATTTAATTTACAAAATAACAATTATTATTAGCGTTTAAGTATTAAAAAAAAATCAATATGACGTCGTTCATGAAAAACCCAATTGTAAATGTCTTAGCAAAATTTGCTCGTAAATAGAAATTTTTGGTAAGGAAGTTATTTAAAGGAATTTTGCGAAATATCCGTGATAGAAAACTGCAGTATAACGCGAGCTATCAACGCAGATTATCTTGCTAGTTCTATCAATTACTCAATTTTCAGTACAAATTGCGTCCTGAGTTATCCTTCAATCAGGGAAGTCATGTCGAATTTATGCTTATGTCATAAAATTTAAGGTTATAGACAGACATCTCAATTTATGAAAGACATTTTCGTGATTTGGCAATGCCGATGCATTTATCAGCAATACGAAATGGGCGTTTTATTTAAATTAAGATCAAAGGAGCTTCCATAATTGTCGATTTCGAGTTAAAACGTGTCCCTAGCAGCTCAGTCGACGCCCTTTGAGTTTCGAAGGTTCGAATGGCTAAAGGAAGCAATTAAATTTTCTTGTTAGACCAAATGTCAGCGTAAATACGGTTATTAAAATCGCGATTTCTTTAATCTTGTATATTTTGCGTTGAATTAAAAAAATCGCGGGAATTATGTCAAAAACGAAATTTAATTTTATATTTAAATAAAAACGGATTTTTTTGAATCAAATTAAATACAGTTGTCACGAACAGGTACATAAGAAGCACTTAAATTTATATGAATATAAAGTTATAAAAGTTAAAAATGAATCTGTCTGTCACTTTTGTGAGATTTGTAAATAAATAATTCTTTAGTGCTTTTTCATTTTATTCATATTTTAATTTTCTCGAAGCACATACCTTTACATAAAAATATTATGCAAGCGGCTTGAAAGGGTACTACTGAGATTAAAAAATATAAAACAAAAAAAATATAATTTGACACCTTATATCAGAAAAAGTAAAAATCAAAAGAAAATGGCATAAGTCCTTAGCTCTAGCTAATAAAATAGCCTTAAATAATGCAACTCTACTTTTGAAACGTGAAATTCAGCTTATTAAAAAAAATCGATAGTTGGATATTTGAATGAATCAATTAATGGCAAAAATACGGATTATTAAGTCTGAAAAGCATACAAATAATTATAAATGCCTATTATACATAACATTATTTAAAAAGGAAGATAAGAGTTGGGCAGGAGGATATAGATTCGTAAAACACCTAGAAATAACTTTTTAGACCAACGATGGTGAAAATACCCAACACTGGAATGAACCAACACATGAAGAACATTCCAAAATAATACAAAACCTTCAAAACATCGGGCTGGATCAGCGTGACAAAAGAATTATTTCTAATATATATTGGAATCAAAGAGCTTCTGTTCAGGTGGAAAACCATGTTATCGGATGAGGTAGAAATTCAGAGAGGAGTCAGGCAGGGCTGCGTGTTTTTTCCATTATTGTTCAATAAAAATGAAGAATTAATCAGGCTTGTAGTGCCAGTGATTTAACACCAAATTTATAATAGTCAGCAAGCAAAATATTGAAAATGTACAATTGTCATTTGGTCAAGAAATAATAAAAAAAATCACTATGAATACCTCGAATGTTACCTAAATAGTAAATGGGATATTGGACAGGAAATACGGATGAGTATTGAAAAAGCCAGGAGTGCATTTATCCAATTGAAACAGCTTCTCACGTGTAGACAACTAAATTTAAGTTTAAGACTACGCGTGGACAAATGCTATATATTTTCCAACTTGCTTTATGGACTAGAGGAATGGACACTTTTGGATCAGCATTGCAAAAAGATTAAAGCCTTTGAAATGTGGGTTTATCGTCGCATACTTAGAATTTCCCGGACTAATAGAGTACTCAACACTGATGTCTTGTTACGTCTAAATACAATGACCGAGATCTTAAACACAGTGAAGCGATGAAAATTGGAATACTTCGGACATGTTATAAGGGGCGAGAAATACCGCTTTCATTAACTAATAATACAGAGAAAAATTAATGGGCGAAGAGCACCAGGACGAAGACGGACGCCGTGGCTTAAGAACTTGGAAAAAGTACCAGATTCTTATGTCGCGCAGCGGTCTTCATAATACAGATAGCCATAATGATCGCCAACCTTCAGTAAAAGACGGCACCAGAAGAAGAAGAAGAAAAAGACTATACAGTAATTTTCTGACTTTGATTCAATAAATATATTAGTTCATTTAACCATTTTTTTTATAATGTCATTGAAAATATACAACATTTCACAACATTACCTTTCAAAACTGTGGTATTACCAGTGAATCAAATGTTACATTACACGACTTATTTTAAGGATGTCTTAATCATTATATAGCATCATTTAGCTTTTTTTGGAGCCTTTCCAAGATAAAAAAAAGTCTATCAGTTTGTTATTTAAATATCCCCTTACCATCAGATCTTGCTCCGATTCAAATTTTTTTTAATTTTTATAAAAATTCACATCTTCATTTATAAACTCTTTGTCAGAATCATCAACTTCTTTTTCATCAAACTTTCTGTCCATAATACGCTGTAGAAGAGCCGTTCTATTTCGTATGTACCCATTACATCTATACAGGAAACAAAGTAAGAAATATCCGAAACCATTTAAAAATAAAATTTAACCTTAGGTTTGTAATCGGCTTTAAGTAGAATTATTAAATACACCACTACACGCACTGTATCTCTCAGATGGCTTTTTCACCTAACTTTAATATCGTAAACAGTTTAAAATTAAGTGAAAGCGCTTGTTAGAATGTCGCAGTACTAGCTAAAGCTACCGAAAGTAAGCGGTCAAAATATCCAATAATTTTTAAAATTTCACGAAATATATGAACGGCTAATTTCTCAGATCAAGTGCGGATTCCGGGAGAATTAAATAACAAAGTTGTTGTTTACTTCCGTTATAACCGAAAGTAGCATGTGTGTCAAAATTTTTTTTTTTTTAAATTGGTTATAATTTGTTATTTGACGATTTCCAAAACAATATTAAACTCTTCTGAAAGTCCATAAGAACAGCCAGAGGTAAAAATACTACCTCGCAATTAAAATGAATCAGAAACCAAGATGGTAGTATGGTAAAAGAAGAGGAATGCGTATTAAAGAGATGGAAGGAATGCTTCGAAAGTTTATTTGAGAAAGAGGATACAAAAGTACAGGCGTTGAATAGTATGAAATTAGGTAAAGTTGCTGGGTATGACAGGATAACAATTTAAATGCTGAAGGCTGGACAAAACGTGGTAGTTGGTTTACTGTACCGCCTTTTTAACCTTTGTTGAAGGAGTGGTAGCGTACCAGATGACTGGTGCAAGGCCGTTATCGTGCCGCTTTAAAAGGGAAAAGGTTCGCAGCAGGACTGTAAAAACTACCTAGGTATTAGTTTACTCAGCATAGTCGGCAAACTGTATGCAATGATATTTAAAAAAAACGCTCAGACCCGTCGATTTTAAATTATTTTTGACTCCACTACTTTTAACCCCAAGCAAGGGTAAAAATTACCCCAAAATTTTTTAATGGCATTGGGGTCGAATAAAATGTCTTTTAAAAGCTCTTGCAATTCTTTATGCAACAGTTTTTAAATTTTAAAATTCCGCCCATTACTTTTCGAGAAATTAGATTTTAAATGTGAAACTTATCTGCAAACAATCACGAAGAGGCAGCATTGAATGGCCTCCACGATCGCCAGATTTATCGCCCCTCAATTTTTTTTGTAGGGACATCTGAAAAGTAAAATCTATAAAACACAACCAGCGTCGTTGGAAGTTTTGCGTCAAAGCATCGTTGACGAGTGCTGTCCAATTACTCCGGAAATTCTTCGGAATGTGCGTGAACGTTTTGAACAAAATTTTTATTATTGTATGGAAGCGGGTGGTCATCAATTTAAACATTTAATCAAGTAAATAGTAAGTAAGCAACCAAAATAATTGTAATTTTAACATGTAATTTTTTTCAAAGTATCAAGAGGAAATGTAAAATTTAAAGAGAATTGTCAGTGCTTTTAAAAGACATGTAACATTTAAAAACTATTGAATAGAGAATTGTTAGAGCTTTTGAAAGATATCTTATTCGACTCCATTCAAAAGTTTTGGGGTAATTCTTACCCTTGCTTGGGGTTGAAAGTAGTGGAGCAGAAAATACCAAAAAAGTGTGTTTTTCTTTAATTAAAAATCGATGGATCTGAGCGTTTTTTCAAATTATTGACGAGGTTTCTGCAAATAGCTCTGCTTCGTTTTTGGTTGGCTACCCTGTATACATTTGTTGTCTGTTTTTCTCATTTTCATAAAACAGTTTTGTATCTTACTTCAACAGCGCTCTTGAAATACCGTTCGTCAGAATAAATAAAAGTCTTAATAAAAGGTCAAATTTCAAAAAAATATTACCTCCCATTTTTCGCGTCCCACATTTTTTTGTTTAATATTTTGCCTCAATTTACATTGAATTGTCTTATGCGGAAGGTCGTGCTGTTTAACTTTACACTGCGACCTAAATCTACAAGATGTGCCCTCTGGGATATTTCTTATTCCTTGCAAAGATAAATATCTGTTAAAGTTTCGGAAGTTTGTATTTGTTTAGGAAACAACATACTGCCCATGGCGTACGCTATAAGCAAATCGGTTGAATGTGGGATTCTATTATCTACCAAAATTCAAAATATTGGCAAAACAAAATTTTACTCAAGCGGAAGAAAAAGTTTCATGTGTGACAATCGGTACACTAGGAAGACTGATTGGGCGATAAAAACCGCTAAGACTTGAACAATTTCTTCTTCTTCTTAACGTGCCGTCTTCACTGAAGGTTGGCTGCAATTTCGGCAAATCTCTCTTTGTCCTGTGCTGCTTTTAGTATTGACTCTGAATTCAGGCCAGTCCAATCCCTAACATTTTTTAACCACGAATTCTGTCTCCTGCCCGGTCCTCTTTTACCTTTAATCTTGCCCTCCATTATCAGTTGTAGGAACTCGTATCTATTGCCTCTGTATATGTGTCCCAGATAGCTTGTCTTGCGTCTTTTGACCATTCCCAAAATTTATTTGTCCACTTTCATCCTTCCTAGAACGGTTTCATTGGAGACATTCTCTGTCCCTGATAGTTTGAGCATTCTACGCATTACCCATATTTCGAAGGCTTCTATTCTACGCATCGATCGTATTCCCATCGTCCATGATTCTCTACCATCTAAGAGGATTGAGTAGATATAAGCTTTTATAAATCTGTATCTGGCGTTTAGCGATTAAATAATTTAGGTGTCCTAATTCAACGAGTGGTCTAAGATTCGATACTATGCTTTGAATCTACGTAAGTAACCGTTAAAAACCATTAATCTTCTTTCATTCATTCATTCTTCATTCTTTCATTCATACTTAACTCCGTAACATTGATCTTTTATGCTTCTTCTGCCAAACCTAACATTTGCTATCATACATAAATGTGTGGACCATTATGCTTTACGAACAGGCACTTTGTGCCTTTTTGACTTGATTTGGCTGCTTACAAAGTTATGCAAGTCCTCATTTATTTGTTTTACTGCCAACATCCTTCGCTCGATATCATAGTCATCCTTTTCATCTCTTATAAACTTTGTATACACAAATGTATTTAATTGTTACACCTTTTTTCCTCCAATTAGCTCTTCGCTATCTGCTTTCCTTTTTTTCAAAAACTATTACCTTTGTCTTGATCACATTAACTTTTATCCCTTTGATTTTTAGGTCATTATGCATAATATTAACTATCGCCTACAACTCTTTCTCAGAAGATATTTATATGACCTAATCATCGGCGTATAGGAGGCATTTAACGATTAAATCATTCATTCTTTGCTCAACACCTTTTTCGATTTTAAACCAGTCTGTTTAAGCTTCGTATATCCTGACCCAAGCACTGGAAAATACCCAAAAATAAAAAAAATTAATAATTATTATTAAAATTATTTTAATCGTTCAAGAATTTTTCCGGTTAATTGATTGTTTTAAGTGATGTTAAAGTGACCTTATTAATAAAAAACATTTACTTATACATACATACATACCTACATATAGTCACGCCTTTTTACCGTAGGGGTAGGATGAGACTACTTACTTCCACTTGCTACGTTTTTAAAACAAATCTTTTGCTTTTTCTACTTTTCTCAGTGCCCTTATACATGCTCGTCGGTTGTTGGTACTCTTGACCTTTCTTTAAAATAATGTCGATCTGATCGAGATACGTTCGCCGTTGTCAACCTCCACCGACTTTACCATTTACACTAGCCTTATAAATCTGTTTCATAATTTTTTTTATTTATCCTTTTTACGTGTCCAAACCATCTAAGCATCCTTTTTCTATATCTTTTAATAACCACATCTTCTTTCACCTTTCTTCACTTTATCCACTCCAGCTATTTTTCTTAGAATGCTCATCTTTGCAGCATTAAATTCATGCTCGAAATAACGTATATATAAACATTTTAAAAGAAAATATTATTTTTGAACTGTTAATAGAATTTCTAATAAAAAAAGATTTATACGATATCGGAGATGTCACAAAAAAATATATACTTTATTTTTAAAAACTTAAATTTATAAAGCCCTTTGACTGATTTATACTTTTATCAAGTACGAGTAAATATTTGTTTTTATTTAACTTTTTGGCTTTATCTATATTGTCTTTGTAAGTGGATTCTCTTCCACTAACCGTAAGTAATTGAATTAAATAAAATTATTGACTTAAAAGTAAAAAAAATTAAAAACGCTGCTTGCTTGTAAACAAATATTTAAGCTATTTATTAATTAAGTTTCTGAAATAAATGTTTACAACATTGATATACAAATATAAAAATAGTAAGTTTACACTAACAAGTAATTGGAAATTAATAACATTTGTGATTTTTGCCCACTTCTCAAATTACAAAATAATTAGAAATACCTTCTTAAATGCATCAGTTATTAGGTTCAATAAGTTAGCTTATTTAAATTTTTTTACAGTACTACGCCGAAAAACCATTTACTGTATATTATAGGTATTTAAACATTTTAGTTTAATTTTATAATGTTAATGTAGATACAAGCCAGGTTGGACAACATTTTTTGCTCAATTTTCATTAACGTAACAGCAGGCTCATATCAAAGTTATAGTTATAGAATAAATTTTTAAACATTTTCACATTTCCACAAATAAGTATTCATAATTTTATAATAACTTGCTTACTCATAATAAAGCTCAAGTTAATACAATTGAAGATAAAGATAAGTGATTACCCTTTTTTTACATTTCGTCCAACTGTTTTTTACTCCCTATTTTAATTTTTCTGCTACATTTTTTTATCATTGTTGTTTACAATTACTTTATCTTGTATTTTGAACAAGTTTAACATACATAAATATAAACATGTTTACTTACCAAAAAAACTGCTATAGTTCTTTTTGCAATTTTTTTAATTTAATTTTTTCCGAAATCATGATTTTATAGTGGGTCACTCTGACGCTAAGCTACTGAGTTCATTTTTTTAAAAAACTATTTTTATTTTATTTTATAAACAATCAATTAGTGAATAAATGGTTGAACTCGTGAATTTTATGCTCTTATACCTAAAAATATGTGTTACCTACATAAAAAATTAAGAATTAGGCTCTTTTTTGGCAACCTTGTGCTTTCTAAAAAAATTTGCTCTCTAACAAGCTTTGAAAGATAGAAAGGGGTCAAAACTGCTCACTGCTTACGTGTTCGGATTTTCGAGAAAGCTGTAAGTGCTTAAAAACGACGACGGTTTTTTTTATTATCAATAATTTCTTTATTTTTTACCACGCTTTGTTCGTTATTGGAACTTTCACCATTAAAGTCTTTTGATTTTTATTTTCCGGCCAAGCTATTTATAATTCAAACAGAACAGAGGTAAAAAGATTAAAAAAAAAATGGTTATTTATTTTAATGATCATTACAAATCAAACTCCCAACTTTTTTTTAAAAATGAACCACCAACAGATTTTTATTAAAAATTAATGTTTTTTTTTATTTAAAAAAGTTTTATTTTTTATTCACCGCAAAATAATAAAAAACTACCACACGTTTATTTGTCTACTAGCTGAGTACCTGTACTTTACTATGATGTTAAAAATACTACGGTCTAGTAACATGCATACAATTATTTAATAATCTATTGTATATAAAATATAGTGTCCGGTGATTCCACTGCTTGTGTCAGGATAAACGGAGCTTGCACGGACTGGTTTAACATCGAAAAAGGTGTGAGACAGGGATGTGTGGCTTCGCTATGGCTGTTTAACTTATACATAGACAATTGTTTAAAAGATCTGAAAGAAAGTGCGTATGGATTAAAAATGAATGATTTGATCGTCAAATGCCTTCTTTACGCCGATGATCAAGTCATATTAGCGTTATCTGAAGAGGAGTTGCAGGCGATGGTTAATGTTATGCATGATTCCCTGAAAATCAAAGGGATGAAAATAAATGTGAACAAAACGAAAGTAATGGTTTTTAAAAGAGAAGAAAGCATGACAAACTGTGGGGTTTCGATTGAGGGAGAAAGAGTGGAACAAGTTAATGAATTTGTGTATTTGGGTTCAAAATTTACTAGAGATGGAAAGTATGACAGTGACATTGAGCGAAGGGTGTTGGCAGGAAAACAAATGAATGGGGCACTGTATAGCTTTATGAATAGCCAGAAAGTGTCAAAAAAGGCACGTCTGGCGTTGCATAGAGGTGTGTTGGTTCCTACACTTATGTATGGTAGTAAATGTTGGGTTTGGCAGAAGAAGCATGAAAATAGGATTAATGCTGCGGAGATGAGTAGTCTGAGAAGTATAGCCGGAGTGACTCGGTTGGATAAAGTTAAGAATAGTGAGATAAGAAAACGCTGTGGTGTAAAAGAAGATGTGGTCACAAAGAAAGATAAAGAAATGCTTAGATGGTTTGGACACGTAGAAAGGATGGATGAAGGAAGATTGACGAAACAAATTTATAAGGCGAGTGTGAATGGGCAAATCGGTAGAGGTCGACCTCGGAGAACATATCTCGATCAGATCAACATTTACTGTGTAGCCGAGGGATACATAGATGATTCAATGAAAAATGAAATGGAACCTACAAATAAGATTTTTAGTACTATTAACAATAAGAATCCCACCACAAATACAAATAACACCATAACAAATAACACCAATAAGAATCTGAATGTTAATATAAATTCTCTAGCCGTCAGTATTATCAATTATTATTATAGTACTAAAAAAAATAAATATTGCATTATTTTTACTTTTTATACATTACGATGGAAAATAGTATAGTGTTGGACTCAAGAGAATTGGTAATTTCCACTCGAATGAATTGCTTCACGCGCCTTTGGTTTTTGTCGCAAAATTTCATCCTCGTGGAAATGGCCAACTTTCTTACTCGTTGAACAATATACTATTTTTACCGGACAGATAATAAACCAAGAGCGACTTTATGGAGAGGATCTGGCCAAAATAAAGGCATTTCTTATCCGTAGCATTACACCAAAACAATAAATAAATAAAATTATATAAATCTTTATTTTCAAATAGTTAACCATAAAAATGAAATTTTAATTTAAAAAAATTAATTTGTAAATATTTGCCGTGTCACCTGAAAACTAATTCAATAATTTAATAAAACTTTTTAAGTATGACCCGATCAAAGTTAACAGTGTTAAAAGGAAACTTTCTTGGAAGTTTTAATTGGGTATTTGTGGTCACTAATTATTGAAAGACTTTAAAATGAAGTAAGAATAACTAAAAAAACTGTTGCCTTTAGAGACCTAGAAACAAATAAAGTGGATAAATAAATCTTTAAGATAGTGTAGTTGATTGAAAATAAAACTTTCTCCTTCAATATATTTTTTCGGGATATTTTTAAAACTTGGTTAAATATCGTAAAAGTAATAAAAATAATTACGAGCCACACGTAACCGTTATCACTGTAAAAAATAATCACGCATTTATAGTAAATTTATTTACATACATACTTACATATAATCACGCCTTTTTCCCGTAGGGGTATGCAAAGACCACTTCCTTCCACTTGCTACGGTTCTTACACACATCTTATGCTTCCTCTACTTTCATCAGTGCTCTCATGCATGCTCGTCGGTTGTTGGTATTTTTGACCTGGCTTTCCTTCAAAACAATGTTAATCTGATCGGGTTATGTTCGCTGAAGTCGACCTCTATTGACTTATCCATTTACACTTGCCTTATAAATTTGTTAAATTAATCTTCCTTTATTCATTCTTTCTACGTGTTCAAACCATCTAAGCATTCCTTTATCTATCTTTGTTACCCCATCTTTTTTTACACCACATCGTTCTCTTATCTCACTATTTTTTACTTTATCCAACCGAGTCACTCCGGCTATACTTTTCAAACCACTAATTTCTACAGCATTAATCCTATTTTCATGCTTTTTTGTCAAACCCAACATTCACTACCATACATAAGTGTAGGAACCAACACACCTCTATGCACAGCTAGACGTCCATTTTTTGACACTTTCTGGCTGTTCATAAATCTTTGCAGTGCCTCATTCATTTGTTTTCCTGCCAACGCCCTTTACTCAATGTCACTGTCATACTTTCCATCTCTCGTAAATTTTAAACCCAGGTACACAAATTCATTTACTTGTTGGACTCTTTCTCCCTCAATCGAAACTTTACAGTTTGTCATGATTTCTTCTCTTTCAAAAACCATTACTTTCGTTTTGCTTACATTTGTTTTCATTCTTTGATTTTCAGGGCATCATGCATTACTTTAACCATCGCCTGCAATTTCTCTTCAGATGACGCTAATATGACTTGATCTTTGGCGTAAAGAAGGCATTTGACGATCAAATCATTTATTTTCAATCCATACGCACTCTTTTTTAAATATTTTTAACAATCGTCTATGTATAAGTTAACAGCCATGGTGATAGCACACATCCCTGTCTCACACCTTTTTTTATGTTAAACCAGTCCGTACAAGCACAAGCAGTGGAATCCTCGTAAAGTGATTTCTGTGCTCGTATTAAACTCTCGCTCACCGCATACATAGACAATGTCGACCACAATTCACTCCCACCACTCTGTCATAGGCCTTTTCCAAGTCTTTAAAAGCGCAGTATACCTTTTGACTTGTAGCCAAGAATTTTTGAACTATACCTCGTAATGAAGAGATATCCATACATCTCCTTCCTCTTCTAAATCCTGCTTGCACATCCCATATTATCTTCTCAGATTTATTCGTTACTCTTTTAATCAATATCTTTGCTGAGTAAACTAATACGTCGGTAATTCTTACAGTCCTACTGCGAAGCCTTTTCATTGTAAAGTGGCACGATAACGGCCTTGCACCAGTCGTCTGGTACGCTACCACTCCTCCAACAAAGGTTAAAATGGCGGTACAGCAAACTAGCTACCATGCTTTGTCCAGCCTTCAGCATTTCAACTGTTATTCTATCATACCCAGCAGCTTTACTCAATTTTATACTGTTTAACGCTTCCACAATTTCTGTTGTACTAATTTGAACATCAAAACGAAGAAAGATTATTTTCTTGGTAAAGGAAATAGTTTGCGGACGAGAAAATTAATGTCACTGTTCTAAAAGCGTAGGTTGCTTTGTATGACAAACAGAACAGTGACATTTATTTTCTCGTCAATAATTTTATTGCTGTTAAATACTTTTTTACTTTTTATTTTGATTAACTCTTAAAGTTGGTTTTTTAGTTTTTTTTAATATAACCTTAACATAGGGTTGTACAGACACTTGGAAATGTTGTAAAAACACATTTGTTATTTGTATTAGATCATACCTAAATATTGTTTTAATATTGCAATTAGGTTTTGAAAAATGGAAACTGCAGCAAACGTGTGTAATACAGATTTAGAAAAGTGAGTTAATAAAATCACATAATTTGATACAAGTATTTACTGTTTATATTCGTTTACTGTAAATGTACATGTGATTTGAGTGTCTACTATTTATTTAACTATTTAAGTTATAGGGAGACAATAGTAAAATCATGTGTTTAGTGTTCAAAAAAGTATGAAAAGTGCAAATAAAATACCGAAAACCAATGCTCAACGCCAACAACAATTCCGGCAGAATCAAAAAAGTGAAACGTTGCATTCGAATCTTGTCAGATATTATTTATCTTTTGTATGAGAGAAAATAATATCATATAAAAATTAAAATATAACGATTTCATTTCAAATTAAATTTGGAGTTAAATAAAAAACGTAAGAAACTTCGTTGCTTGCGGGGGTGGGTCCCCGCCCGCAAAATTATTTTACTCATAGTTTAGTCTAAACAAAAATTTGCTTCTAATAACCTAACACAACCAAGTGTAACTAACGCTCTCTATTATCAATGCTAAATTAGAGACCATATTAGCAATCCTCATGCCAATAAATGTAAAATTGCCAATTTTTAAAAAGAAATTGTGAAAATGTATAAACAAACAATTATTTCAAAAATCAAAATCCATATTTAATAAGCCGTTATCTTGGAAACTAGCAATATTTGTATAAGGCAAAGTCGTGGCGGGGTGAGCAAAGTTGAGGAGAAGTGTAGTTGGCTTATGAACCTGGTGCTGTCCGCCTCTCTGGAGATCTCGCCGTTCGCCTCGATGGAGATGGTGATGTACTCGGCAAGTTGCCGTGGATTGTGTGGGGGTCATCGCCATGGTAATCTTGATTTATTACAAGGGTATTCGTTTTCATTGAATTAAAACACTATATAATTGCTATTTATAGTATATTGAACTCGATACATGAAGACGCTATTTTGTCTCCCACCGTACAATTGTACAGTTTCAGGAATCATGTATCATTAGAATTTTCGCACTAGTTGTCGACTTGAACTGAATATAATCTATAATCAGATTCACATATTACTGTTTAACTGCAGTCATGAAAATTTGAATAAAAAACCTAAAATAATGTGCTACATTGTAAACAGGTAAAGTCACGAGATGTTCTTCGCTCGGGTCTCTAAACGCAAGAGAGCGAGTACCGGAAACCGGTCAAACGAGGGCTTCGTTTCTGACGCTAAAGTCAGCGTTTTTATTGGTCCGCGCGTACCGTCTTTTTGCACACGGTGTATAGCTGTTTGCTACTATCGCGTACCTAGAGGCTCATAGCTTGTCGGCGTCTGGGCCGTCATAAAATGGTTTCAAATCAAGGAATTGCGTATTGAGAAATTCCACTGTTGAAATCACGAATTTTCAACAATCATGTTAAGCAGAATCATCATATTTTGAGGTCTAGAATCTACAATTTAAAGATTGGATATTCTTTATGAATCACACGGTATATTTTTATAAAAATTAAAAAAGATTAAAGCCTCGCAATTCTTTTAAATAATGTGTACGATAGAGTAGCTGAAGCTTGTGGATTAGTTCTTTAATTAAAGTTAAAGAGGCATATTAAAGAAAATTACCTTACAGTCAATTTAACATCTAATAATAAATATTAAAGAAAATAGCAGCGATAGTGAGTG
Source organism: Agelastica alni (assembly GCA_950111635.1). Taxonomy (NCBI): domain Eukaryota; kingdom Metazoa; phylum Arthropoda; class Insecta; order Coleoptera; family Chrysomelidae; genus Agelastica; species Agelastica alni. The sequence continues at coordinate 50,816,332 of OX467712.1, read as the reverse complement.
TGTTCCACTATAAACTGAGCTGGGTGAAAATGAAACAGGTTTGGGTTGTCAACCATTAGATTAATAATAATGATCACGATGTAATATGTGCGCGGTTCGGTTTGTTATTGTTATTTCAGCATATTGTTTTGGGTTATTCGTTTTTAGTTGGTATCCTAGCCTTTAACTACCTACCTCTTAAAACCTCTCCTAATGGAATTATTGTCTTTGTTTGCAAATCATACCTTTTTATTTTTGCTTTTAACCTTAAATAACCCCTTTTCAGTGTTCGTCTTTAACAACTTTATTAAAAGTATTTGTTACCAAGTAGCAATATTTAGTGTTAAAATTATAAAATTTTTCTAAACATTTTAAATATTTGTTTTAAAAAATTATTATCACTTTATTTTTTTTTAAATATTGTTCATGTTAAACATTTTTACTAATCTTGTTGGCGAAGTCATTGTATTTTACATTTCTTTATTAAGAAGATTCGTGGGTCGGAATGGGGTGATGAAGCGGGACGCAAGGATATCCTATGCCGAACATGGTAAATAATCAGCGCTGCTAACTTCAAATAAAAAATATACTGATTTTTCTAATTAGAATTAACGGACACTTTTACAAAAAAATCATTATAAAATTAATTGACAAATCAATATTTAATTATGATTTTATAAAATATATGGTTTTTATTCAAATAATTTGATGAAAATTGAGTCCGAATTCCTGTGTGTAGTTATAAAAAACGTGGCAACAGCGCAAATGTCATGAGATTGGCAATGAAATTAGCGTGTGTTTAATTTTATTAGCAACAGCTGACAGCTGATAACATAACCTCAAACGTATAAAACGGATAAACAACTACGTTAAATTGAAATATCCAAATCTCAAAAAAAGTTTTGAATTAACAAGTTTAGCCAGTGATTTATTATCAATGACAGATGATGGTGCACACGATACCTGTTACGATATAGAAATGCTACAAAATCTATCATTAACTTATTTAAAAGTAGAAAATATTATTAACCACAAAAAAAACTATCCAGGATGTTTTATTAAGAATCAAAAGTATTAAGAATGTAAATTACTTACTAAGTTCTTATTCACCGATAAGAAAATTGTTAGTCTTGGATATGCAAAAAAGATTATGCGAATCTGACATCAGTTATGATTAAATTGTAAATATGTATGTCATATCTATTTAAAGTACAGAAAACTTTACACTAATATTAACTTTATATATAACATTATATTATTATTACTTATAATACACTATATTTATTAACTTTTCACTTTTACTTTTCATTATTTCTTGGTTAGTGCACGACACACAGGTTATGTATATTTACATGGGTGACTTGGGACTTGAGTCGTCTGCACGAAAGCACCTTAGCTCTTCGTTAATAAATTTCCAGCACACACGTATTTTTTATCAAATTTTGCATTTTTTACATCGTTTTTGTTTATTTTAATATTAAAAACTCACGATTTCTCATAAGAACCCATGTTAAAGATTTTTTTTTTAATTTTTCCAATAACTTTTATCAGTGAAAAATTATAATCTAATATACAAAACTATAATACCCAAGTTGAAAGTTTTATATATTTTTTTATAAAAACTTAATTTTTCCCTTGACTCCTGAACCTCAACCAAAATGTTAAAATTATATCTATTGAACGTTTTTAATTGCAAGCTCAATTAATATGAATTAATTTGTCTGGACTATTACCTTTTATTCTAAGGCATAGACAAGATAAAAAAGCAGACGAACTTGCAAGAAGAGCTTCGGAAACTCCCCCAAACCAAGGGCGGATGCTAGGGGTACCGAAGAGTATAGTAAGAGTGTCTGTAAAAGACTGGTTTGGATAAAAACACAAAAACTACTGGGAAAACATACCAATAAACAAAAACGGAAAAATATACATCAAAAGACCGTGCCACAAAAGAACGGCAGAACTGTTAGTAATGAATAGGAATTAGCTAAGAATCACTACGGGGCTCTTGGCAGGTCACGCACCAGTAAAGAAGCACCTTAACAAAATGGGAGACCTAACCTGCAGATTATGCGGCAAGGATCCGAAAAAACTAAAACACATACTGTGCTGCTGCGGAGCACTGGACCGCAAGTCATCCGTGCAGTCATCCGGTGACCCAGAACTATATTGCTTCCACCCATTAAAGAACTCGTAAAAATTTGTACAAGGTACAAAAGTACTGGATTGGTTACAATAATATAAAACGATTTGGAAAACAAAGAGAAATTACACTCACAGTTAAAAAGAGAAAACTGGAATACCTCGGGCACATAATGAGACATCAAAAATATCGTCTACTTCAGTTGATAGTTCAAGGAAGGATCAACAATAAAAGGAAACCAGGAAGGAGAAGATACTCATAAATATACAATTTACACCAGAGATTTGGACTTATATTTATACAGGTATTTAGAAATGCCGTCAATAAAATTAAAATTGCCATGGTAATAGCCAACGTCCGCGACGGATAAGGCACGCTAAGAAGAAGAAGAAGATATAAAACCACATATGCAAGATAAAATGGGCCAACAGGCCGAAGTGTCACCATCTAGTTCTACCATCTTTTTTAAAACCGTTTTGGTAAAATAGCTTCATCTTTAAATTTTTTAAAACAAGATGATATCGTCGGTGAGACTGCAAAACCGCGTAACAGCAGTCAACAATACCGCATATCTACATTTTTGCATATTTACAGAAGGAAGAAAAAAGTGATTATCTTGGTTATTATTAAACATTGTTTTAACTAAACGTATTCGTGATGACTATGACTATTATTTTTACGAATGTGACTTAAATATACCAATATCTTTATTAGATTTTGAGAAATATTTACAAATAAATAACAATAAATTAGAAACACGCGCCACTCGTGTCAAGACTTTTTCTAGCATTCGGTAAATACGCGGCTTTGCTGCCAAACACTCGTTAACCGTAACGCCAACTACTGATACGCGGATCTTTAATGGCTAAATAGACGTTTGACTAATTTTAATCGCGTTAGTTTTACTATGAGCCAATAAACACTTTGAACTTACTGGGCCAAATCTTAATTTTGCAACTTTTGTACGCGGTTTTGCAGTCTCAGGTACAATATGCTGTACAGATTTTCACAATTTATTGTCACTCCAAAACTTTTAATTCGTCGTATTATTTTTAATTAAGTAAAATATTTTTAATTTACAAAAATTTGATATACTCAATAATAATTGTAAAAACATTTTAATATAATACTGTAGAAATAATAAATCGTATTAATTCCAAAACATCGGATACAAATTTAAAATATTCAAAACAAAACTGGAATTTTGAAAGTCCATTAAAATTATGTGAATCCCTGTGGCAACTTTAAAACTCTGAAACCTAAATAATTCATGGTCCTGAGAATCCATTATTTCAACAACAGATTTTTAAAAGTGACAGAAAATTTTTAGCAAAGTTTTTAAAATTTCTTGAGATATAAATAATTCCTTACAAGGAAACATCGACTGCTATAACTTTTCATTTGTTTAATGGATGTAATAATTGTTTAACACAATTTTAACATTAAATTTATACGTATGAAATTTAAAATATCAGTAACAAAAAAACTTGCAAGGAAAAATAATTAGATTAATTTGGTTTATCTAATAATGCTTCAATAATTGTTAACAATTATAAGAAAATGAAATGAAACTTTTCTTTACTTAGTCACTAAAAAGACAAGTTAATGAACAAAAAAATATGGTGCTAGATGAACAGAATATATACCTTCAACAGGACGAAGCTACACCACTATACGCACCAGCCGTTTATACAGCAAATGAAATAAAATAAGAAATCACATAAAATAAAATAAAGAATAAGTGCAAAAAACATTGGTTTATACAGATGACTAAAATAAAATAAGAAATAAGAATGAACCGATGAAATCGCAGCTTTTTTGACAATGACTTTTGTGTTTTGTGCATAATAGTCATTATCATTCAATCTTCTCGTGTCCACTGCTGAACATAGATCTCCCTCATTACTTTCCATTCGCATAGGTCCTGTGCCGCTTGCATCCAATTTGTTTGGCAGCGCTTTATGTCATCAGTCCATCGTGTTTCGATATGCTTCGTCTCTTGGTCGCCACTCCAGTATCCGCCTCGTTCATCTGTTATCCGTCATTCTAGCGAAGCGGCCTGCCCAGTTCCATTTCAGTGTGGCTATTCTCTCAACAGCATCAGCTACTCTTGACCTTAGTCTTATTTCGCGGTTTGGGATCTTGTCTTTTAAAGAAACCCCCATCATCACACGTTCCATCGCCCTTTGAGCTACTCGGATCTTTTGCACCGTTCTCCTTGTCAAGGTTAGCGTTTCTGCGCCGTAGGTCAACACCGGTAACACACATTGGTTAAAGGTCTTTTTCTTCAGGCATATTGGGATGTAAGATTTGAAAACATAACTCAACTAGCCGAAAGCTGCCCAAGTCAGCACTATACGACGTAGAAGTTTGGTGGTTTGATTGTCTCTTCCGATGCAAATCTTCGTGGCTTAGATATTTATATGTCCTTACCTGGTCTATGGCTGTTGTTCATACGTACATGTTTCCACTAGTAACAAGATTTGTCATTGCTTGAGTTTTTGACATGTTTATTTTCAATCCCACTTTTAACGATGAAACATAAAGCTCGTTCAGCAGTTCCGTAGCCTCATCTAGCCGATCAGTTATTAGCACAATGTCTGCAAACCTCAGATGACTGAGTACAGTACATAACCTCAAAATTTATTTGTTATTTTATTTAAAATATGGATTTTTTAAATTTTATCATTAGCTAAAATTATCCAACTATATATCTACTATAAATCTACTACCAACTATATATAAACTTACAGATCAAAACCACATCTGACCCATAACGAATAAACTTAATGCCATATACAAAACAGGTATAATCCCAAAATAATGGCTTATGTCAACATTTGTAGCCATCCCGAAAAAGCCAAATGCAAAAGAATGCAGCGATCATAGAACCATAAGTCTCATGTGTCACATTTTAAAGATTTTTTTTAAAATAATTCATAAACATGTATATAACAAGTTTGAAGAGGACATCAGTGAAAGTCAATTTGGATTCAGAAATGCAATGGGGAGACGAAAAGCATTATTTGCCCTAAATGTTCTAATTCAGAGGTGCCTAGATATGAACCAAGATTTATTCGTCTGTTTTTTGGAAAACAATAAAGCATTCAATTGTTTAAAACACGACATACTTATGAAAATACTAAGTGAGAAGCATAAAGACTTCAACGACATGCGAATAATTAGCAATTTATATTACAATCTAAGAGCTGTTTTTAGAGAGAGCGAGGAGATGTCAAACAGAATAAAGACTGAAAGAGGAGTAAGACAGGGATGTGTTTTTTTCTTCTTTACTCTTTAATTTCTACTCGAAGAAAATCATGCAAGAGGCTATATCTGAAGAAACAGCAGGAAAAAGAGTAAACGGCGAACTCATAAGCAATATCCGTTTTGCCGACGATACCTTGGTTATAGCCCAGAGTAGCGCGGACCTACAAAGAATGATGGATAAAATCGTCAACAATAGTGAGAAAGCCGATCTTACACTTAATATCAAAAAGACAAAACACATGATCATCAGCAAAGCACTTGTCAAGGGAAGTTTTATATTCGCAATGAGGAGGTTAAGAGAGTGAGAGAGGACAAATACCTGGGTACTATATTGAACGAGACTGGAGGACACTCGCGAAAAATAAGATGCAGAATAGGTCAGGCTAGAGCTGCATTTGCAAACATGAGAAAAATATTCGCCACTAGAGACCTGAGTGTCAAACTTAAGATCAGACAAATGTTATGTTTTTTCAATATTTCGCTATGGAATGAAGTCGGGGACAACGAACAAAGATGACTTAAATAGACTCCAAACTTTTAAAATGTGGGTCTACAGACAGATCCTTAGGGTTTCTTGGACAGAACGGGTAACAAACGCAGAGATATTGAGGCGAGTAGGTAAAGTGGCAAAAATAGTGAACACAATAAAAACAGGAAAACTTGCTTATCTGGGCCATGTTATGCGCGGAGAAAGATACCGCATGTTACAGCTAATAAAACAAGGAATAATTCAGGGTAAACGAAGTGTGGGAAGAAGACGCACTTCATGGTTAAAGAACTTGAGAGAGTGGTATCACTGTACTTCAATAGAATGGTTTCGAGCATCCGCATCCAAAGCAAGAATCGCCATGACGATAGCCAACCTTCTAAGAGGAGACGGCACGTGAAAAAGAAGATATATCTACCATCAATTTCCTATTAAAAAATATTATAATGGATGATGGAATGTTGATAGAGCAGGTATCAATCTTTTCTCAGTTATATGCCAAAACTGATGGAAAATACAAGAACAGCCGACTGAAAGAAAATGCTTTGCTGACAATTGCTAACATAATAGAGAAGGCACGCCAAAAAATGTCGACAAATGGCTTGACGAACGATTTCCAAAACATTTTATTGGCAAAAGTGGTTTTATAGAATGGCCGGCAAAATCTTCAGATCTAACACTACTTGACTTTTTTCTAAGGGGGCTGCTTAAAAATATTAGTTTACAAAACTCCTCCCAAAGACATTAAAGAACTAAAGCTTAGAATAACTGAAGAATGTAGACGAATTACTAGCAAAATTTTGCAAAGAGTCTGAGAATAATTTAAAAAAAGGTTATATTATTACTTACAAAATAACGAAGCACACTTTAAAAAGTTACTGTTAATAAATTTAAGGAGCTTTCTGTTGTAGTTTCGCTATGTTTAATGTTATCTGCAAAGTAAATCGATAGAATAAATTATTGTTTATATAGCTAATTTGCTATTTTTTTGGGTTTTAATTTGATGTCACTAGGTAGGAGTTAATATTTGACATTTTAAAGTAGGGGTTGGGGATGTTAAAGGGGTACCACTCGGAAAGGTCAGAATAACATTTTTAAACCTCCCCCTTGATTTAAAATTTGACATGTTTTGTGTTTTTTTTTTCAATTACGCAAAATTAAAAGTAATTTGGACTAGCTGTTTTTGAAATAAAAGCTCCGTATAAAATGATTGAGGACTGACAGGCATATATGGCAACAACGAAAAGATATTGGTTTTAGAAGCTGATATAGCTGTGTTACTTTTTTTATTTAAAAGGATATTAAAAATATCATTATTATTTTTTGGAAGTAAGAATATTTTTATAAATTTTTATAAATTTGTCAATAATATTTGTCTTTTCCGATTAATGTCATTAAAAAACATAATTATACTTAATTTATTTTTAGGTTGTAAATTTGAAAAATTTACTAAAGTCCTCCATTAATGTTAAAAACCACTGTATAATATTAAAATAAGTGCTGTCGAAATTAAAAAATGTTTGAATAAAAGTTTATGTTTTTTTTCCAGTTTAACTTTGTCGGAAAACTTCTCGGCCCCAAAGGAAATTCTCTAAAAAGACTTCAAGAGGACACAATGTGTAAAATGGCAGTGCTAGGAAGGGGATCTATGAAGGACAGGCACAAGGTAAATATGCCGTTTGTACATTTCAATTTACGCGTCATTTCTTTTGTATAGGTAACTATTTTACCTTTTGTAAATATTCTCGCACTTCAAATAAAATTACGTTTGCTATAAATGAACCGATGGAGTTGTGGATGTCAAGATTTGCATTAACTTAACTTCATTAGAAAAAAACCAAATATTATAAAAATCGTTTATTTTATCATATAAAAGATATTTTTGCACAAGTCACTTCAGAGATTTATTTGGGTCTTTGTAGATTGTAGGGGGTGCTGTGAAGGCTATGCTGCCTCTCAAGCACTTCGACCTGTAAGATCTTTTGTACATAATACTTAATCTATTCGAAGCCCGGGTTTTTAAGACTTCGTACAAAGTTTATTAGTTTCTTGAGTGCTAAGTTCCCAAAATCGAAGGGCATTAAGAAGGCCGCTTCCAGAATCTTAAGCCTCTTGCAGAAAAGCGCTGGGCATTCGCAAAGCAATTGTTCTACAGTTTTATCAAAGTTCTCGCAGGAGTGGCAACTATCACTCTCAGTTTTGCCCATTTTTTTAAGGTGATACCTCAGCAGTGTCCAGTAGGGAGTTTCGTCACCAGTTTAAAGTGTTGTCCAACTTGAGAAGCTGTTTAGCTTTCATTGGCGAAAAGCTTACCAGCCTTTTCGCTTGTCTTTGTCCTAGCACTTTAGCCAGTGAGATTTCATTTTATCTGTTTCCTAGCGTCGAACCTCTTCTTTCAAGTGGGCTTTGAAAAGTCCACAAAAGGGTTCTGCGCCAGTAAATTGTGTATTTGCCCCTTCTTTGGCAATGCAGTCTGCTTCTTCGTTGCCTTTATCTCCCTTATGACCTGGAACCCACATCAGAGTAACCCGATTGTTTGCTGCCAGTTGTCTCAGGGATTGTTTACAGTCCCAAGTCAGCTTGGACTCACAAGTGTATGACTTCAGAGCTTTTAGTGCTGCTTGGCTATCTGATAAAATATAGATATCTGCACTTCGAGTGTTCCTTTTCATGCACTCCTGTGCACATATCTCTATAACATGTAATTCTGCTTTAAATATGGTTGGGGTGTTAACAAGGGGTTTTAAGAGCCTACAATTCGGCTTTGTAACGCCCACTTTAACCATTTCATCCATCTTGGATCCATCACACTAAAGCATTCCTTCCTAGTTAAGGTCCGTTCTCTGTGTAAGTTTGGTGGTTGTTTATGACCACTTCAAACTGCATTCAAAAGTCGTACCTAACTGGCGTAATATCTGTCGGCTTAGACAAGGATTATAGCAGGACATGCCACCATATGCGTTGCGTCGTTGCACGTGTGTGTGTGTGTGTGTGTGTGTGTGTGTGTGTGTGTGTGTGTGTGTGTGTGTGTGTGTGTGTGTGTGTGTGTGTGTGTGTGTGTGTGTGTGTGTGTGTGTGTGTGTGTGTGTGTGTGTGTGTGTGTGTGTGTGTGTGTGTGTGTGTGTGTGTGTGTGTGTGTGTGTGTGTGTGTGTGTGTGTGTGTGTGTGTGTGTGTGTGTGTGTGTGTGTGTGTGTGTGTGTGTGTGTGTGTGTGTGTGTGTGTGTGTGTGTGTGTGTGTGTGTGTGTGTGTGTGTGTGTGTGTGTGTGTGTGTGTGTGTGTGTGTGTGTGTGTGTGTGTGTGTGTGTGTGTGTGTGTGTGTGTGTGTGTGTGTGTGTGTGTGTGTGTGTGTGTGTGTGTGTGTGTGTGTGTGTGTGTGTGTGTGTGTGTGTGTGTGTGTGTGTGTGTGTGTGTGTGTGTGTGTGTGTGTGTGTGTGTGTGTGTGTGTGTGTGTGTGTGTGTGTGTGTGTGTGTGTGTGTGTGTGTGTGTGTGTGTGTGTGTGTGTGTGTGTGTGTGTGTGTGTGTGTGTGTGTGTGTGTGTGTGTGTGTGTGTGTGTGTGTGTGTGTGTGTGTGTGTGTGTGTGTGTGTGTGTGTGTGTGTGTGTGTGTGTGTGTGTGTGTGTGTGTGTGTGTGTGTGTGTGTGTGAATTTTTTGACTACACCTCGTAATGATCCATACATTCATACAATTGTTATACCCCTAATTATAATATATTGTATCTACCCTTTTTATGATGTATTCTAGCAAATAAAAAGGACAAAATAAAAAATTATTTTTTCACTATTTTTTATTATTAACATTTTATATCGTTACTACTCAACCAAGACCATGGTGATGTAAGAGCTTATTTTTTGCCATGGGAATGAAATAGGGAATATTAGTTTGGAATGGACATGTTAGTATTTTGAAAAAATCACAGAAATAAACACTTCATCAAAGACAAAAAACCAAAAAACGTAGGTAAACATTTTATAAAAATTAAACAAAATAATTAAATAAATTCTAAAAAATAAAAACAGTGAAAAAGCTATTTTAAAAAAATAAATTGTACATTGAATATAAATATAATAATTTATTCTGCTAACTCTTATGTAGAACTTTAGAACTTATTTAAAAGTCACTTTGTGAGTTGGCTAAACTAAATATATATATATATATATATATATATATATATATATATATATATATATATATATATATATATATTTATATATATATAAAAATATATATGTGTGAAAATAGAGACAACAAAATTTAGCAGTATAGAAGAACAATATAAACATATTAAAAAATGTATGCATTCGGCAGCAGAAGAAGCACTAGGTCAAAAGGCAAATATAAAAGACAAAAGAAAACCGTATTGGTGGGACCAAGAAATAGAAATAGAAATAAACGAAAAAAGAAAGAAATACCAAAAATACCTAAGCTCAAAAACTATAGAAGACAAAATAAAATTTAACGAAGCACAAGCGAGAGTTAGAAAATTAGTTTGCAGAAAAAAGAATGAGAAATGGGAAAGAACATGTTCTAGAATAAATACGTATCTGGGAGGTAAAAGAAGTACAGAAAGCTGGAGAATACTAAAAAACATGAGGAAAGATAATACCAAGGACATAATCTCACCAATAACAGCACAAAATTGGCAACAATACTTCGAAAAAATGTTAACTGAAGACAGAGAAGAATTTAAGAACACAGATATATGAATGATAGAATTAATACGCAAGGATCCCCTATTAGAATTAATACAAAAGAAGTGAAGGAAGTATGTAAATCTTTAAAAAATAACAAAGCCCCGGGTCCAGGAAATATTGAAGGAGAATTATTTAAATACGGAACAGATAAATTATATAAAATGCTGCAAGATCTATTTCAAAGGTGTATTAATCAGTCCGAAGTCCCAGAAGAATGGAAAATATCACATATGTCAACAATACACAAAAAGGGGGACAAAAGCAAATGCGACAATTATCGAGGAATTGCCGTAACAAACACAATCAGTAGAATATATGGCAAGATCTTAAAAAACAGAATCGAAAGGGAATACACGGAAATGGAAGCAGAAGAGCAAGCCGGATTTAGAGCGGGAAGATCAACGATTGACCATCTGTTCTCACTAACACAAATTATAGAAAAAAAACTAGCATTCAATCAAGAGATCCATATACTGTACGTTGACCTAAAGAAAGCATACGACAGCGTACCCTTAATTAAACTTTGGGAAACTCTGGAAACTTCCAACATTAATATTGAACTGATAAAAGGAGTAAAGTCATTATACAATAAAACCAAATCAAGAATTAAAGTTGGACAAAACCTAACAACAGGGTTTAATATCACAAAAGTGCTGAAACAAGGGTGTTGCTTTTCACCAACATTATTTAAAATATATTTGGAACGGGCACTAGCGAATTGGAAACGGAAATGCCAAAACATGGGCATACTTAGATGAGGACACAACATTATACACACTCTCATTCGCAGACGATCAAATTATAGTCGGCCAAGACATAGACGACACAGAGTATATGACACGAAAACTTATAGAAGAATATAAAATTTGGGGACTAGAGGTTAATGTAGAAAAAACGGAATATATGTGTATTGGGGGAGTGCAACAGGACTTACAATTATCAAATGGACAAAAAATCAAACACACGTCAGCTTACAATTACTTAGGAATGAGAATATCAAAGGATGGGACACTCGAAGAAGCAATATTGGACAGAAATATGAAAGGAAGAAGAGCAATATCAATGTTAAACGGAGTACTGTGGGATAGAACAATAAGCAACAACAACAAAAAAAGAATTTACGACACGATAGTGAAGAGCATAATAATGTACGGTTGCGAAGTATGGCCTTTGAAAGAAAAGATCGAAAGAAAAATTAGAGCCACAGAAATGGATTACTGGAGACGAGCAGCGGGGAAATCAAGACTAGAAAGAGTTACAAATGAGAGGATAAAACAAATAATGGGAGTACAGCACGACATCACAGACGAAATAAGAACTAAACAGTTGATATGGTACGGGCATGTTCAAAGAATGCCACCAGACAGAATCCCAAAGAAAATATTACAGTGGAACCCCAGAGGAAGAAGAAGAAGAGGAAGACCACGAAAGAGCTGGAGAGAAGGCATACAAAAAGAGATGGAAGAGAGAGATCTGAGAGAGGACATGTGGACGAATAGAGAGGAATGGAGATTAGGAATCGCAAGACGCCGACGCACGTTTTAACGCGATATATATATATATATATATATATATATATATATATATATATATATATATATATATATATATATATATATATATATATATATATATATATATATATATATATATATATGTGTGTGTATATGTTTAAGCGTAGTGATTTACGGATAGTGAAATGTGATGAAATATCGATCCGGGATTGCATCCGTTTGTTAGTTAAAATCCGTCTGGTTTTTGGCAGACGTTTCGCCAAGATCTCACTTGGCATTAGTCTTCGTCGACTCAGTCCTTAGTCTTTAGTCTTACTAGGTATTCTGATTATTTTAACATCGATTTATCTCTAATTAGTCATCGCCATCATGATTATAAAACTTATATTCAAGTAAAGTCCATTTCATTTTCTCTTATCTTTATCTTTTAAAAACATGTACTTATTTATAAGTATTTATTTAGTTATCTAAATTAATGAAATTGTTTGTTATATAAATTAAGTAGGTACCAAGTGAATATCGTTGTATACAATTTTAGGGTAATTAACAATATTTAATTGCTCAGGAATATTACCCTTGTAAACATTACAAATGTGTGACACGTAAGGACACTCCCACAGGAATATATTCGCTCTGCTTTGCTTTACATTAATTTATTTGTATTAATGTTATTAAACCCTTTAATCACATTCTAAACATGGTTACGAGATGAATACCTACTTAAAAATGATGTAGCCCTTAATATTAAGTACGTAGCTTTAATGTTTAAAATTATATTGTCAAGTTAATACAGCAAAACTTAATTAATCAAACAAGATAATTTTTTCTAAATTTGCGTACATCTAGCAACACACGATTAAAAATTACTGTCATTTTCTTTGCGTTAAAAAGCGATAGCAACTACAATTTAGTTTTTATGAAAATTAAAATTTATTTATTTTTTACGATAATTGATTTTCGTATCAAGAGCATTATGATTTTTTCACACGTAAATAAACAAAACAAAAGCGTTACTCAAAACATAAATAGGTGTGTAACATAAATAAAAGAAAAATTTTAAAAATAAAATACCAATACCAGTAAATCGAGTCATCGTTGAAGTCTTGTAAGTTATAAATAATGTAAAAATAAATATAAATAATTTACAAGTTAGACTTTTGTTTATTATTGAATGTAACATTATTCAATAATAAAGACCAAGTAATTTTACTTGAAATAAAAAGACACAAATTAGACATATGTGCACTCTCGGAGACCAAAAAGAAGGGCAGAAGAAACAGCAAAAATGGAAACTTCATTCTACTATACAGCGGCAAGTATAAAAATAAAAGAGCAACATCAGGGGTTGTCATACTGCTACTTAAAAGGTTTGAAAACCAAGTCAGCAATACAATATACATTAGCGACAGTATACTACAGATGACGATCGAGTTAAAAAAATCAAGACCAATGCATATAATAAGTATCAACGAACGCGATACTAGCAAACCATAAGCGGAGATATAGTTATATTACCAGAACTTACAAACAGTTTTAGAAAAAATACCGAATGAAGATGATAAAATAATTTTAGGGGATTTTAATGCAACAATTGGTGATAAAGTTATACCTGGTACTTAGAATTAATAATACCTTTTATCCACATAAACCACAACATAAATATACCTTCAAAAATACACGAGTACAAAGATCAACAATAGACTACGTAATCACAAATAAAATTATTAATCTGACAATGGTGCAGGACGTGAGATCTTTAGCTTTCGCAAATGCAGGAACAATCCACCATCTTGTGATGGCAAAAATGCAAACAACCATTTTTTTTACTAAAAAGGGTAAATCTGTCGTGTGGGCCGCGACTATTAGAAGGGGGAGGGATTATAGAAAGGAAATGATTGCGGTTCAACTTTTTAAAAAGTTGCAGGTCATAGTTCTCTGAAAAATCCGATTTTGAAAGCTGTTTCATTCTGTAGCAGCCCTCTAAAAAAAAATTCTTTATGGAGATTGGTCCTTGTACTGTCAATTTTGAGAGTAAATGGGTGAGACTGTTCAGCGTGCCGAGTTCTTCGGCCGAATGCGGCCAATGGTGGTACAAGAGTTTTTATTTCTCTGGAGCATCTACCATGGAAATATCTGTAGAGCAATGACTGGTCTGCAGCTCTTCTTCTATTTTCTAGTGGGTGAAGAGTGTATGTGAGAGTTGAGCTGTTTATCAACCAAATTGCCCATTTCTGAATGGAATCTAGAAAACGAAGAGAATGACTTGGTGCTGAACCTCAAATGTGCGAGCAATACTTCATGCAACAATTTCATAACAAACCCACCGAGGAAATAAGCAAACTGAATATAGAATCCCTACCAGACTACCCGACTAAATACCTATATCAACAAAGGCTTAAAGAAAAAATAGCTGCCACCATTATTAAGAGAAATGACATTTAAACGGCATAACAAAACTTAGAACTAATATACTGAAAGCCGCGAAAAAAATATTCGAAAGAAGGACTAAAACAAAAAGGGGGAAGACCAAATACAAAGCCTTGGTTCAAACAAGAGATCAAGACTAGCCGAAGAGAAAAGGAAATCTTACCTGCAATAAAGATCCAATGCAATAAAATATAATGATTATCAAGCTGTAAGAAACAATGAAAATATTTAAAAAATCAAAAGAGACCATTGGGAGAAAATTTCGAATAATATGGAACATGACGTATACGGAGGACAAAAGAAAATATGAAATCTACTGAGAAATAGAAAAAAGCCAATTAATAAATAGCTACAAAATACAAGAATTACAGCAGAAGAATCAAAAAGACATTTTAAATAACTTTACATCTTTACAAAAACGTCATTCAAACCTAAAATAGAATTTTCTCCTCTGCTAAATAACAACGAATGGTAGCCAAACTAAAGAACAGAAAAGCTTCAGGCGTTGACGAAATAACGAACGAAATAACTGGGATCAGACAAGAAGATAGTCTAAGCTTAATCTTATTTAAAATTATAATGGACGAAATAATAAACAAAGTAAAGCAAGCTGTGAGAGGATACCGAATGGGAGACAAAGAAATAAAAATAATATGCTATGCTGACGATGCAGTAATCATCTCGGAAGACGAAGATAACCTACAGAGACTCCTGTATAAATTCCAAAAAATAGCAGAAACGTTCAACATACAAATATCCATAAAGAAAACAAAATCCCTTACAGTATCTAAAGAACCGAGAAGATGTAAACTAGCGATTTACGATCAGAGTGTTGAACAAGTGATGTCCTTCAAATATCTAGGGGCAAACATAACAAATTATAGGAACCTAAAAGGCATCATTAATATCTTGATACTTAAGAGATTTAATTTGCATAAGACCGGTCATGACATACCTACGCGATAAAAACCAAAGCGGAGAACGCAACAACCAAACGACTCTTAAGAACACCAGAAATGCGAACAGTAAGATCAATAACAGGACATACGTTATTCGACCGGAAGAGAAATGAAGAAATAAGGGCAATATGTGAGATTTAAGATGTAGTAAGATGGGCAAGAAATCGGAGAAGGGAATGGAAAGACCACGTGGACAGAATGCCTAATAAGCGGTTGGCAATAATTGCGAGAAAAAAAAATCAAATAAACCTCGATCACGTGGACGACCACCTATAAAATGGTATAAAAGCTAGTCTTTAGAATCCCAACTGCCCCTGGCAAACCATTGATGCAAACACAGGACTTAGTCCTAACGTAAGAAGAAGAAAAAAAAGAAGAGACTTTTGTTTAATATTACCCACAGAATAAATATGAAATAATCTTGAACAGTCGTTTCCTCTTGCTCAACATCAGGTAAAAATAAATATCCTAATCGTACTACTCATCCTTTATAGCATTTTAAAAGTGTTTGAAGAAAAAATCTCTCTCAAACGAAAACGTTATTTTATTGTAGTTCATCTCAATATCCAAACAAAATCGGCAAACGATTCAAATAAAACTTCTACAGTATCCAGGTTGCGTAAAAAAGTTTTTCAAACAGATTTATTTTTTTTGTGCCGCTTTATTTTACGGTAAATTCACTCGAGACGAATTTATTTTATATTTATACACGGTCCTAATTGACAGAAACCTTTTGCTCGTATTCTTATAATATCCCTTTTCAGCGATGGGAAATTGCCTCCAATCTATTTCTAAATTGACACGTTCCAGACTCCAAAAGTTAGTTCGTCATTTCATTACCGCTTTGTGATTTATAGGAGGGATACGTCCGAAAGTAATGGCTTTCTGCGTCTTGTACTGCATTTTTTATCAGCAAAGGTTGCGCAAAACGTAATATTTCATTATTACCTTAATGTATTACGTCTTTTCCATCTGCGTCGTCTAGGATATCATTAATAAGGAACAACTTATAAGTTTTTTGAGCTTTTAAATAAGTTAAACAATATTCTATTAATTCTTTTTAATAAACTGCCACAACATTAGCTATTTTTCAAATTCACTCATTTTAAAAATTAATTCCTTCCCCTCTATAACCTTGCATAAAATAGTTGTTTTACCTTCCTTTTTATTTATTTATTTATTAATAAAACTAACAGGTTTTAAACTATTCATGGGCTGTTTTTAAAATTCCTCTTTGTTGCAAGTCTATTGCTTGCTATCAAAGTTTTTTTAGAAAGATGAAACTTTTATTAAGCTACCCGTCTTTTATTTGCATAAAAGTGGTTTTACAATAAAAGTTATATTGTCCAAACTGTGGACACCACAGCAAAAGTCAAGAAAAAGCCTCTTGGGTACTAAGTTCCACAGACTTTAAGAAATCCGGACCAAAGTAGCAATTTAATCTTATTGTAACGCGTTTAAAAAATGTTCTTAACCAAACATAAGTTGCGTTGCCAACCTTAACACAACGTTATTACAACCCGTTTTCGCACCAAATTGGTCAAATATTTTTGGGTTTTTTAAAGGTTCCTGTTGAAACTGTATGTGCGCCGGCGCCGACGACGAGGAGTAGTTGGGCGTGGTAAGCTGTAGAAAGCTCTAAGGTGCGGGCAGCTTCACCACCGGAACCTCTAAGCCGACTCACTTGCTCTTCGACGACGTCGTTCACTGTGTAGATGTTGGATCCTTTGATAACTCAGTAAACGCTGGCGCGATCTGTTTTTTTTAATACTATAGGCTAAAGGTTTTACTGACTTTTATCGCCGTGAATTTTGTTATCACGGTAAATGAAACAACACATTTATCATCGATAATATATTGTTAACTTAAATACATGAAGCTTACAGTTTAAAGCCTCCTGTATCTTCGAAATAATTTTACTGGTTGTTAGCTTTTGATTTGATGTATTTTATTTAAATTGATGGGCATTTTAACACGTGGTGTTTTAAAGCATTGCTCTGAACGCTAAAGGTGTTCATGCCTCGGCTGATGATATACGAAAAAGGGCGAGAGCCGGAAACTGTTTCGAATGTGGCTTCTTCTCTTGTTAAATTTAGCGTATTTAATTGGTCGGGACCCTTTGTTTATATCCGAATGCTAATTTCCACGTAATCAATGCGTGACTTTTAGTTAGTTTTTGTCAGCGTCAGGGCCGTACTGAGTACTGAGTACTGAGTTCACAAATTCATTTACTTGTTCCACTCTTTCTCCCTCAATCAAAATTACTTTTTTTTTGCTTACATTTATTTTCACCCCTTTGATT
The DNA here is from genome assembly GCA_950111635.1 of Agelastica alni. Lineage (NCBI taxonomy): Eukaryota > Metazoa > Arthropoda > Insecta > Coleoptera > Chrysomelidae > Agelastica > Agelastica alni. Next base: position 50,798,559 of record OX467712.1, on the reverse strand, counting down.
TTTGGACTATAAGTTAAAGTGGACAAATATGATTTTTATAGTAATAACAACTTGATTAAGGCCCGCCGCAAATTAAACCTAGCACACGCACATCCCACACGCAGCACACGTGTGCACCATTTTGTAAAATATGTTTTGAGACGGACTGGCACATATTAAACCCATCCCATGGCAGGATTTTGCTAGCAACACAGTTTCGTGGGTCGTGCGTCTCTACATTTGTCAGTGGGATCAGTTTTTTCTAAATAGAAAATGGCTTTTGGCCAGTGATATTCTTTTTAATGAGTTTATGAACCTCACTGAACTGTCTTCTGTTTAACCAGAACGACTCTTTAAATACACTATTTGGAATATCGCTTGATAACTTGAACTCCATAACTGTCTTTTTTTCGTAAATACTTATTCGTATTACTTCTTTTTTTTTGCCGAGTAAAATAAATGTTTCTTTATCCTCAGATTCAAATTGTAAATCAAGAAAAAGTTGTTGCTGGCTTGCTGTCATCTTGAATACTGGGAGAAGTCAAAGAGATTTGTGTTGGTGTGGGCTGTGTTCAATATGTGCTGCTATTAAAAAACATGAAGATTAAATTTAAATACCTAGGCATAGAAATATCAGGATACGGTGACATCGAGGCGGATGTAAGAAACCAAGCGGCAAAAGCAGCATGAACCCCAGCTCACCTGAACGATACAATCCTCCGAAACAAATATATCGGAATTCAGACCAAATCGCGAATCTGCAAGGTGGTCATCCGACCTATATTAACATACACAGCGGAAACTAGACCAGATACATCGAACACAAAGAGAATATTAGAAACCACCGAAATAAAAATAGTGCGCAGGATCGCTGGAAAAACACTTTTTGACAGAGAGAGAAGCGAGGTCATTAGAAGAACATGTAAAATAGATAATGTAAATGAATGGATATTGGAAAGAAAGAGAAAGTGGAACGAACACATAGACTGGATGAATGACAACAGAATGGTCAAAATAACTGAAGACAAGTCGCCTTAAGGGCGCCGAAGCGTTGGAAGACCCAGCAACAGATGGAGAGACGACCTTTCTAATAATAATTGAACGTGTGCTGGGTTTCGGTCACACGTGGGCTACGCATGGGTTGTGCGTGGGCTGGGTTCAATTTGCGGCGTGCCCAATCGCCGTTTAGTTTTTATATTTTTTGCGGTTTGTGACGACTTGGATGCAATATTAATATATTAAACTTTCTTTTTTTTTAATTTAAAAATCTTTACGAAAGAAACTTTTTTTAGTGGCTACCTAAAACCAGAGACTTGTCAAAAGCGGTTCAAAATTAGTCGTTAATAAAGTCAATAGTCGTTCCTTTTTAAATTTAGTATTTTACTGAAAAGTATTACCATCTTGTCATTTTTTAACGAATACTTTTTTTATATAGCTTCCGGTTATAATAAATTGCCAAGTAAAATTAACAGAATAAAAATTCGAGTCTGGCAAGAGTATTGCTTTGTTCTTTTAGTTTGTTCTATGAAAATCTTTATGTATGTATAATTTTTCTCGAGCAAAGAAAAAGCTCTAATTTATATCGATTGTGTAATCACCGTTTTGAAATTTACTTAGTTTTAAAATTTAAATTACAAGATAGTTTTTTATGACAGTAATTTCTTATAAAACTTATTGAAAATTTAAAAATATACGGGATGAAAATTTGAGGAGTCACGAAAATTAATACAAGTCAAAAATATCATTATTTACTTCGTAACGTCACTTAAATAAAATTTTTCGTCGACCTCTAAGAAGCATAAAAATAAGATTAATGCTGCGGAGATGATTAGTCTGAGAAGTATAGCCGGAGTAACTCAGTTGGATAAAGTAAAGTATAGTGAGATAAAAGAACGCTGTGGTGTAAAAGAAGATGTGGTTACATAGATAGATAAAGGAATGCTTAGATGGTTTGGACATGTAGAAAGGATGAATGAAGAAAGATTGACGAAACAAATTTATAAGGCGAATGTGAATGGACAAGTCGGTAGAGGTCAACCTCGAAGAACATATCTCGATCAGATCAACATTGTTTCGAAGAAAGGCCAGGTCAAGAGTACCAACAACCGACCAGCATGTATGAAAGCACTGAAGAAAGTAGAGGAAACAAAAGATGTGTGTTAGAACCGCAGCAAGTGAAAGGAAGTGGTCTTTGCCTACTCCTACGGGAAAAAGGCGTGACTTTATGTATGTATGTATCATAAACAATAATTATGGTACACGCCACAGTCTTATTACTTAAATAAGACAGAGCTATCTTTATTTGAACGCGATCAGACATTGCAAACTTCTGGTTCACTGTATAGTCTTAGCATGACCTATTGGAATATATATTTTATTTTACTATTTTTTTTTGGGGGTCATATTGCAATTTAGGGAACCATTTTTAGAATTTTTTTTTCCAAACATATTTCAAAAATTATTTATAATATATGGGTGAACATTTATCCATTCTCTTCTGTATCCTTTTGTAATGGAGTAAAAAATGTGTACCTAGTTGAGTTTTGATACGTATCATATTTTTTCAAGAAACTTTTTTAAACAATTTTTAGTTATTTTTAAAGAAGACTCTCACTTTATAATAAATATTTTGTAACAGTATATTTCTATACCTTTATCAATATTGGAAGAATTTAAGAATATTTTTTGAAACGTGCAAATATTTTATTGTTGACATTTTGGAAATTAAATTAGCACGTTTTCTACTGAATAATTTTAATCGTTATTCCGAATTCGGTTTGTTATTTTTTTATTAAAAACACATTACAAGAAGTGCACTTAAACTCTTAATGAGGAAAACATATATTCCCTAATACCCATTTAAAAACTTTGAAGATAGCACACCACTGGTTAGAGTCGGCAAAGAACTACACAGCGTTGCCAATGACAAGGAAGTTTTACCCGGCGTTAAAGAGATCCGAATGGTATTCTTTGTCAGGCTAATGATTATTTTTATGGATCATTGCGACAAAACAAAGAAAGATTTATGAATGAGATGTCGCGTCTCCTTTGGGAATAAGTCTATGGTACACGCCGTGGTATCAGACTTGGCTGATAATATTTACTGCTAGTACCCTTATGATTGTTATTATGATCCTTATACCATAAATATCTATTAAAGTATTAAAACTCTTTGCTTCAACTCTATCGAAAAACTTTAAATATTACCAACTCCATGTTTGATTAATTGTTGATTTTATACAACTAAATTTAAATAAAAAAAAATAATTTTGGAAATTTATTTAAATCATTTTTTATGAATGCTTCCTTTTTCCTCGTTAAAATTTTAAAATTTTTAAGCACATTTGAACTTAATAATTTAAAACGATGTGTCAAAAGCTTTTACTTTCACAAAACAAAATAAAAACTGAAAGAACCATAACAATATTTTTGGTAATCAAGAAAACTCGTTGTAAACAATAAAACTGATGTTAAAATTATTATTAAATTATTGCGGCATTTGACCAATCAAAAATTAAGTTAAATCTTATTAAATAACCAAACCTCTTAAATAAATTATTAAAATTAGAAACAGTATAGTAATTATTTTTTTATTTATTTATGGTAATTAAAAATATTATCTTACCTTGAAACATTGGGCGGCATTTCATTGTTGCTAATTAACCTAAAAGAAATAAAGGTTCTTTAAATTATTCACAAATTATTTTTACAAACTACCAAAATCACAATAAAATTATTTTAAGAATCTGTTAAATCTTTTACATTTAATAAAAGACAAGTTTTTTATAAATAAAGACATCTAATCAGAATCAGATTCCCACAGATATTTTTCCAGGGTTATCACTAGGCAATGATGTGCCAATATATTTAAATTAACATATTACTTAACACTTTAATACATAATTACTTGCAAAATACATTAACGAAATCCCAAGATCACAATTTATTAATTTAAATCTTCTGTTAGGTTTTTGATATTTAGTAAAACCCCAGTCGTTTAATATATAATCAAAATCAGATCCCCACATTAAGAGATGTTCAATGCTAATTTAAGGGAGGTAGAGACTAAAGGGGGTACTCTACGTTTATCATAGACTGTTAGCAAGGTTACAAACATGTATTAAAAACACACTAAAACATGTAGGTATTAGGAATTATTTATTAATTTAAATGTATTTAAATGTTGGCAAAACTTTTTAATAAATTATTTAAATTAATTTTGTTTTTTATTCACACCTTTTTAAATTATGCATAAGATAATTTTACATTTACATTTTTCTTTAAAAATATTTAGTATACTGTCAAATTATACTCGTATTAACTTACGAATCCATTGATTACAGTGGACAGATAATTCACGAACTAATTGTTTCAATTAGCAATGTTGCAAAATGAACTTTTTATAACGCAATAACCTCTGCAAAATTTATGACACAGTAATTAAAATTAATATTTTTTTTGTCAAATTATTAAACAGATGCATTTATAAACTCACCAAGTTGTTCCCAAAATAAAATTTTATGGAGTTTTGTTGAGTACCTTATAACACTATGTTTAAATTTTACAAATATCTGTACATAATTTTTGTAACCATTGAACATCCACAAACTACATGTTGTCACGTCTTTTTTTTGGTTTTCTAAAGAGTACTCTGCTAGTGGTCTCCCTACTGGCAAATTATGCCCGAGCTCAGCCGTAGAGGGTAGAAGAAAAAAATTTAAAAGTGAGCCGCGCCACCGACTTAAGACGGTACAAGCCGGAAACCCCTAGGTCTTGTAGGCAACAGCAGAGCCACGCGAAAAACAACAAACAATTATGGTGAACTAGATAAATAAAACTATATTTACAATTACTGCAATATATTAATTAAGTAAAAATGATGTTCTGATTTTTTTTTACAATAAATTCTGTATTTTCGTAAAGTGGTTTTAACGAATTTAATACACTTTCTTAAAATAATATTTAAATTAATTATAACAATCTTCCAGACAGTAATAAAAACCTAATGAGGTACAAAAGAGAATTAAAATAAAAAACAAAAAGAAAATGTTCACAATATTTAAAATTTCGAAAATAATTGGTTTTATATAGAATTCCTGATAGCAAAAGATTAACACAAAAAAAAGAAATACAAAATAAATGGACTTGCAACAAGAATAATATTTTAAAACCCTCACAATAACCACATAAATTATATTCAGTAATATATAAATTCAGATTCAACTTGGAGCCGGTACAAATTTAACGAAAAATAATTTGGTTACTTTTAAGTTATTGAAAACTTCATTGGGACGTCACTGGGAGCAGGTACAAATTTAATGAAAATAACTTGTTACTTTTAAATTATTGAAAACACTTAGATCAAGCACATAATAACTGATAAGTTGATAAAATTAAATACAATACCATGCAACCAATTGAAAACTTCACTGAGACGTCACGGTAACATCGATGATCCAAGAACCGAAACACCAAGTAGTATTATCATAATAATTTCTGCTAAAATTACCAGGCAAGTCTTTATAACGCTGAAATTTATCGTCGATGTGGATGGAACGGCACGTGGTACTTCACGATGGCTTCACTTCATCAAATCCCACACGTGGTGATCTTAACTCGACCCCAATAACCAAAAATATTCACCACATAGGCACGACAGAATTGTCAAGTTAAGAATTAAATGGTTTATCTTCCTAAACCAATAAAGATGGCCCCAAATACAGCCAGATATGAAAGAAAAAAACCGTAGAAGTTCCGCTCACGTGTTAATATCAAATCCTTTCAAAGACTCTCAACCGACTTCCACCACTGACACCAAACGACTGATCATCACTCCTCGCTCCCAGACCGGATATCAGAAAATCACTCGGGACACGCGTCAGCCAACCTTTTCACGTCTAAGTTCCTAGCTCATAATCGCAATTGCCAGCCCAAGCAAACCAACAATAATATATCTGACAACACACGACAATCGAGGCCAATAATCAAGGCGAAGTCTAATAACAGAGACAAAAATGTCACAGCTATTAATAATCGAATTATATTACTACTATATAGGCAACACTATATACAACGAACCAAATGCAGTATGCAAAACTAATTACGAACGCCAGACTATCATAATAATGAAACGGCAGATGGGAGAAAAAAAAATAGGCACGTGACAATGTGCCGCAACTATTTGCATAGTTAGAAAAATCGCTGCTACAATTAGATATAGGTTTATGAAAATGCAAACAACTAAATAATGAATGTACTTGAAGTAAGAGTTCAACTTGAATGGGCTTGTAAAAAATAATGGTATTTTTTTAATGTCTCCAGCATTTGTCATCCCAGCGAGATAAAATACAAATGTTACAGTCCTTTTAACTTGAAAATGGACAAAATGTTTAATTAAAATCGGTACAGTAGTTTTGTGTAATGCTCAAACAAACAATTAAACAAACAAAAAACAAACAGACAAACAATCCTAAAATCGGTGAGTTACAGTGTTACACCTAAACACCATATTTTTAGTAAATATCATTATTGTACAGACATTTATTTGTTACAGATTTATAATAGTGGAGATTCATGTTTTTAATATAAGATTAAAATTATTAACGCTTTTGATTTTTTACATCAAGATGTGTTGGTGTGGTTGAATTTTGTAAAAACTCGGTTTCCATAACTAACTTTTGAATATGATGATTTTATAAAGTGTCAGGCTGTTATCAAAAAATCACTTACTAAATTTTTTTTAATTAGTTTCTACTCGATGCAATATCGAATTCCTCTCTTTTTTATTTCTAGTAACAAAAGCGTTTAAAAATATCTACCCTTACTTAAACAATACAATATTGTAACGTTTTTGCGATACGTGCATGAGCTAGGCGGTACAGTGAAGTCACAGTCAATGATGAGGATATTCCAGTACCTTCTCGACCAATCTAGAATTTTTTATAGAATGGTCTGGATACATTAAAAATTTTCTCGTATTTTCTTGTTTTTACATTATTATATAAATCTGCCTTCGTTCTCGGCGGTTAGTCAGTTTTCTGCATTGTATTGTAAAGTTTCTAAATAAATGAGCATGTAAATTTGAACCACCAGTGTTTTTTTTAAGTAAAACAATACCTAATAATATTACTTTAATTAATTATCTTTAAATTAAAATCTACGAGTAGTTACAAACCAATAAATACTTTTGCTTCTATTAATAAATAAACAGAGCAATAAAGATTTAAAACATATTTATTTATTTTTTTATTTACACGGTTTTACTAAAAAAAATTTCCAATTACAGAACGGGAACAAAGTAAACATTTGCATGATAGTGGTTACTAACAATACAAAAGCTTAAAAGTAATACACAATTTACACAATCAGGGAGTTTTTAAATATATTTGTTCTTGGCTTGGTAGTGTAGAATGAGTCAGAGTATCAAGATACCTGACGGGGAATTTTAAAGTTTATTTGATGTAGTAAGCATTGACATCTAATTTTGTTGTTAATTATTTTGTGTAGTGTAATGACACTGGAACATTTTTGTCTTCTATCTAGAGTGAAAAAGCTATGTTTTGACAGTAAACTCTCTTGTGCCGTGCCGATTGGTGGATAAGTCCGATCTACTTTAAAACTTAGGTATTTGAGGAAGCGTCTTTGGATTGCCATCAGTTTATAGATATGCGCTTGACAAAATGGGTTCCAGATATTCGATACAAATTCTAGCTTTGATTTCACGGAATCATAGTAAAAAGTTCTAAGTGTTAAGTGGTTGAAGTCGCAGCCTACTCGAATTAGAAATTCATACATACGGTTTGCAGCTGACGTTATATTGATTACGTGGTTTTGGAAAGATAACTTCCGATCGAGCGTAACTCCAAGATCTTTAAAATTAGATGGTTTGTCCAAAGAATAATTGTCTATCTTATAGTCAAATGTAACTGGATCAAATCTTAATGTATATGGCATTACAAAAAATTTGTGTGTAGAGAAGTGCTGGTCCCTAAACTATTGTATGGTATTTAATGTTGGATTTGGCTAAAAAAATATGAAAGTAACTTCAGTTCTGCAGAATTTAGTACCTAGTCTAAGAAGAAAAGCTAGAGTAACTCTGATGAATAAAGTCAAGAATAGTGTGATAAGGAAACGCTGTGGTGTGAAAGAAGATGTTGCAACAAAAATAGATAAAGGAATGCTTAGACGGTTTGGACATGTAGTGAGAATGGATGAAAGAAGATTAACAAATCAGATTTATAATTCGAGTGTAAATGGGCAATTCAGTAGTGGTCGACCTAGGCGAACGTATCTCGATCAGATCGAAACTGTTTTGAAGAAAAGTCAAGAGTACCAGCAACCGACGAGCTTGTTTAAAAGCGCTAATAAAAGAAGAAGAAAAGAAAAAAGTGTGTAAGAACCGTAGCAAGTGGAAAAAATTGGTATATATTGATTAATTTATTAATCTTTAATATTTTCACTTTTTATCAAAGATAGTCTATTTCGAACAAATCAGAATATTTGGGTAACTTGCTTTAAGAAACATCTTAAATGGTTAAAAAATAAAATCAATTAGGTATATTTTAAGGAGATCAGTTTTTTATTGTTGGACCACAGAAATTTGTGTAAATTACTCTTATCATGTCAAAATGCAAATTACTACATACTGTTACGATTTATTGAGTCCGTCTCTATTGAACCTTTCTGTCACAAAAATGCGTCGGCCACAACTGGGACTGTCGGCGTGAAGACCAAAGGAAAGATCCCGCAAGTTCTTGACGAGGTGTCTGGAAATCTTACCGATTCGAAAAGGGGTCCATCGCCTTCGCGAATAAGGTCGAAGTATGATTTACAGGTATAAAAAGGGACAGCGGCCGCGGACAGAGACAGTATTAGCTTTAAACGTGTTTATGAATTAAGAAATGTAAATAGTTATAAAAAGTTGTAAAAGTTGTATATCTAAGTGAATACCCAAGTGATTTATTAAATTAGAATTTATTGTATTGGAATAAACATTGTTTTTGTTACTGTATCGAGAGTTTTTGTCTCACCCTGTACACATACGTACATACATATAGTCACGCCTTTTTCCCGTAGGAGTAGGCAAAGACCACTTCCTTCCACTTGCTACGGTTCTTACACACATCATTTGCTTTCTCTACTTTCTTCAGTGCTCTCATACATGCTCGTCGGTTGTTGGTACTCTTGACCTGAACTTTCTTTAAAACAATGTTGATCTGATCGAGATATGTTTGTCGAGGTCAACCTCTACCGACTTGTCCATTTACACTCGCCTTCTAAATTTGTTCGTTAATCTTCCTTAATCCATCCTTTTTACGTGTCCAAACCATCCAAGCATTCCTTTATAGATCTTTGTAACCACATCTTCTTTTACACCACATCGTTCTTTTACGTTAATTATGTTTCGCAATTATTGTACACCGTTGATCAAGTTATATTAGCGTCATCTGAGGAGGAGTTGCAGGTGATGGTTAATTTTATGCATGATGTCCTGAAAATCATAGGGATGAAAATAAATGTAAGCAAAAACCAAACTAGTTTTTGAAAGAGAAAAAATCATCACAAATTGTAAAGTTATGTTTAAAAGAAACAAGTAAATAAAATTGTATGCTTGGGTTCAAAGTTTACGAGAGATGAAGAGTATGGCAGTAACATTAAGCAAAAAAAGGGCACGTCTGACTGTGCATAGAGGAGTGTTGTTTCCTACACTTATGTATGGTAGTAAATGTTGGGTTTGGCAAAAGAAGCATGAAAATATGATTAATGCTGCGGAGGTAAATAGCCTGAGAAGTGTAGCTAGAGTGATTTGGGTGAATAAAGTAAAGAATATTGAGATACGTTTGGACACGTAGAAAGAATGGATGAAGAAAAATTGACGAAAAAAATTTATAAGGCGAGTGTGAATGGACAAGTCAGTTAGGGTCGACCTCGGCGAACATATCTCGATCAGATCAAGATTATTTTAAAGAAAGGTCAGGTCAAGAGTACCAACAACCGACGAGCATGTATGAGAGCACTGATGAAAGTAGATAAAGCAAAAGATATTGTGTGTTAAAACCGCGGCAAGTGAAAAAAAGTGGTATATGCCTACCCTTACGGAAGAAAGACGTGACTATATGTATGTATGGAAAGATGTATGTTTGTGATATATATATTTCGGCTCTTGTTTTGGCTTTTATTTGTGATCTTTAACCAGTCCACTAATTATCGAAGTGTAGTATAATTCCTCCTGTGTACGAAAAGGGGAATAACAAAACCCGGATTCCTACAACTGCGCATAAATAGCTTTCCTAGTATCCGGTAAAACAAAAAAAAAGTTGAAAAATAATAAAAAAATTTACCGATGCTTGAAACAAATACACTGCACAAAAAGGTAACACGATATTTACATATGTAGAATAACATAACATAAATGTAACCGTTGCTAGAGTTTAAATTTTATAAAATGCAGTTTCCAACGGAGCTTAGAGCTGAATTTATTTTGATGTAACATCGCCGGAAGGTGACAGTGACGTATCTCATTATTCTGATTAAACTAACTCGTATATCAATGTAATAATATGGTATATTTGAGTAGGTACGAAATAGTGCAACGACTATTGAAACCGAATACTCTTTGATAATGTACAGGGTTATTCACTATAAATTACCCACCATTATCATCGTTATTTTTGCCTGTAAAAGAAATTTATTATAAGTCATGTGGTTTTGACTAAATGTTGTTAACATGCTATTTAAAGTACAGTAGCGTGCAGATTTTAGGTGATACAAAAAAAAATTTGGAATCATCTTTTTTATTGATTATAAAAATATGTCATATGTTACTTCATACCGTTTTGAGTTATTAAATGTCGAGTATCTTAGGTTAGGTAAAGTATTGTGTGAGTGGGGCGTAGGTCGTCTTTTCACTGCGACCATTAGTAGGTCTAGTGTGGCTCACCCCTAGACGTTACAGTTTACCGCACAAACCAGCTCTTCTCACGAAGTTTATGGTTGTATGGGTTGAGATTTTCAGGGGCATGAACATAGTATATGTTCAGCAGTTTCGTCTTTTACGCAACAAAACCGATAGTTTGTTTGTTGATTTAGACCTATCTTTCCGAGGTGATATCTTAGACGATAGTGTCCTGTAAGCAGTCCCGTTAGAATTTGCAGATCCTTCGTGCTCCATTTTAGAATCTGCTAAGTTGTGTTTTTTGAAGGTTTAGGTAATAATGCCTTTAAGTAAGTCTTTTTCTTTCCGCCCAGTCCAAGCACTTGCGGTAACTCCAAAACCGGTTCTGGTCCAGTGAACGCAGATTCGTTTCCCTGTTTTGCTAGTATGTTGGTTTCTTCGTTACCCTCTACCCCTTGGTTCCCAGGTACCCACAGTGGTGTTGTTTGCACCAAGGCACTCCAGGGATTTGATGCAATTCCATGCAAGTTTAGAATTTATCTTGTTGAAGCTCAGTTTTTTTTAAAGCAGCGTGGCTGTCTGATATTATACTAATTTTTAAGCTTGATAAAGGTCTGTCAGTTAGCTCTCTTACGAACAATTCAATAGTGAAGACTTTAACCTAAAAGATTGTAGCAAACCTGCCAAGTCTGGTAGCTTTTTTAATCTTTTGATTTCCTGCTGAAACACCGGTGTGAATATCTTAGTTAAAATAATTACTGTAAATATGCAAAAAAAACATTATTCAGTCAGATAGCCGTCAATCATCAGTCATCAGCTGTGCACTAAGTTTACAGTTTAGTGTATAAAGTTTGCTGTTATATGCGTAAACTATATAAATAAATATTTACTGTTAATAATAAGACTCAATAAAGTGTAGATCATTAATAAAAAATTCAAGTAAGTGATAATAAATAATTATTCGAATAAAATATTTCAGTATTTAGCTTTTTTAAATGTTGAGGATAATTTCTGTCACTCCTAGTGTTAATTAAATAAAATACAATTTTTATTAAAAAAAATTATTGTTTGTTATAAAAAATCATTTTAAATAATACCTGACCCATTTTTTCAAAATATAATTTTAAAACTGCTTATAACTAAGGTAAGATGTCAAATCGTACATATCATATCAGACTACTGCAAGGCTCGCTTGTTTTTATGTTAACTTTTGCATATTTAAGGGAGTTTGTAGCGTTGCTGCATATCATCGCCAGTATTATTTAATGCGTATTCGTAGCAAATTATAGAAGCATTGGAAAATGAGACCAACGGTATTAAGGTGAATGAAGGTCTGATTAACAATATCAGATATACCGACGACACAGTAATAATAGCAATAGTTTGGAAAATTTAGAAAGAGCTATAAACAAAATAGTAAGGTTTAGTGAGATTTACGGACTCTTCCTCAATATAAAAAAACCAAGTACATGAAAATATGTAAGAACAACAACACAAATGAAATCTTAATGATTGGAGGTCAACAGATTGCAAAAATAAAAAAACAATTACTTAGGAATGATTTTTACTAAAAACAATGACCATATCGCAGAAATAAAAACCAGAATTAAAAAGGCCCGTACCAAATTTATAAAAATAAAAAATGTACTAAGAAGCAGATATTTGACATTAGGCATGAGACTGCGATCGGCAAAATGTTATGTACTCAGTGTGCTCTACTATGGTGCAGAATTATGGACGCTAAATGCAGATGCAATGAGACAGCTTAACTCTTTCGAAATGTGAATAAAAAGAAAAATCTTAAAAATTTCGTGGGTAGATCGAATTACTAACAACTATCATTAAAAATAATAATAATAATTAAACTAGGGGGGTGGTTTCTATTAAATTCCGTCAACGGAACTCTGACTCATTCCATTGTGTTTTGTCCTGATAGCAATTAGCGTTTCGCTATTACTGTCTTCCTCCAGAATAGGGGAGTGGGTAACTGCCTTAGTTGCTCGGGCTCAAGAAAAGCAAAGTTAGCCTTATTTTGGTAGACTTAAATTTTTAATGAAAGAGACATGTCAACAGCTCCACCATATTCCCCAAGTCAGCAAATCTGCAATGCCAGTTTATACCGAATTGGGTACCAGTGGCGTATCGTTAATATTTTGTAACGGTTACTAAATATTTATGTAGCAGAAAATGCTGCCAGTGTCCAACATATTGTTATAATAGTCTGTGGTGAAACAAGTTTTTGTGTAATTTCAGTGTTTTTTCTAATAATCCGTGGCGTGAACGTCAAGGCATAAAAGCGTTCAATTTGTATATAAGATATCTAAAGATATTGCAGGGTATTAAGACAAACAACACTCGTTCATGACGTATTTGTACAAGATCACATCCGACGTAATAGAACAACATTCAAAGACAATATTTGCAATAAACATGCCGGTTTACTCTTCGAGAAAAGAACCTTCTTCTTCTTACAGTGTCTTGATTTTTCAAGCGTTGACGACTCCTATATTGACTATTTCTTTGTATTTATCTCTATTTTGAGCTGCGAAGAGAAGTTCTTCAGCAGTTAGCCCAGTCCAAACTCGTTGATAGATCGGAATTTTAAGCATCCTTCTGTACAGCCACATCTCGAATGCATTTGTCACGTGCCTATTTTTTCTCTTCTACAGTTCCATTATAATTGTGTCTCTGATAGTTTTGTATTCCTCAGGTACCGTATTTTGTTGTAACTTAAATATATCATTCGTTGTAAATAGTGTTGCATACCTTGTAGTGATAGGATTCGATTGTTTATGGCTGTGGCATTTTTTGTTAATCGATGGAGATTGAGTGGGGGTTTTCGTTATTAGATTTTGCTTTGGTTTTTGGCCTCGATTGTTGTGTGTTGTCGGTTATATTATTGTTTGGTTTGCATTTCTGTGTGAATGGGGCTGGCTATCAACACGGACGAGCGCGATTCTGAGTGTGGAACATAGATTTGCGAATATTGTTGGTTGACGTCAGTTCCGTATCATTTTTCTTGATATCCGGCCTGGGCAGCAGTCAGTCGTTTGGTGACAGTCTTGGGAGTGGTGTGGTGAGAATTTTTGGGACGGTGTGATATTGGCAAGTGTGTAGAACCTCTACGGTTTTTCTTTCATATCTGGCTAAATTTGGGCCATCTTAATTGTATTTTGAAGAAAAGCCATTTAATTTTTAACTTGACCATTCTATCTTACCTTTGTTGTTGATATTTTGGATTTTGGTGTCGAGTTAAAATAACCGCATGCGGGATTTGATTGAGGGAAGCCATTGTTAATTAGCAGGTGCCGTTCCATAACCAAACCGGCCACAGGAGTAGTGAATTCGTATACCCAAAGGTTACAAGTGATTTATTTTTAAACACTTAACGACGTGATTTGTTTTTGACACCACGATTAAGTTTTGTTTTAATTTATTAATATGGTACATTGTTGAAAACTATTTATTGCATTGGATAATATGCCAAGGCTGAACTTTGATTAAAGTAATCTTCTTAATAGTACTTTGTGTCCAAGTAAAAATGTTTTCTTCATACTTATTTGTAAATATCCTACATATTGATATTTTGAAGGACAGCCATTGTAAAAAGAAATATTTTTAAATAAGCTCGATTGTTTTAACAGTGTAAATCTTTATGTAAATGGTAAAAACATGAGTAAATTAGCAGCCTTATGTGAAGGTTTGATTAAGTATTATTAAAAAGTTGACTTGTATACGTTTTTTTTGGTAACTTAGTAAAGTTTGTTACTCTTACTTTTGTTTTGGTTATTTTATGGAATCGTAAACTTTGGATTTTTGATTTATTGTTAGCTGTTGATTTTGACTATATTTGTTATAAGTTTATTATTGAACTGTGTACTTTGATTTATTGTTGGCTGTTAATTTTGACTATATTTGTTATAATTTTATTATTGAACTGTGTACTTTGATTGATTGTAGGAGTAAAGTATCTAATATATTTTGGCTATAATTTTATTTATTTAGTTCACCATAATCTCAGTTGTTTATCGTGTGGCTCTGCTAGTGCCTATAAGACCTAGGGGTTTTCGGCTTGAACCGTCTAAGTCGGTGGCGCGGCTCATTTTTATATATTTTTTTCTTCTACCCTCTACGGCTGAGCTCGGGCATAATTTGCCAGTAGAGAGACCGCTGGCAGAGTACTCAATAGAGAACGAAAAAGACGTGGCACATTGATGCGGTCGATAATTTTTTGGTAAAGCGTCCATGTTTCGCAAGATTACAACAGAATAGACCATACATAGCACTTGGTAAACCTTTCCCGCATATGAATGTTGAGTTGCTTGGCACAGAGTAGCGGCTTAAGTTTCAGAAATTCTCTTCTAGGTATTTTTATTCTAGCCTTGATTTCTTCGTCTAGATCCATCGACTGATTGATCCAGCTTCCAAGATATTTAAAATGTTGAACCCTTTCTATATTTTTGAAATTAAGTGTTATTCTTTCCTGGCCAACATCCATTTTGCTAGCAACCATAAATTAGGTTTTTTGACATTGATTTTCAGTCCCCATCTATTGAACGAAAGAACCTTAGTAACATTCAAAATTAAAAATGTCGATTATTCGACGCGACGTTTAATGACACAAAAACGGTTTTAGGTAGGGGTAACAATGGTATATTTTTATTTATACTGGTTTATATATTTGAATGGATTAATGGTTTTAAACACATTTTTGTATTTCCTAAAATATTCACTATTCAGTCATAAACTTTTTATGTAAAACTAGTTTCTATTTGCATTAAAACCAATGATAAGGGATGGCTAATTAAAAGTGAATAACCCTGTACATTTATTAACGCAAAGTACACGATTGCGGTTAATATGTACGTTTTCCATAAATGCAAGAGTAAACGTAAAATATTAACCTAGTAAAATTATCGGTTCCAAAATGTTTACTGGGAACAAATTAAACGTTTCGCAATAATTAAATATTGGTGCAGTATTAATATTTCCACTCACCAACGATTTATCGATGTTTAGTTAAAATTGCAAAATAACGTTAAAAATTTATTTAAGAAGCCACTCGTTCCTCTTTTAATTAATACCCCTTGCATACAGTTTGCCGACGATGCTGAGTAAATTAATACCTTGGTAGTTTTTGCAGTCCCGCTGCCTTGCCTGGTACGCTGCCGCTTCTCAAGCAAAGGTACCATTTTTAAAGTATTTCTTTTATCTCTTTACAACACATTACATTTCTCTTACCATACTACATCTTGGTTACTAATTTTTTTTAGTTGCAAGGTCGTATTTTTACCTCTGGTTGTTCTTATGTACTTTTAGAAGAATTTAATGTTGTTAGATAACCTTTTATTACATTCATTTTTATCATTTTTTTTTCTTTTCTTTTTGCTACACTTTTTAACCATTTATACTAATTTCTTGCCTTGTTTACATCCTTAATCACTGCCTTTTGTGTTCTTTGATTTGCTTGTAGACAACCGATCCAACCAGGTTTGTTGTTTTCTGACACTGCTTTTTGAACCTCTACACACCTATTCTTAAACTTATATATATTTTTTCTTTTACATACACCACACACTTTAGTAGCAACATTCACGATTCCTTCCTTGAATGACTTCCATAATTTTTCTACTTAACATGCTTAGTCTAAACCGTCAAATTTTTTTATAAATTTACTTACGATCTAATTTTTTACATCTTCTTTTACACAATTCTCAAATTTTATACGCTCTAGTACACTTTTTGGTTCCTGCACACGATGCCGCTACCACTTGAAGAGACCTCTAGGATAAATATAGTAAAGCGGCAAGCAGAGCGGTGATGAAAGCATAGTCGAGGTAATAAAAGAGCTATGCACATACGTGTTTATTACCAAGCCATGGATTTGTCACTACTAGAAAATTCTTTATGGTTGTATGGGTTGAGATTTTCAGGGGCATGAACATAGTATATGTTTAGCAGTTTCGTCTTTTACGCAACATACGTGTTTATTATCAAGCCATGGATTTGTCACTACTAGAAAATTTTTCCTTAACATTTTTATAAAAATACTACTAATTAGGGCTTCCACATCCATGTTTTACTATGGAGCGGCGAGAAGAGCAGAGAGGAAACCGGTGTACATGGTATCTACAAAACAACGAAATATAGATACTGAAATAATACTTAAAGAAACACAGTTAAAGAAAGTAAAGAACTACAGATACTTAGAAACATGGATAACACACAACGATCAAACAAAAGAGACAAGAACCAAAATTAAGACGGCGAGGAAGGTTTTTAATAGAACGAGAAAGATTCTTTGCGTCCGAGATCTTTCGATTTAGCTAAGAATGAGATCGCTAAGATGCTATGTATTCTCAACATTACTATATGGAATGGAAAGTTGGACACTCAAGCAAAAACATATAAAAAAATTACAATCCTTCGAAATGTGGTGTTAAAGAAGGATGTTGAGAATATCATGGACTAAAAAAAGAACAAACAACGAGGTAATGAGGAAAATGGGAAAGGATTGTGAACTGATGACAACTATAAAAACAAGAAAACTTCAATACTTGACACATAAAATGAGAGGGGAGAAATATGAGTTGCTACGAGTAATAATGCAGGAAAAAATAAAAGGAAAACGAAGTATTGGAAGAAGAAGAATATCGTGATTGAAAAATCTGAGGGAATGGTATCGATGCAGTTCAATAGAATTATTTAGAGTAGCAGTAGACATAGTGAAGATAGCTAGGATGATATCTAACCTCCGATAGGAGATAGCACTTAAAGAAGAAAAAGAAAATTATTTTTTGAAAATTTGGTACCTACTCAAAAAGAAACGAAGTTGCAATGTACATGAAATTATTAAAAGTAGACAAGTATATGATGAATTTCATCATTTGTATAAACAAAAACACTAGAAAAAACGATTATGATGTTGGGCATCTCTGTTATCCCATTAGGGATTTTTAACAAAAATCCATTTTTTAATGTTAACTCCGCTCCACTCTTTTTTAGTTGACTAAATTTTATTTGTTTGTTTCCGCCTCTTTTCTCTCTGCTTTTTTCCCACTCTGCTCGCCGCTCCACAATGTGTTTAGCCTTACTCATTACCAGGAAGTGGTCTTTGTCAATGCCGGCATCGCAATATGCCAAAATGTCCATCATTTTTAATCTTTTATCCACAATCACGAAATCAATCATACTTTTCTGGCATCCTTTTTGTCTTGTGTACAAGTAGATTTTTTTATGATTAAAAGTGGTGTTTGTTACTACAAGATTTCACTTTAATTGATTGGTAATTAATCAGGTATTATAACGGTATTTCACTTTTTAAATTAATGCATATATGAAAAAAAAACTTTGTTTTCTTTGGACATTTTTAATAAAAGTACATATTTGTCTTTTATGGTCTTTTTCATGTTTTTCTATGAGAACAAAATACTCTTATTACTACACTTTGCAACTACAAACATTTGGAAATTGTTAATTAGAGCAATCGTTCGTAAAAATGACCTCTGTAGTACGAAACGGAGAAAGGCAAAAATCCAAAAACTAAACGGTAAAAATTCCAATATCTCAGCGGTAAAAAGTCCAAAGGTCTGAGGTCTAAATACAACACTTGCTAAAAGTATAAGCAATCCAAAAAAAATACAGCAACTTTCTTAGTGAAAAGATTCAAAGGCTGAAACAAAAATATTCCATAATACATTTGATTTTAAAGAAAGCTTGCGTTAATTTAGCAAATACATCTTTAACCCTTTCGAGACCACTGGGGTATATTTGTCCCACGCAGACTTTAAAAAATTCTGGTGGAATTAATATGTCCCAAATTTACTCTTTTAATCGTTAAACTCTACAGATTTGGATGACGAATTTATACCCGAATGTAAATCTAAAGAAATTGAGAACGATGAAAGTACTGAGCAGGAGAGTGATGACATTGAGATAAATAGTAATGCAATGGAACAAACTGAGGCAGAAATAAAAGACGAGGTGGATTGTCCTAATGATGTTCAATAATTTCTTATTTAAGTCTATTTGATATCAAAAGTGTGTTATACGTAGTTCTTTAGTTGTAAATAATATTATTATCTGCCATATTCTGGTTTAAAGGGTTAGGTGGAAGAGCAGACATACATTAATTAATATACTTTTTCTACATTGTCACGCTAATGATGAATGTATGAACTGAACCTCGCCCAAAATTTTTTGTTATTATTTTTGTATATAATAATTTGTATTAATAAAGGCATTTATTATTATTATTATATAAATGTTACCAATTCTAGCCGTAAATTACCAAAAACTCAAAACAAAAAGCATGGTTCTTCCCCTATTATTTGGTCAAAATGTACTTAAAAATTCAAACCTCTTCATATAATACCACCACTAAAAAGAGGCAATGTTCTAAATTTACAAACAACATCCACACCCCTTGAAATATGAAGAAAGAAATATCCATATAGTTTTTTGTATTTTTTTCTGAATGTACCAATGAACATTTACAAAACATGGAAAAAGAAAAAAATAACTAAAACAGATCCTAAAGAACCCGCGAATATAAATGTGAGTTCATTGGTAATATCATATAATAGACTTCCAACTGTATCAGATTACTGGTCATCTTGGCCATCACTTGGTAATACTATTCTCAATCAATCCATTTTCAGAAACAGATGTAAACTTCTACTTTCGAAACGATATTTTAACCATCCATAAAAACCTTTAACAAATTTATCTAAAACATATTATAACAATCCAGTTATAGAGTGTTTGAAAACAACATTTCCAGAATATCGATCCGAAGGTTTAAAACAGACTATCGATGAGAGCATGGTGAAATTTAAAGGGCGCTCTGCGCTCAAACAATACAGGCCCATGAAACCTACAAAGAGAGGTATCAAAATATGGGTTAGATGTGACTCCCAAACTGGGACACTTACGACATAAACGTTTACTGTGGAAAAAAAACACAACATAATGATGACACGCTTGGCGAAAGAATTGTGAATAAATAAGTAAGCACAGTACGAGCAAAACAATATGTTGTATTTAGTTTTGATAGATTTTTCTGTTCAGTCAAACTCTTAAAAACTATAGGGTATTCGGCTCTTGGCACACTGATAAAAGGACGGAGAAATGTACCAGAAATAACCCAAAAAATGAACAAAGGTATGTAGCGAATCAGGAGTTATTTTTACAAAATGGCAGGACACCAAAGAAATAATTGTAACAAGGACGATGTTGTTACCCTAAAAAAAGGAAAGACGGTTTAAAACATGATGTGCATTGTCCAGAAGCTATAAGCTTTTATAATAAATTTATGGGATTTTCAAGATCATATGTTTGGGCTACACAATTTTGACAGAAAATGAGAAAAGTGGTGGAAGAAAGTCTATTTTAGACTAGTCATGGTATTTGCTATGAATTCATGGATCATATATAATGAACTGCGCAAAAAACAGAAATGTTTACCTTTAATTTCTTTTTTGGTAACGCTAGCTTATGGCAAACAAACATCGAAAGTTACAATTAGAAGGAACGGACGACCCTTAAAACAGTCAAGAGAACTGTCTTACGTTCACCTACAAATTGAGGGTAAAACTAGACGTAAATGTACAAGATGCTCTAGAAACAAAATCTAAAAACGGACAACCACTTTATGAAAAATGTGCAATAAAGCACTTTGTAAGAACTGCTTCACTACATACCACACACAATTGTTATGTAAACCTACTTTTGTTCAAATAAACGGATATTTTTTAAATGTTTTTTTAATATTAGTGAGATAAATAGATCCCAACAAATAGGACCTTTGGGACATATATGTCCCAAACTTAAAGTTTAAATAAAAACAATATATGGACATCTTTGTACGTGTCATAGATGTATTAATGTTAACAAAAACAACATAAATACTAAACAAATAAAGTAGTCCCGGCTTTTACAACTTAATAATTCAATTTGATTACCAGAGTTGGCCTGATAGTTTTGCAAACTATAAAATTCCTGTCATATTCCGACGAAATAAATAATAGCTATGACTTTTGCACAATTCTGTCTAGATATGCGAAACGGGTTCAATTAATCTTTGTTTATATTCGCTTCTGTTTACGTACAAAGGCACCTGGGGCTTGCAGTATGTTACCCAGTTGTTTAATTTAAAAAAATTGGTATTCGTTACGATTTTTAAACAACAATTTTAAGACTACTATTTTTTTTATGGAGCTTCGACTACTTAGGCCATTGCAGTCTATTAATATTTGAATTGCGGACGATATAAACAAAAGCACGTGAAAGCACAACGCCATTATAGGGTGGCCAACCGAAAACGAAACAGAGCCATTTGCAGAAACCTCCTCAACATTTTAGAAAAACACTCAGACCCGTCGATTTTTGATTAAAGAGGGACATTTTTTCCGGTATTTTTGACTCCATTTCTTTTAACTCCAAATGAGGGTAAGAATGACCCCAATATTTTTAAATAGCATTGGGGGTCGAATAAAATGTCTTTTAAAAGCTCTGAAAATTCTCTTTACAATATTCTTTAAATTTTACATTTCTTACCAATACTTTGAAAAAAATTACATGTTAAAACTCTAATTATTTTAGTTGCTTACTTACTACTTAATAGATTAAATGTTTAAACTAATCCATATAATACAATAATAAAGATTTTGTTAAAAACCTTTACGCACATTCCGAAGAATTTCCGGAGTAATTCGACGCACTCGTCAACGATTATTTGACGCAAATCTTTCAACGACGCTAGTTGTGTTTTATAGATTTTACTTTTCAGATGTCCCCACAAAAAAAAATTAAGGGGCGATAAATCTGGCGATTATGGAGGCCATTCAATGCTGCCTCTTCTCCCAATTCAATGCGGTGGAAAATGTTGGTCTAAATGCTAAAAAACAATTACCGCCTAATGCGGAGGAGCACCGTCCTGTTAAAAATAAAAATGATCTTCGTCATACTGTGGATTATTTTCAAATATATCAGTCAAGTAAAGGTCAATAGCGTTTTCCAAGGACGCTGGTTGTGTTTTATAAATTTTACTTTTTAGATTTCCCGACAAAAACAAATCGAGCGGCGATAAATCTGGCGATCGTGGAGGCCAATCAATGCTGCCTCTTCTCCCAATCCAATGCCATGGAAATCGTTGGTCTAAATACTGACAAACAATAGCTGCCTAGTGTGGAGTAGCACCGTTAAAATACTATTTGAAAATAATATACAGTATGACAAAGATCATTTTTATTTTCAACGGGACAAAATCTTTATTATTTAATATTTAATCAATTAAGTAGTGAGCAACTTAAATAATTAGAATTTTAACATGTAATCTCGTATAGATAAAACGAGAACAATATTTCTAAAAATGGCATCACTCTTTAAAAACAATAATTTACAAATGAACACCAAAATAAGGCTTCTTCAATGCTACGACTTTTCTGTGTTGCTGTATGGAGTAAAAATATGGACGTTGACAGAGGCTATCATAAAAAACTACAATCCTTTGAAATGTGGCTGTACCGCAGAATTCTAAAGATTCCATGGTCAAACCATGTGACCAACCAGTCAGTGCTAACAAAAATGAACAAGAAGTTAGAAGTCATGGATATTGTAAGGACCAGAAAACTAGAATATCTTGGTCACATTATGCGCAACGAACGTCGATACGGAATTCTGCAAGGCAAGATATTGGGAAAGAGAGGACCGGGAAGAAGACGTATCTCGTGGCTGAAGAACTTGAGAACGTGGTTCTCTACTACCACGACCGTGCTATTCCGTACCGCAGCAAACAAGATAATGATAGCCAGAATGATTGCCAACATTCGGACCGAATAGGCACTTAAAGAAGAAGAAGAATTTTTTTCAAAGTATTGGGAGGAAGTGTAAAATTTAAAGACTATTTTAAAAAGAATTGTTAAAGCTTTTATTATTCGACCCCCAATGCCATTTAAAAATTTTGGAATCATTCTTATCTTAGCTTGGAGTTAAAAGTGGTAAAGTCAAAAATACCGGAAGAGAGTGTCCCCCTTTAATCAAAAATCGACGGGTCCGAGTGTTTTTCTAAAATGTTGGTTAAATTCCTGCAAATGGCTTTGTTTCGTTTTCGGTTGGCCACCCTGTATAAGATATCTGTGGGAACAACGCCTTGTTGACACATAAGTGTTTGCTTTCTGATAACTACATTTAATTTATTGTACAATTTTTTTTTCAAGTTTACATTCAATTTTTGAAACTACTAGAGAACCATATTGCTATAATTTACTTGCAACAACATCAATACGTTTGCGTGGCTAGGAGAAAACCTATACGTTAGTGCTACGCTATACAGAGATAAAAGTAAACAAACTAGCGTTGCAGCGTTGCCAAGTTTTTCCCAAAACCGATGCGATAAATAATATCGAAAAATATCTTGATCTTTTTTGTAACTATGTAATAAATCGAACATCCTTAAGCGACATACTAAATTCCGTTTAGAGTTCGTGAGTTTCGACTTAAGTTGTCGCCTTTTAACGTGGCATATTTCGAAAGGGACTGAAAAAAAATTTAAAATTTTTAAAAATATACTTGATAAAATTTTATATAGTACTTCGTAAATGCTTATTTCAACAAAATTCATTTAATGTTAGGTCACTGATTTACTTTTAAAACTTTTTTATTTTACTCTTTCTCTACTAGAATGAAGTCAAAAGAAACTTTGTAAGGCATAAATATTTATGGGTGACGCCACTGACTTCGTCTACTTTGACTGTCTGTATGTTGTGTGATCACTTACATTGATTTTATACTCTAGAGTTAAAAAATCGGGAAAAGATAAAGAATAAAGAAAATATTGCTTCTTGCATAAAATAAATTTTAAAAAAAATCCTTAAATATGTTTGTAACCCACTCAAAAGTGCAAGATTACACACTAACAAACGGAACAAATGAACACGGTTTATTAAGCTGAACATCTCCAATGAATAACGACTTAAATTTCTATAATTATATGCAGTATTAATGCTTTTATAATTTTAATATTTCACAAATAAAAGCTTATAATTTTACTTATCAACTGCACCAAAAAGTAATTTTATTGTAAGTACAAACAAACAAATTGTTATTGTAAATTATTAACTAACTAGCGGACACGGCAGACGTTGTCTTGCCCAAAAGTTGGCTTGCCCGCTTTGGGAATATTACTATCAAACTCAACGACGCCAAAAACTAATATTCGACACTAATAAAGCGTTTTTAAATGATTTTATATTCCATTCCATTTCCACCCCTTTCGTAGGGGTGCTAACAACATAGGAGATATCACAATCAAACTCAGCGACCTTAAAAACTATAAACCTGACACTAATATCGTCGTTTTTAATAGTATTTATATTTCATCCCCACTTACCCCTTCGTAGGGGTGCTAACAAAATTGGGAATGTTACTGTCAAATTCAGCCACCATAAATCTATAAATTCGACACCAATATTAGCTGTTTTTGATAGTTTTTAAATTTTATCCCCTTCTCACCCCTATCGTAAGGGTGCTAACAAAATAGGGAATGTTAACATAAAACTCAGTCACCACAAAAACAATTAATTTGACACTAATATCGGCGTTTTTAATAGTTTTTATGTTTCATCCCCTCCCCCACCCCTTTTTTATGAATGCTTACATAACTGCGAATGTCACTATTAAACTCAGCATTCCCAAAAACTATAAATTTGACAATAATATTAGCCGTTTTTGATAGCTTTTACATTCCATCCCCTTCTCAACCCCTTTCGTAGGGGTGCAAACAAAGATGGGAATGTTACCATTAAACTCATCGAACTCGAAGACTATGAAGTCGAAAATAATATCAGCCGTTTTTTATTGTTTTTATATTTCATCCCCTTTTCACCCCTCTCGTAGGGATGCTAACAAATTTGGGAATGTTACCATTAAACTTAGCTACCACAAAAATAATGAATTTGTCACTAATATTAGCCGTTTTTGATAGTTTTTACATTCCATCCCCCTCTCATTCCCTTTTGTAGGGGTACTAACAAAATTGGGAATATTACTATTAAACTCAGCGACTTTAAAAACTACAAATTTGACATTTATATTGGAATTTTTAATGGCTTCTATATTTCATCCATTTCTCACCCCTTTTGTATGGGGGGTTATATAATTGGGAATGTTACTATTAAACTCAGACCTGAAAACTAGGAATTCGACACTAATATCGGTGTTTTTAACAGTTTTTATATTTCATCCCTTTACCACCCCTTTTGTATAAGTGCTAACATAATTGGTAATGTTACTATTAAGCTCGGCGTCCCCAAAGACTATGAATTCGACACTTATATTAGCTGTTTTTGATAGATTTTATATTTTATCCCCCTCCCACCCCTTTCGTAGGTGGGCTAACAAAATTGAGAATGTTACTATCAAACTTAGCCACCAGAAAAACAACGAATTCCGACACTAATATCGGTGTTATTAATAGTTTTTGATTTTTCATTTTCCTCCCACCCCTTTTGTATAGGTGCTAACATAATTGGAAATTTTACTGTAAAACTCAGAGTCCCCAAATACTATGAATTCAACACTTATATTAGCCCTTTTTAATAGTTTTTTAATTCCATCTTCTTCTCGCCCCTCTCGTAAGTGTGCTAACATAATTGGGAATGTTACTATCTAACTCAGCGTCCCCCAAAACTTAGAATTCGACACTTTTTTTAGCTATTTTTGATAGTTTTTATATTTTATCCCCTTCACACCCCTATCGTAGGTGAGCTAAGAATATTACCATTAAACTTAGCCATCACAAAAAAAATGAATTCGGACACTAATATCGGTGTTTTTAATAGTTTTTATTTTTCATCCCCTTCCCACCCCTTTGTATAGGTGATAACATAATTGGGAATGTTACTATCAAACTTATCGACTTTGAAAACTATGAATTCGACACTAATATTGGTGTTTTGAAAGTTTTTATATTTCATCCCCTTCCCAACCCTTTTGTATAAGTGCCAACATAATTGAGAATGTAACTATTAAATTTAGCGTCCCCGAAGACTATTAATTTAACACTTATATTAGCTGTTTTTGATATTTTTTAAATTTTATCCCCTTCCCACCCCTTTCGTAGGTGAGCTAACAAAATTGAGAATGTTACTATTAAACTCAGCCACCACAAAAACAATGAATTCCGACACTAATATCGGTGTTTTTTATAGTTTTTATTTTTCATCCCCTTTCCACCCCTTTTGTATAGGTGCTAACATAATTGGGAATGTTACTATCAAACTCTAGAGTCCTCGAAGACTATGAATTCAACACTTATATTAGCCCTTTTAATAGTTTTTTAACTTCATCCCCTTCTCACCCCTATAGTAGTGGTGCTAACAAAATTGGTAATGTTACTACTAAACTCAGCTACCCCAAAAACCTATGAATTTGACATTATTGTCGACTATTTGAATTAGTTTTTTATATTTTAACCCCCTCTCGCCCCTTTCGTGTGGGCTTATCGAGATGAAAACTTTTCTATCTCTCAAGTTGTAGCAATCACTACGCATTTAGAAAATTTCATTTAAATCGGATAATGAGTTCGACACCTAAATTAGCCGTTTTTGATAATTTTTATATTTCATCCCCACCTCTTTTATTAATCTGATCGTTATCAAACTTCACAGCATCACCCGCCATGCTAATCTAAAGATTGCCTAAAATTTTTGTAAAAATCGGTCCATAGAGGACAAACATACTTACATTGATTTTTATTTATATATATTTTAATAATAACCATGCCATTATTATATTACAATATTAATCACGTTAATAATGAAATAGTTACCGTGCTATTAAGCCGCTGATTGGTCGAAGGAAGGACGCGCAGCTAATTGCTTCGATTGCTTGCTCAGTGTATGACGCGTACGCGGCCCTAGCGATGGGCGATACCGTGATTTTTTAATTACCCTGCTCATTCAAAACGGAGTGGATTTCTCAATATTAGCGCTATTATTCTGTAAATTATTATTTATATGACATTTCAAAAATTAATTATCTCATCATTATGTACATATAAGGAAAAGACTTGAAAACTATTATCATTTACAAAATATTTTTTTGAACAGTAATAATAATAATTAATAATGATATAAAGTTAATTATTTTACATTAAATTATATTTTTAAACCGTTTATATAAATATTTTTAAGACCGGTAAAATTGACATAATAAATTTCTTAAATATCGTTACTTTTGAATTATCATCTCTAAAATACAACAGCCAAATACACAATGTTTTATATCACTCGTGTTTATATTGTGATACTTTACAAAAAACAAACTTATTGGCTAGTGGTAGAACCCAGTCGATATTAACATTGATAGTTTGTACTAACGAAATGATATCAATAGTTCTAACTTACTATTAACAGTTTTAACTAGCATGTCTAGCAATGACAGTACTGAAAATAACGATCGCAAAACGACAATCGAACAATAAAACCTCACGTTTCTTACGTGTTTTCAAATTCCAACATTAATTCTTTTAAAGTTAGGGCACTTGATATTTTTTGTTAGTGTCAGTGATTTAATCACATTTTATGAAATATCACCCATCGTTAAACAGTCTTCGACCGCAACAATTTAAACCCACCGACAGACACTCAACGCAATTCGATATAAATATTAGTTTTAAGATATCTTTTACCTAGGAATGGGTCCTGTCTTGGGTGCGACTGGAGGATATAAGCTTATATAGAGGTCAATCAAACTAAGATGGGGCTTTCGTGCACATCATTTCTAAAACATTGTTTCTTCTACTTTCAAGTTATCTTTGGTATGGTTCTACCATCTACCTCGTAAAGTATTTCGGTTGCTACTGCAGTAGTAACTGGGATATGAGGTGAGGTGGTAAAATTGTATCAGGAGAAACGCGATTTAGAAGGGGGAATGTTTTGCACATTTTTGGAAAAATACATGTATTTTTTTATTAAATAATATATCTTTTAAAATAAACCTTATATAATTTTGTTGCATTTGACATAAAAATATATTATTTTATTAAGGAAATAATTAAGCAGATAATATTGGTAATACTTATAATTTTAATATACCTTTAAATCAGTATTCTTCAGAAACGGTAATAGTTCCAGAAGAACAAAAATGCCGTTATAGAACCTTAAAATGTATTATCCAAAAAAGAAGTATATAGAGTAAAAAGTATAATGATCTAAAAGTAAACTTTTAAACTTTGAAATAATTCTTTTATTGCTAGTTGGGTTTGAATTATACCGCAAAGTAAATGTCACAATGTATTGAACTAAAAAAGTCGGTTTTCTTTACAAATAATCCGGGGTCTTATACTTTGACATAATGAATAATCACACTCTGATAAACCCACTCAAATAACTGTAATTCGAATTCGGTAAATCTATCTATAAAAAATATCGCCTTTAATATTAATTTTTAAATAAAACCTTCATCAGTTTTCTTTATTTTTAAAAGCTTCCGCCGAATGGACGTAGGTCGGTGAATAATTATGAATCTAAAACAATGTCAGCCTACGAACTTTATTTTATTAATATACAGTGTGAAGCAATCAAATGAAATAAATTCATTATTACACTAATTGTGCATATTTATAAAAAAATCCCGTACTACGTTAATTTAAAATTACGAAATGATGTACCTACTGCAACAAAAAAATTATATTTTTACATTTAACCCCCTTTAAGTAATATTTTGTTATGAATCCCAAATTTTTAAACAGGAAGTGGGGGCTTGTAATATATCATGTAAAAGGTTTGATCATTGTCTACTTAAAGATGTTATTGTAAGGGCATTTTATGTAAAGCGGGTGAAAAAAAAATCGTACATATTAAACCTAAATTTACTTCTGCATGGTATGGTCTTTTTAATTTTTAAATCAGCGGTGAGCAAAACTCCATGTCTCAGCTTTATCATAAAAAAAGAAACGACGAAGAAGAAGCCTAACTGGCATATTTCTTTATATTTGCAAACTGAAGTAATGACGTTATGAACTTTTTTTTTCAGAAACATACCTATATTTTGGCAAATTTAAAAAGAGTTCATTTCCTGAACAAATTTTTTTTTCATTATAAAATTATAAGCAAATTTTTAAAAAATATATTAAAAACTCGCAATCGTCACAATTTAAACAGGTAGCCTTTGGAAACAAATAGCAAAGTCCTATTTGTCAATAATAAAATATTTTAATTTAACATTATAAAACACATACAGGGTGGCCAACCGAAAACGAAACAGAGCTATTTACAGAAACCTCTTTAACATTTTAGAAAAACTTTCAGATCCGTCGATTTTTAATTAAAGGGGAACATTTTTTCCGGTATTTTTGACTTAACTACTTTTAACCCCGAACGAAGGTAATAATTACCCCAAAATTTTTAAATGGCATTGAGAATCGAATAATATGTCTTTTAAAGCTAATTCTCTTTACAATAGTCTTTAAATTTTACATTTTCTCCTAATCCAGTTTAGTTTCGTTAAATTTGTCTAAAGTTAACAAAATACCATTGCTATAGGATGAAAATACTCCTGAAGGTCTTATGCGTAAATTTTACCATAATGCTGCTGTAGATTTAGCGTGGCGAGGAGGAGAAGCAGTTGCTTGTCTGATGGATTTTTTTTAAATCGAGAAAAATAACGATGACTCTTTAACGAATTGCATTGAATACAATCCGGTGTTCAGTAAAACGTGTTAAGGTGATTCTAAAAGCTGTACAAGTAGAAATTGGTTGGTTTCCAATAGTGAAAGACAAAGCTGCCCTGTACGCCTTTTTCATAAACTGATATCAAAACGAGGCGAAAATATCACCTCACCACGACTGTTCTCAAAACCAAATCGATACTGGAAAAATAAAACTGACAAATGGTACGATAATGTACTTGTTGAAAGAAATACAATAAATCTAAATCTGCTGCTAAGGCAATTGGCTTGAATGTAAAGAACAAAGATATAACAAATCACTCGAATAGATCAACTGCTGTTAGCAAATTGGCAAAAAGTGGTGTAGAAGAACAGCAATTGCTGAAAATTACTAGTCATAGCAATTAAAATTCTATAAAACCATACTTACATCTCGATCAAGAACATCACAACAAGATCATATATATATTATGCGTGTTAATAGATCTTCTATAGTGAAGGACAGCAACGAATCTAATGTTAAGTTAAATTTTAATAATTGTACTATCACTAACTGTACTTTTAATAAATAAATAAATGTTTCGTTGTGTTGAGTTATAAATTTTTTTTGTCAAAAAAGTTTCCGCCGAATATTCCTTGGACATTGGCAAATGTCTCATTATAAATTTCTCAAGCTCGTTGCTTGGTAACGAGATTTTGATTGTTATAAAATTATCTCGTCTATTATCAATGTCCTAGAGATATTACTTCTAAAAATTAATACTCAGGTAAATATTTTTCTTTAATTTTTATTAAATAAAACTCCTTTTAATCATGTATAACAAAAAAGAAAAATCACTATAAAATTTTCGGGTTTGCTCACAACACAAGTATGAGAAAGTTTTAAAATTAGTTTTATCGTTAATACAAAAACACACACACACACAAAACAAAAATATTTTTCAACAAAAAAATTATAAAATGGGTAATTTAAACATAATAGTCGATTAAACAACCCAAACACAAACGAAACTGTAAAAATCATCTCCAATGTTTTATGGTCTACGACCAATCACGTCGCATGCATCCATCGATATCAAAGTGGACACGTACTTATCATTGTTTAGACTGTCCCCATTTTAAATAAAGATATAGTAAAGCTCGTTTTATTATTTAATTATAGTTATTATTTGTTAATCACTTTGGAGACCTGCAGAACATCACTTTCTAAAGACTCATTCATCCAACGAATTGCGAGGCTTTGGAACTCATTGCCTAGGGAGGTGTTCCCCGAGGCATACAACCTCCAGAAATTTAAGAACACCAACTCCTACCTTCTTTCCCTTGGTTCCCACGATGTTCTCTGAACATTACAGGATATCCCTTTTCGTGGGAACCAGAACATAAAAAAAAAAAAATTAATTTGTTTAGTAATTCTACACTTTTAGGGAAACTGTCACAGTTTTTGAGTTCTTTGGTGGGCGTTCGATGTCGTGTATTTTTTATTTTAAGTTACGCTCAGAAACGGTTAGACTTTAAAAGCGTAGATTTGGTGGGTGAACTTAGAAAGGATAGTATTTAAAAGAATAAATCGAGATTGACTTCATTTTAAAAATAAATAGTTTTTTGTAAATAATTAAAGTAAATAAGCAAATACATGCTTTTGTCAGGAAAATAGTTTAACTTTTGATTAAAAGCAAATCTCCATACTATCTCGTTTAGGAGATTAACTTGAATTACTAAATTGGCGGCAAACAGTCAGATTTAAACATACGAGGTCTGGCTATTAAATAACGAGACGATTCGCGCAAAAGGCGTTCTAGAGGGGTATGGGGTAAACGAATGCAGCGTTGGATAGCTGAAAGTGTCTATTATTTCAGTGCGAAGTAGTCGCTGAAGTAGTATTTTTTCTATAGAGGTTAGAAACGAACGTGTTTTTTTCTTGTGCCGATAGCAATGTGTAACGAAAACTACCAGCAATGGATCAATGTGAAATTTTCCGTATAAAAAAACACGGTTGAGTGATATAAGTTGTTGAAAGAGGCCCATGGTGAAAATTCTCTAACTCATGCGCATGTTTTTGAATGGTATAAACGGTGTTCTGAAAGTCGAGAGAGTACCAAAGATGACTAACGTCCTGGTCGACATCAACGGCATCGTAATGACTGAATGGGTTCCAGATGGTGAAACTGTAAACCAAACTTACTATTTGAAAGTTTTGGCAACACCACGAGAGCGAGTTCGTAAGAAATGGCCGAAATTATGGAAAAACAAGTCGTGGATCTTGCAACAGAAAGCGTTATTTAGCCGCTAGAGACACTCTAGTGATCGAACACAGCCTATGACTTTTTCCCGTATCCATAAAGAAGAGGTTCGACGCTGGGAAACAGATGAAATGAAATCTCACTGGCATAAAATGCCAGGACAAAGACAAGCGAAAAGGCTAGTAAGTCTTTCGCCAAGGAAAGATAAACATCTCCTCGAGTTGGACAAGAAAGACTTGAAACTGGTGACAGGACTCCTTACTGGACTCTGCCCTTTAAAGTATCACCTGAAAAAGATGGGCAAAACAGAGAGTGATAGTTGCCGCTGCTGCGAAAACTTTGCTGAAACTGGAAAACATTTGCTTTTCTGCAAGAGGCTCAAGTTTCTGGAAGTGGCCTTCCTAAAGCCCTTCGATGTCAGAAACTTAGCACCCAGGAAACTGATAAACTTTGCTCGAAGTCTCGGAATCCCGGGCCTCGAATAGATTAGGGGTTATGCACAAAAGATCTGATAGTCCTTGAGAGGCAGCATGGCCTTCACGACCCACCCTACGTATTTGAAACCAAAAATTATTTTTTATTTGCATTTAGCATTATTATTTTGCAGAAAGTTCCAAAGAAAAAATAATTAATAAAATTCTCAAAAGTATATTGTGCAATATTTATTTACAAATTTTGGATAATTTTTGTTACTTTGTGTGTGATTTAAATGGAAATATTTAGGCAACATTGAGATTAAAAAATTTAAATTGTATCGCATATGTATTAATAAATACTCATTACTACATCACCAATCTTGTTATGGTTGATTTAAAATGTTACACAATAAACGCGTGAATTATGATTTATTTATATACAGCTTAACAGTTTATAATATAGGACAAAATTTAAATACAAATATGGTAAATAAGCACATAAATGTGTCTGTCAATTAATTTGTATGATTAATATTGTATTATTGGGATTATTGTTATTAGATTATTACGTTGTATGATAATGGTGATATTTTTTATACCATTTATCATTTTTGTTGCATATAAATCTACCCTTTACCTTTTGTTTAATTTAAAAATCTATTCATAAAATTTAGAAATAAGATCGTATTACATATTTATCGGAGAGCTGTTGACAAATTTTTACAACGAATTTGATACTACTAGCCGTTATGCATAAAAATACCGTCTACAATAGTTGTATAAAGAATAGTCAGTCTAGCTGGCTGTACAGTTTATTTTACCAATATACGATGGTATCGGATTAGTCACCAAAGCATCAACTTAACGGCCGCACTGTGTTGAAAGGTACATTAATAAATTCCCACAAGATTTAAACCCGAAATTTTTTTGTTTAGTATTATGCTTTTGTTGAAAGATTTTCTTTTTTTTTTGCTTTATCGTTAATGTAGCTGTCGATAAGTGTTTTGGTTAGAAGTAGGCTCATATTTAATTATGTTTAAAGGGAATGCACCAAAAAAAAATTATCAGAACAAATTTAATAAATATGTTTAATCATGTAGTACTTACGGTATTATCAAGCATCAGATTTATAGTCATCATAATCGGAATCACTGTCGTCGCTAAGCTCATTTGGATTATTATCGACAAGATTAACTGCTTCGATGCGGTTTTTACGAACCCACCATTCCTCTATTAAATTTTTACATTTTTTGTTACATTTTTCCCAAATTTTAGGAGTGGCAGTATTAAATGCTCGTTGCCAGGTTTCCAAAAAAGCCTTATCACTGTAACCATTAGGTCCAATGTGATGGTCATAATAAGTTTTGCATTTTCCAAAAATATAGTCAATGAGATTAAATTGGCAATGATAAGGCGGAAGTCTTAGCACACGATGTCAATACATTACATTACAATCTTGCGGTTGTGCCTTTGGTATCGGCGCCTATGTCACCTAGATCTTTTGATCCTCTGTGACTACCGCTGTGTCTTCAGGGCATCAGAATTCTAGTCCGCTAATATTGGCAAACCTTAGGATTTCTGTTGGTCCTGCTTCTTTTGGATCGCTTGGATCCATAATCATACGGTCCCAGGTTTGATACCTGTACCCCGCTAGAATCGGGCAGTGACACAGAATGTGTATACTGCTCTCCTCCTCCTCTCCGCAGAGTCGGCATTTTTCTCGGCCGTCAGCTTAAGTTTAAAGAGGTGCGCCTTTATTGCAATGTGTCCTGTAAGCAGCCCAAGCGTGCTGCTTAGTCTACTTCGGTTCATCGTCCAGAGTGGGTCAGCCCTCTTCTGAAGAAGTCTTTTCGTCAGCTGTTTTGATGTTCTGCAGCCAGTATCTGCATTCCACTGAGCAATATGTTTTTGGTCAAGAATTAATTTCAATAAATGTTTTGCTTGGGTAATTGGCAATCTGACCAACTGGCTTCTTGGTTCCACCAGGGTCCCGTTTCTTGCCAATTTATCGGCTACCTCGTTGCCGTTGATCCCTGTGTGCCCAGGAACCCATGTAAGAGTGACTTTGTTTACAGTCGCTAATTCAGTGAGGGCTTGCATGCAGTTCCACACGATGTTAATAACTGATTATAATTTGATCCATTTTGTAAATTTTTTTTTTTGTGCCGTTTACCTATCGATAATAATTTCGGTTTGAAGCAATACTGTAGAAATATTATATTTTCGTTTGCTAACCATTCTTTTATTTCCTGTACCGTCCAGGAGTTTGTTGGGTGCTTATTTAAAATTTTCCAATGGTATGGAGCATTATCTAATACAATGACAGATGGTTCATGTAACGATGGTAATAGTTCTTCTTTTAACCATTTTCCAAACATCTCTGTATCCATATTGCCGTGATAATCGGCCGATTTTAATTTTGACGAAAATAAAAGATCCGCCCCATCAACAAAACCATGCTTTTCACCTGCATGCAAAATAATGTGTCTTTTTCCTTCACTGTCGGTGGGTTTTATAGACTTTATGTTATCGTCCTGCCAAATTATTTTTGTTCCACCTTAAGCAAAAATCCAAGTGTCGTCCAGATAAATAAATGAAGAGCATTCTTGTTTAGGGTGAGTATAATTTTTTAAAAATTCAATTCTTTTGTGCATGACTCTAGCTTTTTCACACAAAGCCTTTCGGTTGTCTTCATTTTAAACTTAAACTCGTATGTTTTAAAATTTTTAAAAGACTCGTTCCAAAAATTTCAAATACATCTTTCTTTTTACTTTTTCTTATATTAAATCTGAGTAGACATGTTTTTTTTTCACGCATTTTGTACACAATGTTGCAAATTTCAAATTTGTAAGCTTCGGGAAAGTCGACAGTCTTTGAATTTCGGCGGGGTTTATATTTTTTTAACTTTTTGTTTACTATTTCCATTTTTTACACTTTTTAAAACCAAAGTTATTTTGTTTTACCAATACCCATCGCATCACACACACGCTTACGTATGGATAAAACTGGTAGCAATGGACTTTCATTGTTCTTTTCGCAGTAAAATAAGCGTTTACATTTAATATTAATGAATCTACAACTAAAACACGTCACGGCATTTTCGCAGTCTATTGGGTATACATACACTACTTGAAATTACAATCGGTACTTTACGATTATAATGTCGGTACCCATTACAATGATAACCCAGGATTACTTATTACTTCTCCAGAAATTAACAAAAAATCTAACAAAAATGAATCAACAAGCTAAATTAAAGCTTAATAGCTTGTTTAATTATTAAAATTTGTTTGGATTACTTACCTACCTGTATTATTATGACCATAAATAAAGTCATTAAGAACAGACTTGGTTGCAAAATTAACCGTGCTGACAAATAAAAATATTGACTATTAATTTCCAAACAAGAAGTTCCTTATAAAATAAAATAATTTGTTACCTACGAAATTTGTTTAAAAATATTAGGGGAATTTACTTTCGTACTTTTTAAATATACAGTTTGATACTGGTTATCGAGTTTCTAACGATAATCCCAAATCACCATTTATTCATGAAATATGCTATAGAAGGCACTTCTGCGTGAGGTGAGACTTTAGTAAAAAATAAGACTACCCCAATAAGTATATTCAAAATATGAACAAAAATATTTTTGATGCATGCTAAAATTTGAATACCGTGTTAATTACATTTTTGCAATAAAAATGTTAAAAAGCCGTATCAGTGGTGTTAAAAAACTGCCAAACGTGCTAAAAAACATTCCAAGAGCTACATTGAGAAAAACTACGGGAAGAAACGAATGTAAGAAAAAACTTTTATCTTCAGCTTCTGAATGCCCCAAATTCCTAATGTCAACTCCATGTCATTATAGAACAACTAACCGATCAAAAGATATTGGTGAACAAACACCTGTAGTGTTCTCCACATTTACACCACAACATCTATTCTGTATGAGTAACAAAATAAAAGTTATTTTGCATTTTTACATGATAAAAGTGATTTGCAATAATATTTATTGTTTATCAAAAAAGAGGATTGACTCTAAGTAATATTACGTTGGGCTAACGACCCTTGTCTATGGCACTACAATTTAGCATTTATTTTAGTTTGTTACTTTTGGGATACTTAATAAATTTAATTGTTTCAGGAAGAAGAACTGCGAGCCAGTGGAGATCCCAAGTTTCAACATCTCAGTGAAGAGCTTCATGTGGAAATCAGTGCTTTTGCCACGCCTGCAGAAGCTCATGCTAGAATCGCGTACGCACTTGCAGAAGTTAGAAGATTTTTGGTACCGGTGAGTTCTGAAAATACTACTTTGTTTTTAAGAACTTTGTGCCCTTTTTGAGGCCAGATTCTTTAATTGTTCATTCTTTTTGTGTACACCATTTATTTTCGTTACTTATTCTTTAAATAATTGGTAAATATTATTATTACCACCGTAAAATCAAAGGTAAAAATCGTGAAAAATAATAAAGAAAATTTTTTTTAACGTTTTTCGAATGATAATTTTGCAAATCATCAATTTTTAGAAATTACATCATATATCATCATTGAAAGAGGGTCGTTTAGACTTCGCACGCTCAATTTTATGGACCTAGTGGCCATAACCAATTCCGGGTTTGACAGATTTAAACCAATTTACATAATAAATATCGAGACTGATGTTGATCGATTAGCTGAAAACCACATTAAATATTCTATTAGATTTCCTGAGTAAATTTTGCAAATTGGCCTCGACGCTCCAACTCAAAAGAAAATTGCCAAAATCGAGAAAAAATCAAATTTACATATTTTTAAAAATGTTATTGAATAGATTGGAAACTAGTATGTAGTATTACACAGATTAAAATGTACACTGTAAGCAAGACTACTTGTCTTGACTAAAAGCTAATGTAGACTTTTATATCCGCAAAGAGTACTTAGAACTAAGAAATCACGTTATTCTTATACCTATCTGTACACTTTACTTGTAATAATAATAGTACATTGTTTACCGAGTAGGAAAAGCCTCACATTTCTGGACAGCTTGTGCCTCGACTTAGCATCACAGAGTCCAGGAATGTGGCTTTTTCTACGAGGTACAGATATTTATTAATCTTGAAAAAATAGCGAATAATTTTATTCATAAATAAATGGTGCTTTGAAATTCGTAATAAAATTGGTTGCGTTACTATGGAAACGTATTAATGTTGAATTGTCAAACTTGACGCATATAAATTCAGTTGCTGGTGTTTTCGAAAACAAAACAATGTAAAATAGTAAGTGATTATGAATTTTCCATTTTTGGGACTCCTCCAGAGCTGGTTGGGGTAGTGAATACTGCTTCATTGGAATTATTGCCAAAGAAATTAAGAGAAAGTACAAATATGCATATAAACGTTGTATGGACTATCGCAAGAGTAAAAACACGAGTTTTTTTCGGAAAATGTTGTAATGGCATACTTCCTAAACCGTTGTTTAAAGATGAAATATTCAACATTTTGGGCCAATTATTCAATGTCAACCCTTGCAAATAAACACAATGTAGATATATCTACATATTTAAAACTTCGTTCTTTATTAAAACGGCAAGCTCAAGGTTATAGGGCAAAGAAAACTAAGATTTTAACGAAGAAAGAAATTGAAAAATGTATCCAGGAAGCTTCAGATAAAGAAAATTTAATGATTAAGGTAATTTACAAGGTATTAATTTCTATTTAGTTTACACATTTATTAATTTTTTAGGTGACTGTATTATTTGGTATTTCTGGGGCCTGTTAAATGAATGAGTTAGTCCAAATGACTCTACACGATGTAGAAGACCTAGAATCTAAGCTTTTAATCAGTGACCGATTTTACTTTAAATATTAAAGCGGAATAGGTTGTAGACAAGTAGTAGGAATACATCAATTAGGAAAAATGCCTAAAGTTATTGCTATTTATTTGAACTTGGAAAATCCGACAGAATATACTGGTCACTGCTTTCGTTAGTCTTCTGCAACAATATTGGTTGACTCTGGTGCCGACATAACTAGTTTGAAGAGGCATGGCGGATGGTAATCATGAAACATTGCTGAAGGATACATCGAAAAATCTCTTAACAATAAGGTTAAGGTGGCAAATGAAATTTTCACAGTACAAAATATTTAACAAAATAATCCTACTTCCTCGTATGTTGTCCAAAATGTTTCTCATAGTTCTAAAATGTTTCTCCAGTTTTCAATAATTGTACCAACTGTCAAATAACTGTAAATACAATAAACTAATTTTAAAATGTATTTTGCAATGCATTGATCTTTTTAAAATATAAATTAATTTCTTATAAACAACGTGTTTTCAATCATTTATGAAGAACATTATGAAGAATAAAAAAATGAATATTTCCTTATAGTTAAAAAATCTTGACTTTTTCTTTAAAAATTTGTAAATGTGTGATTTAAGAAATTGGATAGTTTTATCTCAGTAAGTCCCTACTAAAGGGGTAAGAGGGGGTTGAAATAAAAAAACTATCAAAAATGGCCAATAGTAGTGTCGAATTCATAGTTTTAAGGATCGCTTAGTTTGATAGTGACATTCCCAATTATGTTAGCACCCATACAAAAGGAGTGAGAGGGGTATGAAATATAAAAACTATTAAACACGCTGATAATAATGTCGAATTAATAATTTTTCGGGTAAATGAGTTTGATAGTAATACTTTCAATTTTTTTAGCACCTCTACGAAAGGAGAATGAAGGGGATAAAACATAAAATTCATTAAATACGCTGATATTAGTGTTAAATTTATGGAAATTGGCCTCGACGCTCCATTAAAAAAAAAAATTTACAAATTTTTAAACATTTTATTGAATAGATCGGAAACCAGTATGGTATCTAAAATGATTTATTTTAATTTAAGATAATTTTACTATTAAATAATAAAATTAAGCCAATTTATGTATAAAAAAGTCTCGTATTATAATATATGTCCGGGATAAACTTTTTTTAACACCCCTACGAAAGTATATAAAGGGGATAAAATATAAAAACCATTAAATACAATTGTTTAAGTATTGCTACGAAAGGGATACTCGTAGTAATACCACTGCAGGTGGAAAATGATCCATTTGCTGATAAAACCATTTGTTTGCGGTAGGCTTTAAAAAAAACACAGGGCGGCTCAAGTAAAATATAAAAATCTCCACTATAACAGCTGTTGGGGACTATTTAGAAATCATAAAGTTTCTATTACCGCTCTGTTAGCGATTTGCATTTATAAGTAGGATTTATTACTCTGTATCATTTTCTAATAGAGTACAGCATAAAAAATTAACTTTAATCCTTTTGTTTTTTTTAAATTGCATTTCTCTATATCTCGAAACAAGCTTGGAATTTCTCGTTTTCGTAAAAACTATTTAATAATAAGTGTATAAAAAAATATTTCTATTAAAATACAACGTTGTGTAAATATTTCAAGTTAATCCAACGACTAATTTATGAGTTGTGCTAAATTTTCATACAGTAACGTAACTAACTAATATTACTGAAATAAAAAATTTTCAAATAATTTAGGCCCTCTGCAAAAGTCGATTAGAAGTATGCAGGGTGCACCGTTACTACAATATAACTTATTAACATAATTTTTTAAATATAAATTAAGTATAAATTTTCATTTTTTTATAATCTATTAAATTAC
The DNA here is from genome assembly GCA_950111635.1 of Agelastica alni. NCBI lineage: Eukaryota > Metazoa > Arthropoda > Insecta > Coleoptera > Chrysomelidae > Agelastica > Agelastica alni. Next base: position 50,758,706 of record OX467712.1, on the reverse strand, counting down.
AAATACAACCGTCACGACCTCATAAATCTACCTTTAATAGTTCCAAAAATACAGGGTTTGAAACTAAAATTATAAAAAAATTGTTTATGTCAAAAAAGTAGTAGGTTTTTCCACCCAAAATTTGTTTTAAATGTCATGAATTATTTCTTATTGTCATTAGTGGAAGGTGTTTATTGTAATTAGATAATTTTAAAATTTAAGTATGTTTACCGAACAAGAAAAAATAATGATTCCTATGGTGAGAGGTTACGGTAATCGTAAAAGAACTTTGATGAGGTAGCTTACTTATTTAATGATACGTATCCAAATTGCAACCAAATAACCAAAATTGCAGATTAAAGAATTTGAAGAAGTGAGTTTAACTAAAAATCGCCATAAAACTGGCCGACCAAAGACCGCAACTAATGATTAAAAATATATTGGACGTTATGCAAAGTTTTGTAGAAAATCCTTTTATATTTATTCGAAAAACTGAATAATAACATATTATAAGTGTAAAATCCATTTGTAACTATAATATTAAGAAGAATAAGATTTATCCTTATAAAGTAACGCTTTTGCAAGAATTATCTGAAGATGATTATGACCGTAGAATGGAGTTTTGTGAAACTAAAGGTAATGCAAATTCTCATTTGACAAGTAAGATAGTCTTTTTCGATAAAGCCACGTTTATGTTAAATGATCCAGTTAATCGCTACAACTGTAGATATTGGAATGATACTAATCCTAGATGGATGCGGAAACATAGAACACAAAGGCATTTAAAAGTTAATGTTTAGGAAGGTATTAACGACAAAACCTGATAATCGGGATGAACTGAGAAATAGAATACTGATAACAGCGCCTCTTCCCGTCTGATTCTAAAGTGAACTGTATCGAAACAGCTTTGCAGGTATTTTAAAAGGAGTTTTTTGTAACAAGCAGACAAAAAGGTGGAAAGAAATAAGTTTTTAAAATACAAGAGGAGAGTTGGAATAAAAGAGGAGTAGTTCTTTAAGGTGTGTTGGACATACAGTATTAAACCGAATTCCAAGTACCCACTTTGAATAAACTGGGGTGTAGATGAAAATTATGTAATGATTTTGAGTTATAGACGGTAACATTACGATTTAATGTTTCTGGTAGTGAAAATCAAAGCAGTGTCATACAGTAGTAAATGAAATATTGGTAATAAAAATATCGGTAATTGGTAAACGTAGCTAAAGTTAAAACAAAACAAAATTCAGCACGTCATTAATGACATAGCTCTTTTAAAACAATGATACTACTTTTTAAAATATTTAATTTTGCCAACGTCTATTAGCGCATGCAAATTTAAATAAAATAATAAATAATGATACCAATTAGACCTTTAAAGCATGAGCATGAAACAAGTTTAAGGCCATGACGTAAGGATGCTTGTCCGTACATTCCTCATGTAAACCATTTTTTACCACATCTGCGTGGAAAGTTCGAATTTTTTCCCTTTAATCAGACAAGAAAATGCCTCACTTTTACTCTGGTAAAAATAATTTCATTAAATGTGCGCATGTGTCTACTTTTTTTCCCTGTCAGATATAAATAATTATAACTGTAGCCTAGCAACGCATAATAAATTAAGTAAAGTTTAGCCCTTACACAAATTAATAAATTTTAATAATTGTAGGTCATCAGGTTTAATTAATTTTTAATGCATATAAAACAGAAAAAGAGTATGAATCGTATATAAAATTTAACATACATAGATACATATAGTCACGCCTCTTTCCCGAAGGGGTAGGCAGAGACAACCTTACTCCACTTTCTACGGTTCTTACACACATCTTTTGCTTTTTTTACTCTCATCAATGCTCTCATACATGCTCGTCGGTTGTTGGTACTCTTGACCTGGCCTTTCTTCAAAACAATGTTGATCTGATCAAGATATGTTCGCCGAGGTCGACCTCTACCGACTTATCCATTCACACTCGCCTTATAAATTTGTTTCGTCAATCTTTTTTTATCCATCATTTCTACGTGTCCAAACCATCTTAGCATTCCCTTATCTATCATTGTAACCACATATTCTTTTACACCACATCGTTCTCTTATCTCACCATTCTTTCCTTTATCCAACCGAGTCACTCCGGCTATATTTCTCAAACTACTCATCTCCACAGCATTAATCCTATTTTCATGCTTCTTTTGCCAAACCCAACATTTACTATTATAAATAAGTGTAGCAACCAACACACCTCTATGCACAGCCAGGCGTGCCTTTTTTTGACACTTTCTGGGTGTTCATAAAGCTATGCTATTCTTCTATAGGTGCGCAATATACTATTATCGTAAACAATTTTAATTCAACCAAACTTATTTAAGTATTCTTTTGTTATTAACATAAATACAATGTTGTAAATTTTTCTTTAAACTTTCGTATTTTATTACCTAATAAATAATTGATTTATATTAATTTTCCATAAAGGTTTTGATTAAAAGCTATTTAAAGCTCATCAATGAAAATTTTATTTTATAAAATTTAATTGCACAAATAATTGTTGCAAAATGCCTGCATTGCGTAGAACAATATAAAAATGAATTTTTTTAAGTAAAATCACAATAAACATCCTTGCCATCACCATTTTTTACCTTTATAGTTAACTTCAGACTGCACTCGGATTAGAGCACGATTATTATTTTATAACCAACCTGTTTTGACACATTTTAACCAGTTAAAAAACTTTATTTAATAACACAGTGTTTCACAACAATTACCGTGTTGAGAGAACGTCAAAGATGATCCCGTTTAACAAACTCTCTCTCAAGCTAATGAAATTTCCGTCGGAATTACAGAAATTTAATTGTACCTCGGATACAAAGATAACTTTGTCGAATTTAAGCCAAGCTTTACGTGGGACTTGGAAAATAACAAGAACGTATTGCACTCAATGGAAAGCTGAACTGGAAGGACAAAGTTCGTCCAAACAGTTGTTCTGAATGCATCGATAGTCAAAGCTGCAAGTTTCAAGTCGAAGATAAATGAGATAATATAATTTAAACAAAAGGTCACAGCGTCCTAATTATTTTGGTACAATTATTTAATATTTAACAGGACATACATAAATATTAAATCATTTTTTTAATTTACGCATACATTTAAAAATATTGCATCTTGTTTATTTTAAAGTAATATGTTATGTCAATTTTAAGATAAATAAATATTCATAGTCTAAGCAACCATCTTCTTCTTCTTCTTTCGCCTTTCAATTCGTCTAACTTTGGACAAACGCTTCTCCTAGTTTTTAATGTGTAACATCTTTGCTTTCTCTTGATTGCAATTTGTGAGAGTGATTTCGTGAAATGGGACGAAAGTGTGTAAGTGTAACAGTAGCTGCGCGCTATTCACATTTAGTCAGATAGCCGTTTACCAATTCGGAAGCGCGCGCTATTCAGATTCAGTCGGATAGCCGTCAACCAATTTTCCGACAGGTCGGTACTGTCAGTCATCAGTTGTGCACTTAAGTTACAGTTTTGTGCATAAAGTTTGCTGTTATATGCGTAAACTATATAAATAAATATTTACTGTTGATAATAAGTCTCAATGAAGTGCAGATCATTGAAAAAAAATTCAAGTAAGTTATAACAAATAATTATTCGATTAAAATATTTTCTACATTTAGCTTTTTTAAATTTGAGGTTGATTTCTGTACCTTTTTCAAAATGGATTTCAATTCTCTGTTCAGCAATACCAAGTTTTTAGAATTTGGTGCAATTATAGCTGAGAAAATTTGTTTTGAAAATGTGAAATTTTTAAACTTTACGTAGAATAAAGGAAATATTTTTTAAAAAGTGTTTTTCAATTTATTTTACAATTAAATAAAATGTTCAAAATGATCACCATTCACTCATTGACAATAAGCAAGGCGATCTCTCTCGAACAAGGTGCCACACAACCCCCCTTCTTATTTAAAATTTTTATGAGGATGTTTATTATTCAGAGGGGGTGCAAAAAGGAAATAATATTTTCATACTGTTAATTGTCAAATTGAGAATAGAAATCGACCTGTTTCAGGTTTTTTCAACGGATACATAATTTACAGTGTCAATATTTTTAAATTTTAATAACAAATTTTGTCAGTTATGGTTGCACCAAATATGAAAAACTTAGTATTACTGAACAGATAATGAAAATCCCTTTTGAACAAGATGCCACACGACCCCCCTTTCTATATAAATTTTTTTATGGGGTGCCCCTAATTCTGAGGAGGTGCAAGAAAACTGTAATATTATTGCAGTAAACTATAAAAGAATTTTAAAGTCTGACAGTGGAAACAAGGTGTGAGAATTATAACTACCCCATCACAGAAAGAAAGATATATATATATATATATATATATATATATATATATATATATATATATATATATATATATATATATATATATATATATATATATATATAGAAGATTGATCAAAGAATACTTAAATGGCGAATGTAAATGGAAAAGTCGGTAGAGGTCGACCTCAGCGAACGTATCTTGATCAAATCAAAATTGTTTTAAAAAGGCAAAATCAAGAGTACCAACTACGAGCTTAAATAAGAGCACTTATGAAAGTAGAAGGAACAAATAATAAAATCATTTATTTCTAACCGATTTTAAAAAAGGAAGAGGTTCTTAATTCGACTGTATTTTTTTTGTTTGTTACCTCAGAACTTTCGACTGCGTAGACCGATTTTAATGATAATTTTTTTTTTATTTGAATGCTGGTGCTTCCCGTGTAGTCGCATTTTAATTTGATCCAGTTCTGACAATGGCATCTATAAGAAAACCATATAAGTCTTATATAAGTCTCATATAAGTTTGTTTTTACGTTTTTTCGTACGGATTATTATATAAAAAAAGATAAGTAGCATTTTTTTTTAATTATTAACATAGAACAAAAAATATTTTTTAATAATTTGAAATAATGTTTTCATAATAAAAAGTAAAATATAAGAGAAAACTGTTTTTATTAGAGTGTAATTACAGCTCTTGAATCAATGCGATCTTGAAAAGGCCAAGGCATGCTATTAACCAGGTTTGCAATTCTTGGGAAATATTTTTTCATTCTTTTGTAGCAGTCATGAAAGGACAGGAAGAGAACTGAAAGGATTTCTTTAAGTACAAATTGCTTTTGTTATTCGAAGCATGCTTTATGGGGTTCATATTCGTAGACAAAGCAAGCCAGCTCAAACGATTGATCCACTTTATTATAAGATTGTCATTCACTGCTCTATGAAAGAAACATGAATAATTGTTTACAAAACTAAAATTATCACCGATGGCCTCTTTTCACACTTTAAAGTTTGCTAATTAAAGAGAAAAGAGTGAAAGAATTTGTATACTTGATTCGAAATTGTTTTGAAAAGAGGCCAAGTTAAGAGTACCAACAATTGACGAACACGTATGAGATCGCTAATAAAAGTAAAAGTAGCAAAGGATGTATGTACGAACCATAGCAAATAAAATAAATATGTCTTTGCCTACCCCTACGGAAAAAATGCGTGGCTATATGTATGTGTGTATGTAACGTAAGTCTATAAAACTATTGTAATAAACTTTGCACTGGAAATTTTGTCTTTATATTTAACTAATTAAGTATGTTTATCAGACAAATTTCTGCTCAAAACATAACGCCGCCTTCCCTAAAAAAAGTTGTACAGTGAAGATGGGCAAGTTGGCAGCACTAATTGATATATAAATTTAGCCTTTTTCTCATAGGGGTAGGACCGTATACACGTCTTCCGTTTCTTCCATTTTTATCAGCGTTTTTATACATACTCGTTGGTTGCTGGTACACTTGACCTGTCCTTTCATTTAAACAATTTATTTTATTTAATCTAAATACGTTGGCCTAGATTGACCTCTTTTAACTCTTGTCTTATAAATATGTTTTTTCAATTTTCTTTTATTCACCCTCTTTTCGTACTCGGACCATCTAAGCAATTTTTTATTTATTTTAGGTAATACATTTTCTTTTTTATTATAGCGTTCCCTTATCTTACAATTTCTCACTTTCCATTAGTCACTTCAGTTATACTTCTAAGACTGCTCATCTCCGCAGTATTGATTTTAATTTTATGCTTTGTTAAACCTTACAGTCACATACAAGTATAGGAATCAGGACCTATCTATATAAAAAATTAAACTTATTTAGCGACTTTCACTTAACAGACAGAACCTTATGTTATGAGAAAACAAATCATATTTCCAAATCTTTCAGGTAGAGGTAACTGCATTCGACGAACTTGGTGCTCATAATGTTACTGCGCACCCTTACTAGTTGCCGAGATCTCAAAACGATATCTTAAATTTTCTTCTTAGTGTGGAAGCAGATACTGAAACACTCCAAGTGGATATCTCATTTTTTCTGAAGTTATAAAATCGACATGCTGCGATTTCTTCGGATTGATAATGTTAAAAAGTGGTTCTGTTTTTTCGTACACAATATCATAACGATTTAATATAAAATATGTACAGCTGAAGGCACATGGGCAAAAAGCAACAAAAAAAAGCTGCAGTATTTGGCAAACACCATGCCAATGTATTTCAATCATATTCTGCGGATAACAACCGTAACATGAATGATAAAGTTAATAACTACCTTAAAGCACCGTACCAACTTGACTTACCTCCCAAAAAATTCACAATTAAGGATGTTCAAGACCTAATCAATAATAAACCGAAACCTTAAAAATCTTTTGGCTCCGATCTTAAGTGTAAAAATCCACAAAGAGTTACCAAGAACATAACTACTATTCCCCACGCAGCTCTATAATACAGTAATAAAAACAAAACACTTTGCACTATTATGGTAAATAGCCCAAATTATATTAATACTGAAGCCAGGTAAATCAGCGTATAACCTTAACTTCTATAGGCCCATAAGCTTGCTTTCAGTTGCATAAAAATTTTTAGAAAAACTATTACCAGCCAGGTTAGAACCCATTTTGGCTCCTTAACAAGTTATACTAAACCATAATTTTGTTTTCGTACACGACACGCTACAACTAAACAAATCCACCAGGTATGCAACCACATTTACCGATCCCTAGAAGAGAAACAGTACTGTTCTGTTGCTTTTCTAGACATATCATAGGCATTCGATAGAATTTGGCATAAAGGATATAAAATATAAATAAAATGCGCAAAATCATTCCACATTTATATTTTTCCGTCCTCTCCTCCTACCTACAAAATAATCATTACCTTTTTAAATAACACGACAATCTTACTTTACTGTACCCAATTAATGTTGAAGTTTTACAAGGCAGCGTTTTTGGATCAATCTTGTACCTTTTGTTTACGGATGATCTACCCACACAAAATAATGTAGATACCGCAATATATACGGATGATATGGCAGTATTAGCATCAAACCAACATCCATGGTCTTTTGCATGATACTCGGGTAACAAGCTGGATATACTAAATATCCTTGTTTTCTATGTATATGTGACAGTCGAGACTGACAAAATTACTGGACCAAGAAGAGTTGGAAGCTAAGGGTGCTCACAGTCGGTTAAAACAATGTGCTACAAAAAACTTTGATATTTTCACATAAAGTTCTTCTACCGACTCTCGATATAAAATTAAATAACTCGTAAAAATACTCCCAAAAGATGAAGAAGGCTTTAATTATTTGGTCACTGAATTTCCAGACCTCTTGGTGACAAAATTGACAGAGAGTGTGTTGGTTGGTATATTATATATAGTCACGCCTTTTTTCCGTACGGATAAGCAGAGACCACTTCCTTTCACTTGCTACGGTTCTTACATACATTATTTGCTTCCTCTACATTCATGTGCTTTCATGCATGCTCGTCGGTTGTTGGTACTCTTTACTTGGCCTTTCTTTAAAACAATGTTGATCTGATCGAGATATGTTCGCCGAGGTCGACCTCTACCGACTTGTCCATTCACACTCGCCTTATAAATTTGTTTCACCAATCTTAGAATATTGCAACCCAATCTCGACCAAATCCAAAGTTAGTTAACAAAGTGGCGTATGCGTGCAAATAAAATTAAGTCGGTCCATGTAACTTAAACCAACAGACGTGGCCTTTGTCCACCTGTTACACTAAACGAACAATAACTAATACATGAAGAGGAGGCAAAATACCTAGGATTATACTTAGATCGTAAGCTTTTGTAAAGGACAAAAATTCCTGTGAAAAAAAAAACTAGACATAAGACTCAAACAACTGTACTGTGTTGCAGATCCAGACTGTCATTAGACAACAAAGTCCTTATGTACAAAACAATCATCAAACCTATATGGCATTCAGCTATTAGAACAATTTTAATCCAAAATCTTTGGAATCATAACAAATGATTTTTGGAACATTACAAACCATCTCCAAACACTCTCTGTTAAAGAAGGAATCACCAACTTCGTAAAAAAAATATGCCACCAGGATAAACACCCAAATGATCTTGCCAAAAACGTAATGAAAACTACACGCACTAGAAGAAAACTGAAGAAAACAACTCCGCACGACTTGCTAAAAACTTTTAAATTATTGTGGGCCTTGAACAAAAATAAACACGATTTTTTAAATTTAAAAAAAAAAGGATTAACTTTATTTTTAAATTATTGGTGAATGCGTGAATTTTTATTTGTCAATTTATTGGTGAATGCGCAATATATTTTTTCTTTTTTGGTTTTTTTTTGTTGTATTTGTATTTATTTTTGTTTTATTTACAAAAATTATTTGTTTATATTGTTAAAATATAACATATTTTGCAAAAAAATTTGTAGTAATATTATAAATCTAATCTCACGTTTCAATCCTTTGTGAAGCCTTTTCTCAATATCTTCACTAAAATAAATTATAAAGAATGTAAACTCGGTGTGACGGTATTCGATGGTGGCTTTAAACGAATTTAGCAAAAGTTTTTGTAAGCAAAGGGTAGACACCCTTGATATGTTTGTCTAGGTCTTCTCTAAAATTTAATTGGGGCTCGTGGAGGAAGCGTGTGTAAATAACGGAGTTTTAATTAAATATCAAAATTTTAATTCGTTTTCAGTTAAGGGCAATTGGTATTTGCACTGTTGATTCAATCGGCATTGGATTTCTAATTTATGACTTAAAAATACAGCCCCGGTAATTTTGCACAATCGGCAAATAAAAAATCGCAATTGTTTAACAAAAAAAATAATACTTGCTTCACCACGAATACTAAAATGTATTGTTAAGCAGGTTATTGAGTCAAACGACTCATAAAATTAAAAAATAAATAAAACCAAATTCATCCGTTAAATATTGTAATCTATTTATACAGTGTGTATACGTCAGTTGACTATATATAGAAAAAAATTTTATTATTAGTTAAATAAAAAAAATGTATTCCTTATAAAAAGTTTTGCATATTCTAAAACCCAAAATTCAACCATCAGATATTTAATTGTATTAGTCGTTTACGAGGTACATATACATACATATTTTTCTTCTTATGGTGCCGTGATTGCTTGTCGATCGTAGGCTCTCATATTGCACAGCATATTAACAATCATAGTCTTATTTACAGCTGCGCGGAATAATTCACTGGTAGTTTTTCCAAACCACTGGAGTAGATTTTTAAGCCAGGAAGTAGGACGGTGGCCCACACTTCTTTTTCCCATGATTTTGCCTTGTATAAAAAGGTGTAGTATGTTGTACTTTTCTGAGTGACGCATTATATGAGCGAATTTACGTCGTTTAACCGTGATCATTTTATGTAAGCGTTGCAATACCTTTTCGTTTGTGACTCTATCTACCCAACTGATCTTCAGAATACGGCGATATACCCACATCTTGAATGCTTCTAGTCTCTTTAAAAGCGATTTAGTCAAGGTCCATGCCTTAACTCTGTAAAGCAATACTGGGAATATATAAAAGCGAACCATTTTTATGCGAAGTTCCAAATTGAGATCATGACTACAAAGTATTTTTCTAAATTTTAAAAAATCTGTTCGTGCTTTAGCAATTCTACTTTTAATTTCTGTACTGGGGTTCCAGTTTTGGTTAATATTAGAACCCAGATATACCAACTGACTTACGCGTTCAATTGAATCGTTACCAATTGTAACGTTATAGTGATTATTATATACGATTGCTTGTTTCCTAATGACCATAAACTTTGTTTTTTTTCGTTTTTTCAGTTTAAGCCCATATAACGCACAGATCGCAACCATTTGGTTCAACAACGCTTGAGGGTATTTTACTGACCCTGTCACTAACAAGGTGTCATCTGCGTACCTAATATTATTCATAAGCACGCTCTTTAGCTTGTTCTAATACTTCCTCAAGAATTGTTTTAGCATACATATATATATATATAAATATATATATATATATATATATATATATATATATATATATATATATATATATATATATATATATATATATATATATATATATATATATAGTCACGCTTTTTTCCAGTAGGGGTAGGCAGAGACCCTTTCCTTTCACTTGCTATGGTTCTTACACACATCTTTTTCCTCCTTTACTTTTAGTGCTCTCATGCATGCTCGTCGGTTGTTGGTACTCTTGACCTGGCCTTTCTTCAAAACAATGTTGATCTGATCGAGATATGTTCGCCGAGGTCGACCTCTACCCACTTGTCCATTCACACTCGCCTTATAAATTTGTTTCGTTAAACTTCCTTCATCTATCCTATCTACGTGTCCGAACCATCTAAGCATTTCTTTATCTATCTTTGTAACCACATCTTCTTTAACACCACAGCGTTCTCTTGTAAACTTTGAACACAAATTCATTTGCTTGTTCCACTCTTTCTCCCTCAATCGAAACTTCACAGTTTGTCATGCTTTCTTCTCTTTCAAAAACAATTACTTTCGTTTTGCTTGCATTTATTTTCATTCCTTTGATTTTTAGGGCATCATGCATAACATAAACCATCACCTGCATCTCCTCTTGAGATGACGCTAATATGACTTGATTATCGGCGTAAGGAAGGCATTTGACAAATTATTTATTTTTAATCCATACGCACTCTCTTTTAAATCTTTTAAACAATCGTCTATGTATAAGTAAACAGCCATGGTGAAGCCACACATCCCTGTCTCGCACTTTTTTCGATGTTAAACCATCCGTGCAAGCATACAAGGTATGTTCAATTAACAGTAAAGTAACTTCATTTTTAAACATATCGAAAAATTTTATTAAGAAATATTACGAATTAAAAATAATATTTATTGTTGGTAATTTTTAATAAATGTTTTTTTAACATTTTTAATGTCATAAAAAAGGCAGTTTTAAAGATTTTAATATCTTTGCGAACACAGAAAAAACGTATGAAAGTAAACACAAATTTAATTGCACAATCGTACAGCGGTTTGAACTTCATAACGAATGTGGGACTGATACCCCCTAAACTTATAGCGGTTAAAAAGAGTGGTTAGAATTATAGCACTGATGCCCATTTTTAAGAATTTAAGCACAATATGAGAGCGACCGTAAAAGTAAATGTTTTAACTTGAAATCCGAATTCGTTCTGTTAATTTTTAAAAAGGTACTTTTTGACCATATAGTGTTAAAAAACCTCGGTATTAAGTACCAAAAATTTCTGTGGTGATTAACTTTCAAAAATACAGTTAGTAAATTTTAAAATTAGACAAGAGGTTTCCTGTAGCTAGCGAAATATATATTTGGTTGCAACAGCGCTTAATCCTTTTTTACGAATATTTTAAATTTATTCTGTGGGTAATATTGAACATTATTTACATTTATTTTTACATTATTTATAACTTACAAGACTTCAGCAATGACTTGCTTTACTGCGCCTGAAAAATGTTTGATAATAAAATGGTATTATCAAGGAAATAATACACAGCAGTGTGTTGATTTATCTTCAGGCACTTTTGCAGATAGACCTATACCTACGAAACAAACCATCTTGTACGAAGCAGGGGTTGTAATTACTTTTTTGGCATACAAGGAAATTATACCCAACTTCGATAAAAGTGGACTGGATTTAAATCATAGTTTGCTGGTTTTTTAAAAGTTTTTATTTAACACTAAATATTTTTCTCTTCAAAAAACACTATACACTTGTACCACTAATGAATTGACTTTTTACGTAAATTAATACTAACTAACTGGATTATTTGGAGGAAATAACAAACAACGAAATAATTCGATGACGTGGATAATCAGGAAGGATCGATTTCTTTGATCGCTGTAAAATGAGTAGGAATTTATCGACCGTCAGTGACAGTGCTTGGGAAAATACTGTGAATTATTAGGATAACCCGATCGTTCGTTCGAAAAATGACTAGTTATTTAACCACCGTTGTCTAACAGAGGCTTGAAAGATACCACTCACTGTATGTCGATTCCCACCCTAGCGACTCGAGAGAGCACGGTGAAGGGAGAGGGGTTCTCAGAACTCGCTTAAACGTTGGCACTCAGAGGCGGCTCAAGTCTTATTTAAATTAGAACTAAAGAAAAATTAATATATGTTGAAAGCGAAATTCCAACTTCTTAAATATTGTTTTCAGTTTTGAACATTTTTGATGTTTGAAAACAAATCGTAAAAAATGCCATAAAACAGGTTTTTATTTTTGGAATTTTGCTTTTATTTATGTTACTTACTTATTTATTTGTAGAGTAACGCTTTTGTTTTGTTTATTTACGAGTGAAAAATCATAATCCTAACAATTTATTTGCTTGATACAAAAATTAATTATCATATCAAGCGAAAGAAATTTTAATTTTTATATTCGCGTCTTTTTCAATCAAAAATTTACTTTCAGAGATAAATCCCCCACGAAATATAAACAGTTACTAAATTTATAATATTGATATTAATTTAATTGTATCGATGCATAAATTTTACACTGCTAGTGGAGATGCGCTGTTGCAATATTGGCCACATCTGATCAAATTGCGAGAATTACTCGTCTAGTTTCAAACTTTACATACTGTATGTTTATTTTGCATGTACGTTAATTTTTTTTTCGACTCTTACAAAATTTTTGCCGTTTCGCTTAATTGCTACTTAAAAACGGCTATTTTTATTCAATTAAAAGTTAGTTTTAATTGAGATATGCAGAATATAACACTAAAAAAGAAGTTAATGCCACTTAAAACTTTATAGAACTTCCGTTATATTCATTAAATGGAAGTGTTGTTGTCGAGATAGAATGTTTTTATGGGCTAAAGGGTTAGAGCAAAAGAAAAACCATTAATTGCATGAGAGTCATTATTGGAACCCTTAACAGATGTTCGGGATATTCTTTGTGTCCATTTTGAATTAAATTTAAACATAATTACAAGAAATTACTTCTCCGCTCAATCTTTTAACAGCTTTTGCTTTTTTTTACTTTCATTAGCGCTTTTATATATGCTCGTCGGTTACTGGCGGCACTCTTAACCTGGCCTTTTTTTTAAACAACATAAATTTTCAACCAAATATTTATGCACTTCACCGCAAAATTAACGCATAAAGTTTAAAAAACAAAAAAGTATTTCAACAAGTATTTTAAAAGAACGTCAATTGTTAATAAATGTTCATTCATGTTAACTTATCAAGTTTTGAAGGAATTTTTTAAAACGAAGTTTCTTATCGCATGGTACCGGCTTGGCGGATGAGGGCTAGGCGAAAGAAAGTGTAAGATTTTTCCGTCACGAAACACGAAACAGCTAACGCGTATGCCGTGTACCAACTATACCTGTGCAGCCGGAGGAAACCTATTAGCTTCCTTGATCCAATAAGCGCGCACCTATGACTGGGCCGAGCAAATAGCATACACGATATGGATAACCGTCTGCACTACTTGTACTTTTGTTATTATACTTGTGTTTATTTTCAACAAAACACGTGCTGCGTATCCTCTTTGCGAATTGTTTGTAATCATCTTTGTTGGTTGATAATAACTCCTGTTATTGGTTAAAATACATCAATGATGTATTATGATAGTGGCTTAGTAGATAATAACAATGACACTAAATAAGTGTAAGAGTTAAAGAGCAACAATTTGTGAATAATTTATTTTTAACCTAAATTTTTGTATTACGACCCTCTTATTTTTTATAGCCAATTAGTTGACAAATTGTCCAAAAAAACATAACAAAAGCAACAATGACGAAAAATGCAAAAACAAGCGTAAGAGAAAATATAATACGTTTATCAATAATAATATAATAGGAAAAGAACTCTGTTCCAACCGAGTGTTCCACGACACTAACGCACTTTTTTTTACGACTTCTTTCTTTGCTTTCTTCTTCTGCAGTTTTTGTAAAATGTTAAAAAAAGATATTCTGATAGAGATATGTAAACATTTAAGCGCTGGTTATTTCACTTTGTATATTTATATAGTGAGATAAGTGATATTTTTGAGAGCTTTTTTTACAAAATGAATAACCAGGAACGTGTTACAAGAAATCTTTTAAAAGAAGAGTGTACTGTTGTTATAGCTTTTCTAGAAAAGGGGTTTACCCAAGTTTAAGTGGCACAACAATTTCCAGAGCATTAAAAAGATTCAGCGAAACAGCAAAAACCAAAGAAGACCTCGACAAGGTCGACTAATAGTTACCACAGATCGTCAAGATAGCTTTCTGCGTCTCGAAGCTTTGAGAACGAGGTACGTTATGAGTACTTTATTACAACAGGAATCTTCTCGTCGCTACCAGTTTCTTATTAGTCAAGATTTAGTACAAAGAAGACTGTCAAAACACAATTTGAGAACTTTTAGAGCTACCACTGTTTCGCTACTTACCGCAGATCATCGGAGACGGAAGCTCCAGTTTGCCCTAGAACACGTAAATTGGGAATCAGTATTAATGTATATATATATATATATATATATATATATATATATATAATGTATTGTTTTTATATAAGTTCCGATTTTGCCTATTTACGAATAATCATAGTTTGAGAATGTATAGGCATCCTGGAGAGTAATATGCTTAATGTAACATTGTAGGGACAGGTAGCTACGGCGAAGGGCCTGATATGGTTTGAGAAGGCATCAGTTTCGAGGCTCTACAGTGTTAGTGATTGATTAAGAAGGTCGTCTAACAGCTGCCAGATACATTACGGATATAAGAGTACCATGTAGTACCATCTGCCCCATTTGCATGAGCTTTATAACCACCTCAAGCAAACTTACACAAGCTGTCATTGCGACTAGAAGAGACGTGGAATTAAATTAAGCAAGACAACCTGTTTTTAAGTATAAGAAGACAATGTCAGGCAGTTATTAGGGTCAGAAAAAGCAATACCAATTATTGATATTGCTACCAGTCATTAAAAAATTTTTTTCTTGTATTTTTTAATTGCGTAATTAAAATGGGACGGAAAAATTTATCACAATTTTTTTCCCTCCAAAAGTAAATTTACACTCACATAATGTTGCACCTAACCTAAATGGATATTTTGTGGAGACTAGAGGCATTTAAGATGTTGATATATCAGGGAAAATTGATGATTTAATGGGTAGAGGGAATGACATACATATAGTTATGCCTTTTTCCCGTAGGGGTAGGCAGAGACCACTTCCTTCTACTTGCTACGGTTCTTACACACATCTTTCGCTTCCTCTTCTTTCTTCAGTGCTCTTATAAATGTTCGTCGGTTGTTGGTACTCTTGACCTGGCCTTTCTTTAAAACATTCTTAATCTAATAGAGATATGTTTGCCTAGGTCGACCTCTACCGGCTTGTCCATTCACACTCGCCTTATAAATTTATTTCGTCAATCTTTTTTCATCCATAACCAACGTGAAAGTAATGAAACTTAGGCATAAGGAGAGAGAAGTGATCCCAACAATTAAGAAAAGAAAACTGCTTTATATGAGACATGTCATGAGGAGATAAAAATATCAAATGCTACAAATTATTATGCAGCGAATAATGAAAGAGATCTGTAGGAAGCAGACGAAGTTCATGACTGAAAAACCTTGGGGAGTGGTTTGGATGCAATAACAACGAACTTTTTAGAGCTGGGGTCTTAAAAATAGGAATCGCCCTGATGATTGCCAACCTAGAGAAGAAGAAAGTCATCGTCTTATTTACACATTACAATATATGCGTTAATTTTACGGCGAAGTATATAAATAATGTGGGTTTTAAAAAAACAAAATTTACGAGCACTACATTTGTGGCGAGTTTGTGACGACTTGGCTTGGGCATATTTCCCGGGTCCCGGTTTCCAAAAATTGCCGCTAAAATTACTACGGCTAAAATTCACTTCCTAAAATTGCCACGGCTTACACACGTACCTGAACACCCATAGCCGAGAATCGCTACGGGCATTTTCTTTTTTAAAACATCCCCGCATTTTCAAAGTTCTTTACCAGGTACTGTTGGTGTTGGGTGCACGTATAGACTAGAACAACAGAACTGTTGAAAGGGTACTAAAACACATGGGCAAACAACTATAAAAAATATAATCAGACACCCATTTCTAGAAATGGCAACTAATTATATGAGTGCCGAAATATCCTTTAAGACAAACTATGAGGTTCACTTAAAACTCAGGGATGACAAAGAAAATTATGGTCAACCTGATGAACTCACCTGGTACACAGATGGATCAAAAACCAGCGAAGGAAGTGGCTCAAGCGTCTATTCTTCAAAACCCAAATATGAGCAAACAAACATATTGGGGAGACATGCATCTGCAGAACACGCTTGTGCTGTTGAAAATCATCTGATACGAGGATACAAAAAGAAAACAATCCTTATTGGATCAGATAGTCAAGCGGCACTTAAAGCTTTGGCATAACGGAGAATAGACTTAAAAATTGTCGGGGAATGTGCCGGAAACCTACGAACCTTGGTTAACCATGACGAGGTCATTTTGTCGTGGGTGTCAGGGCATAAAGGTATTTCTGGTAACGAAAAAGTGGACAAACTAGCTCGGCGGGGCTCTGGAATACCATTTATTGGGCCAGAACCAACAATAGGGATACCCAATGCCAGCGTTAAAGCTGCAATTAATGGCTGGGTCCACTCTCAGCATCAGCTGGAGTGGGAACAGCCAGAGGAAGCTAGGCACAGCAAGTTAATGCTGAAAAAACTTTCACCTAAGCAGACAGGAAAGTTGCAAGTAGGGAAAAACTTAACACAGTTGTAGTGCTTTGTACCGGACACTGATTTTTAAGAAAACATCTCGATAATATAGGCGTGTCTGACACAGAACCTATATGCAGATTAGGTAATGAGAAGGAGAACAGCCACTCATATTATCTTAGAATGCAAAGCCACCGCCCAGTGGAAGCACTACCTGGGGTGTAACCAAGAGCAAAGAAGTAATTTACCTGGATCAATAGCAGTACATGAGTTTTTACTCCGTAACGGGACAATTGAAGAAATGGGACTTTACTGAAGAGCTGAAAAGGTACAAAAAGCAGACAATGCTGCAGTGCCTACGAAAAAATTAGGCCTCTTCCACAATTCCTGTTTATTTATTCTTAAGACGTTAGGTTAGGTTAGGCTAATAATAATCGGTATTATTTGAGGCAGTAAAAGTTAAAAAAAACTCCTTATTTTGACAAGACAAAAAAAGAGTGGTGGCGGTTTTAGGATAAACCTTTTTTAGGTTGAAAATTGAACCCAAAATTTACAGTGGATCTATGGCAATTTTTGTTTACCGCCATATTTCCAATCATAACTGGTTTTTGTCTTTTATAGCAAAACAAACACCCATTTTTTTATTATCATCAATTAAATCATGATTTACGGTAATTTTTTTAGGATGGAAAGGTTTTGGCAAACTTTCTTTTAAATTATGTCTGACAAGTAGTTGCACTAAGTTATAAATGTTTTTTTTTTGTTAACATTTGATACAACCAATATGCATTTATTAGCGCAGTTGCTGCTGTTAGCAGTTCTACTTTTTTTCGGTACCATTGAAACTGATAAAATATGCTTTTAACCGGTAAAAGAGATCAATAAACCTTAAATTATAAACTAATTTGTTTTTTACCTGTGTCTTCTTACAGAAGTCATTAAATGATCGTGTTTTGTTGAAATCACCAAGACATCTATCTTTTCTTTCCATTTCAATATATTACAAACTGTATTACTTTGCAAACTCGTAGATTGATGCTTCTTTAACAATATTACTTTGCAAATGCTTGTGAAATTCTCGAAATAACAAAATCCGACAATAGTAACGTATTTCTAACGATGCAGCGTGGTGTATCCAAATGTAAACAAATGGCCAAAATCGTTAGTTTATGAAAATAGTCCCACTATATTTATTTCACTACAAGAATTTTAAAATATCAGTGATCTGGGTGCGACCTGAGAGGTCCACACGACTAACTTCCCAGTGGAAATAATAAAAAAAATCCATACATTTTGTTGTTATAATTATTATTATTAAAATTATTATAAAAATGATTTCAAATTATATATACCAAAATATAATTGTCATTAACAATATTCTGTTTATTTCAACCGTATTTTTTTAAACTTTTGATACTTATTTCAAGTCATATTAGCGTTATCTGAAGAGGAGTTGCAGGCAATGGTTAATGTTATGCACGATTCCCTGAAAATCAAAGGGATGAAAATAAATGTGAGCAAAACGAAAGTAATGGTTTTTGAAAGAGAAGAAAGCATGACAAACTGTGGGGTTTCGATTGAGGGAGAAAGAGTGGAACAAGTTAATAAATTTGTGTACTTGGGTTAAAAATTTACTAGAGATGGAAAGTATGACGGTGACATTGAGCGAAGGGTGTTGGCAGGAAAACAAATGAATGGGGCACTGCATAGCTTTATGAATAGCCAGAAAGTGTCAAAAAAGGCACGTCTGGCGGTGCATAGAGGTGTGTTGGTTCCTACACTTATGTATGGTAGTGAATGTTAGGTTTGGCAAAAGAAGCATGAAAATAGGATTAATGCTGCGGAGATGAGTAGTCTGAGAAGTATAGCCGGAGTGACTCGGTTTGATAAAGTTAAGAATAGTGAGATAAGAAAACGCTGTGGTGTAAAAGAAGATGTGGTCACAAAGATAGATAAAGGAATGCTTAGATGGTTTGGACACGTAGAAAGGATCGATGAAGGAAAATTGACGAAACAAATTTATAAGGCGAGTGTGAATGGGCAAATCGGTAGAATTCGACCTCGGAGAACATATCTCGATCAGATCAACATTGTTTTGAAGAAAGGCCAGGTCAAGAGTACCAACAACCGAAGAGCATGTATGAGAGCACTGATGAAAGTAGAGGAAGCAAAAGATGTGTGTACGAACCGTATCAAATGGAAGGAAGTGGTCTCTGCCTACCCCTATGGGAAAAAGGCGTAACTTTATGTATGTATTTATGTATTTCATAAGAGAGCTTGTTTGTAACAATTGAAAATTTTTTTTAATTAATATGATCAATAATCATTTGTTAGTAACAATATTTAATTTTTATAAACAATGCTTAATTATTACTTACAATAATTTTTTACTGTTATAGTGTCTTCAATGCTATTCTCTCAATACTGACACAAAAACAGTTCTACCGATTTTACTAAAGATCTAATCAGTTGCGTTATTATGCGTCGAATGCAACTGATCCCACGTCAATATCATTTTTTTCTCGAGATAATTGAGACGAAAAATAATTCCGAAAGTTTACCATTTTTTTTAGTTTTTTAATTCTCCATAAAAAACAGCTTTACCGATTTTGCCGAAAATCTAAACAGTTCTAAATTGCGTAGTTATACGTCGAATGCAATTGGTCCCACGTCGGTATCTTCTTTTTTCTCGAGACAATCGAGAAAAAAATAAAATCCGAAAAGTTTACCATTTTTTTTCAGTTTGTTGATTCTCCATAAAAAACAATTTAATTGATTTTGCTGAAAATCCAATCAGTTCCAAGTTGCGTAATTATGCGTCGAATATAATTTGTCCCACGTCGATATCTGTTTTTGTTCCCGAGAAAATCAAGAAAAAATATAATTTTGAAAAATTACCATTTTTTTAAGTTATTTGATTTCCCATAAAAAACAGCTTGACCGATTTTACTAAAAATCTAATCAGTTATGCGTCGAATGCAATTGGCCCCACGTCGATATAAGTTTTTGCTCTCGAGATAATCAAGATGAAAAATAATTCCGAACGCACATACGAACATACGCACATATGTACATACACACACAGACTGGAAAGTTAAAAATAATAATAATCAGAATAATTTAGCATGCAAATTATAAAAAATAGTTTAAAAAGCACTTTTTAATACCAATTTTACATAGTGGCCCTTAGATTTAATTTTTTTTAACATGGTGGCGCTTGGGGTGTAAAAAAAACTTCCAAAAGTACAGCTTTATGATACTTTATACTGAAATTAATTCTAATTAATTGTATTAATTTAAAACATCAAAAGCGGGAAGGAAGAAAATCCGACTCTGGTAAAATGTTCGCAAAACTTTCCAATAGGTTAAAGGGTTTTCTTAGGCAGGAATCAAAACAGAAAATCTGAATATCTAAAACAACTGTATCAGTTTGCGACAAGTTATTGTGTTGATAATATTCCCTCTAGGAGCATCCGTTGCTTTAGAGCTTTTTGATGTTAAAATTCTAGACGATGAGTAGCAACAAATCTATTTCGTCAGAAATTTATTGGAGCGTATGATACGATTACTAAGACAATTCGTTTCGAATTAATGGCTTATATGTTGAAGTGCTGTGTATGAGAAGTTTATATCGTAATTGCATACAGGAATATTGATTTAATTACTTTAATAAAATGATATTTTATGTTTAAATGCTATAATGCTATAATCTTCTAGAAATTGAGGATGCTCCAACTTCGCTAGCCTACACAGATTTAAAAATAACTTGTCCTGCGAGAAATCGTTTATTTACCATACTACATGTTTAACATCGTTCATCATCAAATCCCACTCAAATTCAGTAAAAAAGTAACTGGTCAATAAGTGTTGTTGAAAATGAAGAAATGTTTTAATCTTTAAAAATTAGGAGGTAAATTTAAACAGAAGTAAAGTAATCTAATCGCAAGCGTGATTCGTCTTTTTAAGTCATGTAAGTTAGGTGGTTTAGTTTTGTATACAATACTTGGGACATATCCCAACAAAAAGAAGTCTAATGGCGTCAGATCAGAAGATTGTGCTTGCCATTCTATCGATCCGCTCCTCCCTATCCACCGATTTGGAAAATTTTGGTTCAGGTACTGCCGAACATTGATTTGGTAATGGGGCCGAGCTCCATCTTGCTGAAACCATAGTGTAATGGCAGGAACTTGTGGGTTTGCTAGATCAGGACCTTCTGGTCTTTGGCTAAAGCCATAAATAAGAATTTCACAACTTCTTCTTTACCACCACTCGAGAGGTCCGACGGCACGACAGCCGTATCTTCCAAAGAAAAAGCGGATCTGCTGGCCGAAATGTTCAGCTCTAACTCAACCCTCGATACCAATGGAAAACAATCCCCAACGATACTACGATACTATTGCATTGCTCTCAGTCATATCCAAAGTTATGGAAAAAGCGATTAACACAGAACTTATCAAATATCTGGAGAAATTTGAGATAATTCATGACAGACAATATGGATTTCGACAACTTCGGTCTACTGGAGATTTGCTGGCTTATGTCACTCAGCTCTGGACAAACACTATTGAAAAGTTTGGTGAATCCCGTGCAATAGCCTTGGATATATCTAAAGCCTTTGACCGCGTTTGGCACCAGACATTGTTAAGTAAATTATCTGCCTACGGTCTCCCAACCAAACTGCGCCAATGGCTCTTGAGCTTCATGCAAGATCGCTCCTTACATGTGGCAGTTGACGGTATTTCTTCTGATGCGTTTAAAACTAATGCCGGGGTCTCCCAGGGTTCCATCCTGTTCCTTACCTTATTTCTTTTACACATCAACGACCTCTTGAAAACCACCACGAACCCCATTTACAGTTTCGCAGACGATAGCACACTTGTCTCAACTTTCACATCCTATCGATCACTTTCGGTGAATGATACAAATAGACTTAGGCAGGAACAGGTTGATTCCATCAATAGAGATCTTAAAGCAATCGTCAAATGGGGAACCAACAATCTTGTTCAGTTCAACGCCCAAAAAACACAGAGTGCTACGTTTTCCAAGAAAGTGAATTCCTTAAATCATCCCATCACAATTTCCGGAAATACCCTTGAACCAAGTCCCTCTATCTCGATTTTGGGAGTCACGGTGTCCAATAACATGTCTTGGCATGATCATGTTGCTAACATCGCAAAGTCGGCAAGCCAGAGGCTAGGTTTTCTGTGGAAAGCCAGAAGGTTTTTTACTCCTGATCAACTGTTGACGACGTACAAGGCTCAAATCCGACCTCTACTTTAGTATTGCTCGCACATTTGGGGTTCAGCACCAAGGCATTCTCTTCGTCTTCTAGATTCCATTCAGAAAAGAGCCATTTGCTTGATAAACAGCTCAACTCTCACAGATACCCTTCAACCTCTAGAACATAGAAGAAGAGTTGCAGACCAGTCATTGCTCTACAGATATTTCCATGACAGATGCTCCAGAGAAATAAAAATTCTTGTACCACCATTGGCCACATTCGGCCGAAGAACTCGGCACGCTGATCAGTCTCACCCATTTACTTTCAAGATTTACACTACAAGGACCAATCTTCATCAAGAATCCTTCTTTTACAGTGCTGCTACGGAATGGAATAAGCTTCCAAAATCAGTTTTTCCAGAGAACTATGACCTGCAACTTTTTAAAAAGCGTGTCCACAATCATTTCCTTTCCATAATCCCTTCCGCTTCTAATAGTCGCAGTGCTGGCCGTCCGCGGCCCACACGATAGGTCTACCCTTTTTGCGACTATTTTCATGAAAAAAAAAAAAGTTTGTCAGAGTTGGCACAACATTATTTTGGAGCAGTTCTAAATATTTATCTCCATTTAAGTTGCCATCAATGAAAAAGGGACCTACGATATGATTTTCAACAATTCCTGCCCAAACATTAACGTTTTCAAGACATTGCGTATGTTCCTCTCTCATCATGCAGACAGACAACAAGTTGCTAAGGCTATGAGTTTTATACGAAAATAAACAAAACTAATAAAATAAGTATTGAGTGTAATGTAGCGAATTTGTAAAATAAAATTTTTTTCCCTTTTTTAATGTTAATTTTTGTAATACATCTGAAAACACTTAATATTTACGAAACAGTTGAAGATAGGTATGGAACATTGTACATGAACTATATTTAGAATTTTCTGAAGATTTCAAAAAATAAATAAAATACAGGGGGTTGTATTTAAAATAAGAAAGTTGGTATCTGCTACTGTCACATGTCACACCCTATATAATTATTTTTTTTTTTGAAAAAAATGCGCACCTAAAAATACAAATCGTCGTGTCCAAGCGTTTTTCCCAACACGCTCTCATTTATTTCATTTGGCTGTTCCACACTGTATGTATGTACTTAGGTTTGTAATTTTATTATCAAATTGAGTATTTCGCTTACGTGTAAAATTATTATGTTTTTTGTTTAACTAAAACGTTTCGATAGATTAGAGTTTTGTGTTGTGTTTTTTCGCGTATCTTTGTGATTGGATTTCAAATGAAAGTAAATGTATACATATATTACACTATATGCATACACTTAATTTGTTGTTATATACCCAAAAGCTATATTGTCTGATGTTGAATGCTCGAAAGCTAAATGTATACTATTAAACGTTTGAAACTGAATATTTACTGGTGAATGTTTGGAAGCTGAATCTTTTACTGATGTTAAATGTGTCGTAGGCAACACGAAAAGCTTTTTGCCATAAAACCATGAACTCTTACCTGATGGTAGCTACGAAATGGTTTGTGCTACATGCTATCATAAATACAGCGATTGGTGTTGTCCTTTCATCTGTTTTTAAAAGTGCAGTATAAATATATTATAATAATAAATTCCCAAACATATAATAATAATATTTACACATAATTTTTTACTGCATTTACTGATGCATTACATTTTTTCGGTAGTGTCATTAGTTTTCATTTATTTAATTAATAATTACTAAACAATAATTATTATAAAATGTTAATAAATCCTCCCATTAAGATTACATTTTTGTCACCAGTTGGTGGTAAAATCATGAAGCACGGTTTCTATTGATTTTAATTATGAAAGGTGGATAAAAAGAATTGGGGTCCATCCAAACCCTTTGAAAGTCTTTGTAGCACCAACTGTTTTAGTGAAAACCCTTTTGCCATTAGTTTAATTGGTCGTTTTTAATTGAGTTTACGTTTGTTACTTTAATTGAGCTGTTTTTTTTTGTTTGTTTTTTTCTTCCAGTATGTCACTCATTTACATTCCTAATTTGGATCTTACTTTTACATATAAATAGTCCGTCTGTGATTTTGTAATGTATCCATTTTATTGAGCTCATATGATTATTCGCACAATACCAAAACTAAACATGCATTTTTTAATTTTGTGCCTGTCTGTCTGTCTGACTATGTGTCAGTTTATTTGTCCGGGCATATCTCTGAAATTACTCAACAAATTTTAAGCGGTTTTCACGGGTAGATAGAGCTTGGCTGGAAGCAGAATAAAAAGGCTATATTTTATTTAAATCGGATGTTAGAAAAAGGGTTATTTTTATTTAAAGATCTTTTTAGTCTGAGAAGTTACAGGGCAAAAAATAATTTTTATAGATGTCACATTGCGAACGAACAACAACTTTTAAAAGGAAAAAAAAAACACAAAATGAATTCGGTTAGATTTTTTTAGTGTGACAGTTTGGATCCCTAAAAAATCAATGGATGACGCCATTTTTTTTAGCATTTTAACAACAATTTACCTGACCGATCTCATTTTAAAATTTAGTTTCTTAAAAATTTACTAGATGACACTGTTTATTTTTAAAACGCATATGGTGATTTACAAAGAAATTCTTTGATGTTAAATCGGATGTCAAAAAAAAGGTTATTCCCATTCAAAGATATTAAGATGAAACTAAATTCCACGCAGACCAAGTCAGACGGCTAGTCTTTAAATACAATTTTTTTAAAACCATGTATAAAAATTTCAAAAAAATGTATATGCCATTAAACGAATTTTTATTTGTAAGCAATTAAAAATTAGAAAATCTATGTACTTTCAATACAGATAAAGTCCAAACTGGTCTGGGAATGCCTCCAGGGACTTTTGGAGCTGGTAAGACACAATATGGTCACCCCGATGTGGGTTCCAGGCCATAGAGGTATAGCAGACAATTAAAAAGCTGACCAGTTAGCAAGACAAGCATATGATTCGTCATTCACAGTGCCAGAACCGGTACTTGAAATCAGTAAAACCTGATGAATGAGTCTAATTGACGAGTGAATAATTCAAAGACACCAACAACACTGGAAACAAAGCGACAGGCAAAAACACAGCAAAGTCATGCCAAACTCTGACGGCTGACCTTCTGAACAGAACAAAGGCACGCAATATAGTAGGTCTGTTGACTGGACACTGCGGCCTAAGGAAACACCTGAACACCATGGAATTACTCAGAAAACACGTGGATTGCAGACTATATGGTGAAGAAAAAGAAACAGCCTCTTACATAATCTTCGAATGCAACGCTCTAGGAAGCAGGCGTGACAGAACCCTCGAAGAGATCAACTCGGAAACGGGCATAAATCCGAAAAATATTTTAAACAAGCTACTGAACCTAATAAATGGCACAAACCTGTTCGTGTGAGGAACCACTGACGAAAGAGTGATACAATAGACCCCAGCTGGTCGCAGTATAACAGGGAGTTCTAGTGCCAACCCGGTCTCTTACTCGTACAAACCAATCAACCAACTATCTATGAACTTTAAATGTAAAAAAAATATTTTGAAAAAAAAACAGCTTGCTTTGCAAAATCAATTATTTCATATTTTTAAGCACTTATTTATGCGAACTCTTACAAACAAACTTTTACATGCAAATTTTTACAGGAAAGAATTTTATAAAATAAAAAAATATAAAACGAGTTTAACCGTTAACAATTTATAAAATCTTTTAAAGATTTCAGTAGGTATTTCAAACAAAACCCGATATAAATAAATTATTTAAAAGCATTAGAAAACAAAATCGAATTACTTTATTTTTATTTACATTAAATAAATTATTTTATGTCATTTTTTTTAAGAAAAATATCGGGAAATCGAGATTGTAAAATTCACAGTTTTTTAAAGAAAATTATACAGGGTGGCCAACCGAAAACTAAACAGAGCCATTTGCAGGAACCTCGTCAATATTTCAACCACAAGCGAGGGTAAAAGTTACCCCAAAATTTTTAAATTACATTGTGGGTCAAATAAGGTGTATTACAAAAGCTCTTAAAATTCTTTATACAATAGTCTTTAAATTTTAAAATTCCGCCCATTACTTATTGCGAAATTAGATTTTAAATGTAAAACTTATCTGCAAACAATCACGATTGGTAAAAATGTTATTCATTCTAGTTAAGTACGCCAATGGTATTAATTAAGTACGAGGCAGCTGGCATCTGTGTCTTAATTGAATTAGCATCCAAACCATTTTGAAAAAGAATAAATTCCATCCATATACAACCTTAGAGGAAGACCCCAATTGAGGTGAGCGGATGACCTAAAGAAGCACTCTGGAACTAGATGGATGAACATGGCGACAAACAGGGAAGAGTGAAAAAGACTGGGGGAGGCCTATGTCCAAAGATAGACCAAAGAAGGCTAAATAGATAGATAGACTGTCGTATGCAGATTTGCGAAATAATAAGTGCGCGAGCAGGGAAAGATCCACAGTTCCTTTTTAATATCTGTTTTTCCGATGAATGCAATTTTTTCTTGCACGGGAAGGTAAATCGTTACAATTGCCACTATTGGTCCGACCAGACCCAAGAGTTTTTTACAAGGTGCATATATAGCAGCCGGAGAAATTAAATGTATGGGCTGACATCTGCTATAACCGACTGGTGAGTCCTTTTTTTCTACCAGGAAATTTGACTGGCGAAATGTATTTGCAATTACTGGAAGTCGATATTGACCCTGCCTTAACTGATATGTATTTGAAAATAATCCACAGTATGACGAAGATCATTTTTATTTTCAACAGGACGGTGTTCCTCCGCATTACGCAGCAATTGTTCGTCAGTATTTAGACAACGTTTTCCACGGCATTAGATTTAAAGAAGAGACAGCATTTAATGGCCTCTACGATTGCCAGATTTATCGCCCCTCGATGGGAACATTTGAAAAGTAAAATCTATAAAACACAACCAGCGTCGTTGGAAGATTTGCGTCAAAGAATCGTTGACGAGTGCCGTCGAATTACTCCGGAAATTTTTCGGAATGTTTGTAAACGGTTAGAACAAAATCTTTATTATTGTATGAAATCTGGTGGTCGTTAGTTTAAAAATTTAATCAATTAAGTAGTAAGTAAGCAACTAAAATAATTGTAGTCTTAACATGTAATTTTTTAGGTATTGGGAGCAAATGTAAAATTTAAAGACCATTGTAAAGAGAATTTTTAGAGCTTTTAAGATATCTTATTCGACCCTAATGCCATTTTAAAATTTTGGTGTAATTATTACCCTCGCTTGGGGTTAAAAGTAGCGGAGTCAAAAATACAGGATAAGAGTGCCCCCTTTCATCAAAAATCGACGGATCTAAGCGTTTTTCTTAAATGCTGACGAGGTTTCTACAAATGGTTCTGTTTTTGGTTTTCGGTTGGCCACCCTGTATAAAATTATCAATAAACAAATCAAAGTTTTTGAGCCGTCGAATGAACTTTTGATATGGGTCTTAGTTCATTTACCGTCAAAATATGAATAATTGAATATGTTAGCTTTTTAAACTAACATATTAATCCTTTTCGTTTACAAATGCAATATAATTTATAATGTATGTAATAAATATAGCCACATTTCCAATATACAAAACCGAAATTTTCATAACGCTATTTATGGACTGAATAGCGACATGTCGTTATCGTCGGAACCGTCGGTTTGGAAATAACACGTTCTTATCTCAAAATAAATTTTCAGCTCAACGATGAAAATTAAAAGGAAGATATTGAAGGTCGTTGCTCGTTGACATACAATAAATACACTGTAAAACGATTTCTCATGAATATTAAAATAATAATAATATCCTCTTGTCTTCGTAGCCGATTATACGTGAATAATTTTGAAATTTAGACCAGTCGGTGCGAGCGAACGCATCAACATCGTTAACAAAAACTTATTACGAAATAACTGTCTTATATAGTTGCTTTTTTTAAATGATTCAATTTACACCAGA
Source organism: Agelastica alni (assembly GCA_950111635.1). NCBI lineage: Eukaryota > Metazoa > Arthropoda > Insecta > Coleoptera > Chrysomelidae > Agelastica > Agelastica alni. The sequence continues at coordinate 50,730,474 of OX467712.1, read as the reverse complement.
ATAACTTAAATTCCAAAAAAATTTACGATTCAGGTTTATTTCGCAGTGAACAATGCATGAATTAAATCCACAAGTAGCAATACATAATTTTTCTTTTACCTAAACATTGTTTATAAAAAGGTTTCAGTAGTTGGAGCAAGTTCTAAAGCCAGTTACTAAAATATATTTATTTTATTTAAGCAAAAGGCAACGATTAGGGATGTAAACAAGGCAAGGAATAAGTATAAAAGGTTAAAATGTGTGGCAAAAGAGGTTGTGACAAAAAAGAAGGAGAGTAATAAAGGTGAATTTGATGGAAGGTTATCTGACTATTTGCAGAACAATATTAAACTTTCCTGGAAGTCCATAGGTAGGCAGGTAGATATCATGTGAGTGGGGCGTGGTCGCCCCTCCACTGTGACCGTTAGTAGGTCTATTGTGGCTCACCCCTAGAGGTTACAGTTCACCGCAAAATCCAGCTCTTCTCACGAAGTTCATGGTTGTATAGGGTGAGATTTTTTTGAAATCGGTAAGTTCTAGGTTGGTGTAACCAAATATATTGAACCTTATTTTTTCTAGGCCAGGTCAAGAACAAAGTGTATGTTTAGCAGTTTCGTCATCTGGTTTCCCAAAAATTTTGATTTAAATGTAGGTTTGGCAACCATGCGTTGTACTCTAGATAACAAAAAGTTTACACAAAAAGTACCACCGATAAATTTAATTAGTTATTAACGTGTTCGTTACGAACAAAAAACTAGTCACAACATTTATTTTTAATACAACGGTCGTAAATTTTTTTAAAATGCCTGCGTTTTCGATTCGCGAATATTACATGTTATTCACAAACGGAGAGGTTCACGGTAATTTTAATGCAGCTGTTTGGCTGTATGCAGAACGTTATTCTTATCGACAATGTCCTAATTCCCGCATTTTTGTGAATGTGTCGCAAAAATTATTGGCTAAGGGTTCTGTGGTACCTAAAAAAACTAGTAAACGAACACGAAGTGCTCGTATTCTAAACGCAAAAGACGAAATAAGGGATATTGTGGACAATAATCCAATAGTGAGTATACTCGGACAGTTGTAGTTTTTAAAAACATTGTCTATAGAACTTTTAAGTAACAACTTTTACGTCCATTTTATTACCAACGAGTAAAAGATATACATCAAAGGGATTTTCCGCGACGAAAAACATTTTTTAGATGGTTTTAAAACAAGACCACTAGAGACTCTGGATTTCCATGCCAAATACTATTTGCGGATGGAGCGTGCTTTACACGAAATGGTATATTTAACTTTCTTTGGGCCGACGAAAACCCCCACGCCCTACGTAGAACAAATGTTCAGAGGAAATTTAGTATTAATCTCTGGGCTGGAATCATTGGTACTCGTCCGATAGGACCATATGAATTACCCAGAACACTTAATGGAGAAATCTACCGTAATTTCTTGTAAAATATTCTACCAATCCTGCTTGAAGATATACCATTTCAAACACGCCGTAAAATGTGATTATTGTATAACTTGGTGTATGACAACAAAGAAAAAATGTATACAGAAGTTGAATTACGACTACGTAGTTTTAATGCTACTGAGACTGTCCGAAACAATTTAATCATTTATGATATTCATAACAATTGAGTTCATCGATTAAATGCATGTGAGCACGCAGATGGGGGTTACTTTGAACACTTGTTAAGTTACTTTTTTAGTGTAATACCGATTGGATAATTAATATCATTATTTATTTCTTTGTAGTAGCCCCAATCTTATTATTCCACAAGACATACGTAAGTAATAATATTTAATTATTTTCCATCCCGTATAACAGATATTCTAAATTAGTTTTTACTGAAGTAAATAAGCTACTACTTTTTAAAGTTCATTAAAAAGTTTACAAAAAGCGCCGGATTTGTTGCCTCGATTCTAAGTGACTCACTTGTTTTTACATCGATAATTTCTTTTGTTATGATTACGAAGAAAATATCATTAATAACGATCAATAAATTTGTACTATTATTTCAATCGACAGTTAAAATTAAAAACTTAAGAATTAAACACAGAACTAAATTCCTATGATGTTTCGGTTTATTTAACTAAACACCATTTTTAAAAATGGTACTATTCGGCCTTTTGCTTTACCAAGTGATGTTAAAAGTACATTTTTAATTAAATTTAAAGGTAGATTAAATCTTTTCAGGCAGTGTCATGTCATGACTGCGGCGTTGCCGGCATTAACTGAATATCTGTAGACTTTAATAATAAGATATAAATACTAATATAATTATTTTTTTGCAAACTGTTGCCTTTAGAAAAAAAAATTATGGGACTTTTTATGCTCTGCATACTGTGTCTAATGGAACGCACTATTTTCGGGGACACCCTCTATTTATAGACATAAATTTTCTTGTTTTTACATGAATATAGGAATATAAATAAAGGAGAAATATGTTTTTATTTCTTTGTTTATTTGGGTGAGGATTAAAGTTGGTACTTACTTGTATCTTTTTGCTAGGGGTTTATGCCCCACAAGATGCGCAGTGGATTAATCTTTAAAAGCCCAAAAAAAAAGACTGGAGTTTTGGGATAATGTGACAGATATTCTGAATAACCAGAATGAAAGAATTGTAATGTTAGGTGATTTTAATAGTTGGGTAGGAGTAAAGCGTGATGATATGACAGTGTTTTGGGAATGTACGGTGACGGCAGAGTAAATTAAAACGAAGAAAGTTTACTTGAAGTATGTTTGGAGTGAAATCATATGGTAACAAACACAACACAATACCATAAAAGGATCTACTTGTACACAAGATACCAGAGAAGTATAATTGATTTTGTAATTGTGGATGAAGGATTAAAAAAAATGTAATGGACACTTGGGCATACCGCGTTGCAGGTATTGACACAGACCACTTTTTAGTAATGAGCCGAATAAAAGGTCTCTTTAAGCGGTGGCGCCATCGTGTGCAGGAATCAAGTAGTGTACTAGAGCATATGAAAGTTGAGAATTTGCAATAAGAAGGTATAAAAGAGGAGTTTGTTAATAAATTGATCAAAAAATTTGACAGTTTAGATGAAGCATGTGAGGTTGAAGAATTGTGGAAGCCATTTAAGGAAGGAATCGTGAATATTGCTATTGACGGTTGTGGTGTAAGTAAAAGAAGGAAAGGATGCAAGCTACAGAAAATGTGGGTAGCAGTGTCAGAGAAAAAGAAAGTTTGGCTGAATCGGCTAGCTACAAAAGCCAATGGAATATTGATAAAACAAATTTATAAGGCTAGTGTAAATGGACGGAAGTCGGTAGAGGTAAACCTCGGCGAATACATCTTAATCAGATTAACATTGTTTTGAAGAAAGGCCAGCTGTCAAGAGTACCAACAACCGACGAGCCTGTATGAGAGCACTGATGAAAGTAGAGGAAGCAAAAGATGTGTGTGAGAACCGTAGCAAGTTGAAGAAAGTGGTCATTGCCTACCCCTGCGGGAAAAAGGCGTGACTGTATCTATGTATGTATATATATTTTTTTTATATCTAAGATAAAAAAAAAAAAGTATTAATATACTTATTTATATTAGAATCAACTTTTATTTTTTTAAATAATAAATTAACAGTTATATATAATCATATAATATTCTTAATATAAAGCGTAATAAAATGAAATAATTTAATGAGTGTTTTGTTTAAGGAAAGTAATTAGTTGGTCAATTATTTATTTTGTTTTTGTAATTCTTGGCTTACCATTTTTTTATTTGTTATGATCTATTCGTAAAATATTAAACGCGTTGTAAACAATACATAAACTAGAATAATATAAATAAATCATAACGCATTCAAAGCAACGTTGCCAGATCACCTAAAATGTATATATGTGATAGGATTAAGTATCTGTGTCGATAATTTTAATTTTTAACAATAGGAAATGCTCGGATTATACTATAGCAAGCTGGAACTACCTTAATATCTCTGAGCTTTTCATAAAATATCAACAATGCTCGTAATTTTTATAGTTAACAACGAACATTGTTGTTAATATTGCTTGTATAGGCTTGTTTAGATTACGAATGAACAGTGTCTCATTATTTGTGTATCTTTTTCGATTCTATAATAACTACATCATTTGTAAGCGTTACCTTGACATGACATTAGATTAGCAGAGAGAAGATAATATGTCAAACGTAACAAATTTAAAATTATTTATGTTATAAAATAAATTTTATTGGCTTCAAAATTACCTAGTGAAACTTTAAAAATAATTATGGACGAGGAAAATAATTCAACGAGAAGCAAAAAAAAGGACGAATGTGAACCGAAACAAACGGACAAAAATTTGAAATCAGAAGAAAAAGAAACTCCGGTAACTACCGAGGAAAAACTAAACGAGAAAAGAGCAAAATGTAAAGCAAAAAAGGAACGACTAACTAATCAGGCGCATCAGCTACAAGGAAATGATGGCACCAGGAAGCGAAGGATAAATGTAGACGCTCTATGGTGCATATATCTTTGCTCAGTTATTTCCGGTTGTAACGCAGAAATTTTCACATTTCCATTAGATCTTATAAAAACCAGACTTCAGATACAGGGAGAAAAAGCAGATAAATTGGGCGATGGCCCAAAAAAGGGAATGATGGACACAGCAACGGGAATAGTTAGGCAAGAAGGAATATTCGGATTATGGAAGGGCATATCCGCAGTATTTGCTAGACATTTAATATACTCAGGTTTAAGGATAGTGGCTTACAGACAACTAAAGGATATATACGTTAAACGCAATCCTGATCAAAAAGTGTTCCCCATTTGGCAAGGTGCGATTTGTGGTGTAACGGCGGGAATAATTGGTCAGTTTTTTGCTACCCCCGCGGACCTGATAAAAGTTCAATTACAAATGGAGGGTAAAAGAAGGTTATTGGGACTGCCACCGAGAGTAAATGGATTTTGGGATGCGTTTAATAAAATTTATGGACCCGGAGGTGTGAAAGGACTTTGGAAGGGATCCGTACCAGCGGTTCAGCGTGCTGCATTAGTTAATTTTGGTGATTTGACCACGTACGATTTATCAAAAAGGTTTATACAAAGGCATACAAATTTACCCGATCAATGGGTGCTTCATACATTAGCCAGTTCGGCAGCAGGATTAGCCGGAGCGATTCTTTCCACTCCAGCTGATGTCATTAAAAGTCGTGTCATGAATCAACCAACTGACAAGCATGGTAAAGGTTTGTTGTACAAAGGTAGTTTAGATTGTTTAAATAAAGCAATTAAAGAAGAAGGATTTTTTGCTTTATACAAAGGCTTCGTACCAACCTGGATTAGATTGGGTCCGTGGGCTTTGATATTTTGGGTAACATATGAACAAATTCGAATTTTGATTGGTGGAGAAAATTTTTAAAAAAATTGAATACTTTTTACATTCTTACTACCAAAATATTTGGAATTCAAAAATTGTTTTCAAAAAGCTACCATTCGCCTAAGTAGATATAGGAATATAATAAAATGTGTTAACTAGTTTTTTTAATAAAAATTCATCAAATGAGTATCGGTTATTAAAATTAAATATATTTGATTTAATTTGACGAAGAAATACACATATGGACATACTCTAAGGATATTTAATTTTGAGCTAAAGGAGTTACTCCATTCATACATGAATAGAATCAATTTTTTTATTTTTTGTTAAGGTATAGCTATCCATTTTCTCTGCAAAGCATAAAATAATTGTTGGTGATTTTAAAAGTTACTGCTGCCAGTCAACAACTCTTCGTTAGGTCATATCCCATATATTCCCTATTGGATTTCGATGATTGCGCAGGTCACGGTAATACTGTTGCTGCAACATGAGGTCGTGCATTATCATGCATTAGTACAAACATTTTTTTATTACCTGCGGTAAATGAAAGCACAATTGGTCGATGTATTCTATTAATATGCCTATTAGCAATTGTTTACAACAAAACGAGATTGGTCCTATCTAGTATGCTGATTCCGTTCCAAACCATAACTGTACATTCTGCATGTGTGCTTTGTTGCCCGGTACTCTCCTCATTCTTACACGTCTTAAATTAGAGTACCTATATTCTAAATATTGACTCGTCAAAACAACAAATTGGACTCCATTGGACATTTTACCATATTACGTGTTTCTTAATCCAAGCTAAACGAGCAGCGTGATTACCTTTATCTTTAATAAACTTTGTTCAAACGATTTATTATGGTCCTGGAAGAAGCTTGTGTTCCATGTATTTGCAACAGCAGCTTTTGTAACTCAGGTACCGTTACCGTAAGGTTTTTTTTTGCAGCTGATTGCAAAAAACGATTTTCATTATGGTTTACAGATCTTATGCCTTTTTCTTCAAGACACAGTTTCTACATAATGGACATTTAAGAGCTTTGAGATGTGCCAAAGGCTTGCTATTTGTCAAGCGATATTTTCAAAGTGCTTGCGCGGATGTTCTCAGGACTTGAGGTTTTGCTCCCTATTTACTTCCGGCTGATTTTTGAATAAGGCTATTTCTAGCAACTACTTTTTGTCTGGTTTTGTGGCAGTGCTGTTTGAAAATTAGTGTTCTATCTAACATAACACCCCGATACTTTGGTGTTTCGACGTATGCTAGTTCTTTTCCCTCCCAGGACACAGGTTTGTTGTGAGCCTTGTGGGTATTTAAATAAGTAGCAATTACTTAAATTTTTGCTGGGTTCGGTTATTAGAGGTACAAGTGTATGGTGTATTTTAAAAAGACAAATATTTCAGTGTCAAATGAAACTTTTAAAAAACCAGCGATCTATGATTTAAATCCAGTCCACTATTATTAAAGTTAAGTACAATTTTCCCGTGTAAAAAAAAGTATTTACAACTTATGCTTCGTAAATAAATTATACGTTTACCTTGCTCGCTTGTCTTCCGAAGTAGATTTTTAATTTGACCAAAAAGAAGTTTTTCATGGGGCTCTTTTTATTAAAAAATTAATAGTTTGAAAATTATTGATTGCAGAAAATCCAGATTGATATTATTTTTATCTTTCTTCAAATTTCTAAAAACTATATTCACCATGTCTGGATCTCTGATGCGTTGTATTCGAGTTATTTAATAATAAATGTGCTGTGCTTGTGTCGGATTACTTTCTCTCTTCCTTTCTCTGTAGTGTAGTGTAGAGCAAGAAAGATAGCGACTAACGCATTCTTGTAACGCACAGTTTTAAATGGTGTTCTTTAAGTCAAACTACGATTATGTGGGGCCATTTAAATTATACATCACTATTTTTCTTAAATTTGGTGTTTTTTATCTTAAAAAGAGTGACATTTTAAAAAGCAAACTTTAAGACAATGCTTTGAATAGTTTTGTTCTAAATTTAACATTAAATTACCCACTTAATTGCAAAGAATCTTCATGTGACCTACCGTAAGATATAAAAAGTTCTATGTATTTTAAAAAATTTAATTTTGCATAATTTTTTAGGAGTCCAAAAATTTTTCTGTTGTTTGGAGCTTAAAGAATAGTTATTTTTGTTTAGCTTGCAACAATTTTACTGCCACAAGTCAGAATTAAAATTTAAAATGAATAAATGAAATAATTTGTGTATAACAACATTTTTACTCCTAATATTTTTATAAACTTAAAAGACGGCTCTCCTAATAATATAGAAAATAAAAACATTTATTTACAATCAAGATTAAAATATAGTTAAAAGTAGATACGAAATTTTTATTTGTATTTATTTAAAAACTTGAAATGAACACACAAAATATTTGTTTTTCTTATCTAAAAAATTACTATCTTAAATAGATAATATTTGTTTTTACTCATTTTTACTGCTGGAATATACCATATTGCACCAAAAGATCCTGTTGACAAAGTAATGTAGTCAAACGTGTGCTATAATAAAATCTCATTGTAGATACATTGGAAAGAAAAGTGTGCACTGCATTGTAGAATTACTTTGTTAGTTTTTAATATTTAACGTTGTCCAACATTTAATATTATGCATGTCCGAATACTAGCTGACCCATCTTCGCTTGGACACAAAAATTTAATTTATTATTATTTATCAATAGTATATAACACACCCAGTGCAGTAAAGTAAGAAACATTTCTTACTTTAATGCCCGTGGAAAAATAGTATTTCTCTCTACTGTAGGCGAAAAGCGGCAACTTCGTTTTGCGTAGCGGGCCGAAAGTGACGCTTTCTACACACTAAGGGGAAAAATAAATTACAGTCCATACTACTAAGGAATAGTGTAACTTTTACCCGGGTGCCCGGACACATTGCTGGAAATGAAAGGGTAAACGAACCAGCCAAAAGGGGAGCCTTTCAAATATATACGGGAATCCAAACAGTCATTGATATTTGCAAGGCCACTGCCAGCAGTAAAGTCATGTGGGACCAGAAAGTAAAGAGGAAATGGAGAGAGATCACTGTGGCCAGGCACAGTAGGATAATGATAGCTCTACTGAACCTCTGCCCAATAAAAGACTCTCAGCAGGGACAAGGTCCAACTGGTATTAGGACCCCCAACGAGATACTGTTTTGCTAGAAAGCATCTTTATGGTCGCCACTTTTATTCAACATCTACTCTGAAGAAATATTCACCAGAGCCCGTGTATGCGAGTTGGGAGGCATCACAGTAAATGGCAATACAATTAATAACTTGCGCTATGCAGACGGTACTGTCCTTGCTGAAAATATGCGAGACCTACAAGAACTGCTGAACAGGGTCGTCACTGCTAGTCGACATTTTGGCTTGACACTTAACACAAAAAAGACGAAATACATGATTATAACAAAGAATAACGCTCCGCCAGAACACCTCTATGTAGACGAAGAACAATTAGAGAAGGTTACAAGATTTAGCTACCTTGGTACAAACATCACCTGCACCGCTGATTATTGCTCTGAAATCAAGATCCGTATAGAGAAAACACGTGCAGCTTTTGTCAAAATAAAGAAGATTCATTATAACCGCGACTTAAGCCTAGATCTTGAAACACGCATGCTAAAGTGCTATGTATTTCTGATACTGTATTATGGAGAAGAAATTTGGACCCTTAACAGAATGTACGAAAAAAAAATAGAAGCATTTGAGATGTGAACTTACAGAAGAATGCTTAGAATATTGTGGGTGGAGCAGATGACCAACACAAAAGTGCTTACCAGAATAAATAAAGAGTTGTAGGTGTTAAAGGAAGTAAAGAAAAGAAAGATCACCTATCTGGGTCACATATTGCAAGGTTTAAAATATGAGATACATCACTTGATAATCCAGGGGAAGATTATGAGCAAAAGGTCAATTGGAAAAGGAAGAATATCTTGGCTGCGGAATCTGCGAGAATGGTTCAACATGTCTTTTGCAGATCTATTCAGAGCAGCAGTTTTCAAAGTCAGGATTGCCATGATGTTAGCAAACCTCCGATAATGAAGAAGCTACATGAAGAAGAAAAATAAAAAAATAACATCAAGGAATGTGAAAGAAATAATGAAAAAAATGTGCATTTGATACAAAAACATGTAAAGATTAGAGATAGTTGAAGGAGCATTTGCAGATGACATAATACTAATTGCTGAAAATGAAGAACGATTACAATATAATATAAAAGTATGAAATAAAGCACTAAAGAGAAAACAGATAAAATTAAATAAAGATAAAACCAAAATGATGACTATAGAAGACGAAGAAATAAATATTATGATAGATAATATAAAGATAGAACAAGTTATAGAGTTTAAATATCTTGGAGTAACTAGACCAAAAGGGAAGACAAGAAGAGGAAATCCACGACGGAATCGAGAAAAGCATAAAACTGTATTATGCAATGAATAGGATATTTATTAACAAAAAAGAAATTTTAAGACATACAAAACTAAAAATATTTAAGACAATATTTAGACCTGTATTAACATATGGATGTGAATCTTGGATATTAACAAAAAAAAACAAAAGTAGAATACAAGCAACAAAAATAAAATATCTAATTAGAATTAAAGACGTGACAAGAAGAAATAAAAATAAAACGAAGCAAAGACATTGACAAGAGACAGAAAAGAATAAAAGAAGTTTATAAAACAAGAATAAAATGATAACCCGACACTCGAAGGGTAAAAGGGTTCAAGATTATATAAAGAAATAAAATTTAATGTATTTTAAAACCTTAATTTAAATATTTTAACTTTTTATTAACTAGGTAACTTAAAGCAAAAAGATCAAAATATTATACTCAGGGTTCCGTGACTCCTTGATTTCTTGATTAGATTAAATTTGAGGGGATGTATAGATCATTTCACGAATATATACAAGTTTTTTTCTGAATATATTAAACTAACTAAAAAACTATAATTACTAACCACGTGGGCGCCAAGTGATTTAAGACTTAAAATTACTTAAATGAATTAACCCCAAACAAATCCAATCGTATTATTTTAATTTAATACCATAAAACGAGCTAATTAATCGACGTATTTGAATTTAAAATTTCAACAGTAACAGTTATATCAAAATTAAAAGATTCCCTCGGTAGATGTCTTCTGTAGAAGGAAATCTAATTTTTTTCTACCATAAAAACGTCTGCATCGTAGTTTTTAAAGGAACCCAACCAAACTTGTCCAAATTTTTTCTTAAAGGAAGCCATCGGTAGTAGCGAAAAACATCCGACAAGAAGAAAAAGCGACATCAGACAGGAGAAAAAACATCTGTCAGGAGAAAAAGCATCCGTCAGAAGAAAAAGGTTGATTACTAAAATAAAATTGTTACTAAGAATGATTTTTGGCTAATAATATTTAACAATAACCGTAGCATAAAATATAGCAGCATAAAATATTTTATCAAGATATAACAAATCAACTAAGTCGTTAATGCTAAGTTTTATTTGAAAGCAAGATCCAATACAAAAATTAAAATCATTCTTACCATTTATATTGTGCACTTAAAAACTTCAAATGGGTGCATAATAGAAATGTAACCGACGTTTTTAACTTTGTATTACTAACTAATGAATAAACTCGATTTACAATGGCTTTTTAATATTTCAATTTTATTAACATTAATAGATAACACTTGGTGGGACGGCTTAATACCAAAACCGGCTTTAAAAATTTCTCAATAAAAATGAGAGGAAAAATTCCCCTTACAGGTTTTCGTGCTAATATGACGGGTTATTATTTAGTTGGTTTAATATAACTGCTGCAGAAATCGCTCCCAACATCTCGGAAATACGAACAAGTAAATGTTAATACCATTTACACGTGCTTCCTATTCCAACTATTTCGACAGCCTGTGTTTAACGACGCGAACGTTACAGTGCACAGAAACCAGTCGACCAGTACAAAATTAAATAAATATTTACGACAAACAATTAAGTAATTAACTACACGACTGTCCCAAGCTCGCCGACATGTGTCTGCGACGCTAGAAATTAATATGAAACTCTTATCGACGGAGTGCACGTCTGAACTATTAGAAAATAGATTTTGATGCAAAAGATTTTTTTTTTTAAAAATGTGTTTACCCTCACCTCAACGGCTCCAAAAATAAAATAAATATTTTACGAATTAAAAAACATAACATTACCTTCTGAAAAATAAACCAAAAATTTGAACCTCTAAATAACACATTACAAATCCGACACAATAAAGGCTCAAACAAACCACCTTGTTGTGTCAAGCAATAGTCAAAAATCTGTTTAACATGGAATTTTGTGCAACCATGATGCAAAATAAAAATTATGTTTTTTTTACAAAACATTTTATTTACAATTTAATTGATGAAACAGTCATAACTGGAATGCTCAAAATCCGCATGCTAGCAAAAAAACATTTTCAGCGTGAATTTATTTATATATTTGGTATAATATTATAGGCAACCGACTACAAGGACATTTTCTTTTTTAAAATTTAAATGGATATTTTGATTAATTTTCCTACAAAATATTTTCAGTGATATTTTGAAATATTTCCCACTAGATCTTCCATTAGCAGATAGTTACATATTTCCTTAATAATAGATTGGCAGGAAAAGTTATTTTTAATGGCCATCAAAAAGTTCTGTGTATAACCCACTGCATTTTTATTTTTGGGACGTTATGAAGTCCTTGAATAAATTAATTTATCAAATGAGCTTTGGAGAAAAATACTAAATGCAGCTAATTACATGGGGAAGAAGATAATACATGCATACATACGCTCTTTTCTTATATGGGTAGGCTTCTTTTCACTTGCTACAGTTCTTACTCACGTCTTTCACTTTAATCAGCACTTTCATACATGTTAGTTGGTTTCTGGTACTCTTGACCTTTCTTTCTTTAAAACAAAGTATGTGAAGGCCACGTTGAACTTTTAATTTTAATTTATTCTTTTATTACGATTTATTGACTAAATAAAAACACTTACAAGATTGTTTTCTGTTTCTAAATGAATGTTTCTTTTTAATACTCTAAACAAATCAATAATAATTGAATTTTTCTTGAAAACGGTTTAAAATATTAGGTTTACACAATTAATGTCAAATTTTCTAATAATAGTTACTAAAAAGTCTTATTAAAAAAGTTACAACTCAATTTCATCAACAGGGATCGCTCATGCAGCGCCCTCTGTAACAAAATATAAAATAATTAATAAAATAATATTTCTTGTTTAAGGATATGCGTTGGTGTAAATTTTGTTAACAATTTATTACAATATTTTAAAATAATTACAAAAAAAAAAATATTTTTATTTCCACACCCTGTATATTTTTTTACAGCAACATTCGAGTAAGTGCCAAATATTTTTTCAGTTAAACTAACACTAAAATTAAATAAATCCTCTGTTACTGAGGGATAAAGTAGTTTTTGATTAATGAAAGAGTTTTTTGAATCGATTCAGTGGTTTCAGAGATTACCTACCCTCTACGTACACACCACAAGCGTACAAGTTTTACCTCTTTATATACAGAGTCAAGAATTATTAGACATAAAGATGTAACTTTGGCAACGTTATAGCGGAATATACTTGCACCTAGGCGGGGGATAGTATCATGTTCCACTTCCTTATATCCCACACATAGGGGATAGAAATTATTTCAGCAATATTGCTTCTTCTTCCGTTCAGTAATTTTCTCTGATTTTGTAATTATTAACAACAGAAATGACATAACACCTCGTTGTATTTAAATAAAATTCACTAGTACAATGCAGATTTTTTCAACATATATTTATTTCAGAAAAAAGTAAATATTATGGTCTATTTTTATGTATTGTAACTACAAGTAGTAATCATGTCAGGCAATTTCATTAATTAAAAGCCAAATACTTCAACCGGAAACATTGTTAGACTATACAAATATCGTCGCTGTTTGGTGCTTATCGTCTATTGTACTGGGTTTAATTTGCCAGTTTGCGAGTAAATTTTAATTTTGTTGTAGTTCTGTAGTGTGATTTTTGTTTTAAGTGAATATTGGCTATTGGTTTACAGTTTTTATATTTATTTTGTAGTTCTGTAATGTGGTTTTGGTTCTATTTAAGTTTACTATGAAAATTAAAATATATAATAAAATAATGAAGAATTTTTGTTTTATTTTTTTTAAATTTATTATGTTGCATGTAACTAGGTACCTGAAATAAGAATTTTTTTTCAAAACTTTTATTTATTTTTTTATAAGTCTGTTATTATTTTAAAATAAGAACTTATTTTAATTTTTATCCATACAAAAAATTATTTAACTGCCCAGCTACATTAAAACTAAACTTTATTATTTATGTGTAGGACCTATTTGGTATCACCTATTACTAATAATAACTATACAGTAAAATCAAAGAAAAATGAGTTTTTTTAGGGTTAAATAGCACGACACCCAACAATTTTGACGTGTGTATTAAATTGCTGGTGTAAGCAAAAAAAGGAAAGGATGCAAGTTACAGAAAATGTGCGTAGAGGTTTAAAAATCAGTGTCAGAGAAGAAGAAAGCCTGGCTGGATTGGCTAGCTACAAAAGCCAGTCAAAGAACACAAAGGGCAACGATTGAGAATGTAAAAAAGGCAAAGAATGAGTATAAAAGGTTAAATGGTGTGGCAAAAGAGGTTGTGACAAGAAAGAAGGAGAGTGATAAAGATGAATTTAATAGAAGGTTATCTGACGATTTCCAAAAATATATTAAACTCTTCTGGAGGTCCATAAGAACAGCCAGAGGTGAAAATACTACCTCGCAACTGAAAAAAATCGAAAACCGAGAAGGTAGTATGGTGAAAGAAGAGAAATGCGTTTTAAAGATATGAAAGGAATACTGTGAAAGTTTAATTGAGAAAGAGGATACAGGCCCCATTTAAAGATATGAGTAAAAGTTGCAATTAAAGTGAAATTAGTACGACAAAAATTGTGGAAACGTTGAACAGTAAAAAATTAAGTGAAGCTGCTGGGTACGACAGGATAATAGTTGAAATACTGAAAGATAGACAAAGCGTGGTAACAAGTCTACTGTACCGGGAAAAGGTTCTAAACAGGACTGTAAGAACTACTGAGGTATTAGTTTACTCAGCATAGTCGGCAAATTGTATGCAAGGATATTGATTAAAAGAGTGACGAATTAAACTGAGAAGATGATATGGGATGTGCAGGCAGAATTTAGAAGAGAAAGGATATGTTTGGATCATTTTTTTTTTATTTTCAGGTATAGTCGAAAAATTACTGGATAAAAGTCAGAAGGTCTATTGCGCTTTTATTGACTTAGAAAAGGCCTATGACAGAGTGGTCGACATTGTTTATGTATGGGGTGAGCGGTAGTTTAATACGATAACTGAAATCATTTTACAATGCTTCCACTGCTTTTGTCAGGATAAACGGAGCTCACACGGACTGGTTTAACATCTAAAAAGATGTGACAGGGATGTGTGGCTTTGCTATGGCTTTTCAACTTATATATAAAGGATTGTTTAAAATATTTAAAAGAGAGTGCGTATGGATTAAAAATGAATGATTTGATCTACAAATGCCTTCTTGAAGCCGATGATCAAGTCATAATAGCGTCATCTGAAAAGGAGTTGCAGGCAATGGTTAATGTTATGCATGATGCCCTTAAAATTAAAGAGATAAAAAAATGTAAGCAAAATGAATGTAATGCTTTTAAAAGAGAAAAAAGCATAAAAAACTGTTAAGTTCTGATTAAGGAAGAAAGAGTTGAACAAGCAAATAATTTTAAATACTTTGGTTCAAAGTTTACAAGAGATGTAAATTATGACAGTGACATTGAGCGAAAGGTGTTGGCAGGAAAACAAATGGGGCACTGCATAGCTTTATAAACAACCAAAAATTGTCAAAAAATGTACGTCTGGCTGTGCATAGAGTGTTGGTTCCTACAATTAAGTATGGTAGTGAATGTTGAGATTGGCAGAAGAAGCAACATAGGAAATGAGTAGACTAAGAAGTGTAGCCGAAGTGACTCGGTTGGATAAAGTAAAGAATAGTAAGATAAGAGAATGCTGTGGTTTAAAAGAAGATGTGGTTACAAAGATAGATAAATTAATGCTTAGATGGTTTGGACACGTAGAAACGATGGATGAAAAAAGATTGGCGAAACTAATATATAAGGCTAGAGTGAATGGACAAGTCGGTAGAGGTCGATCTCGGAGAACATATTTTGATATGTGTAAGAACCGTAGCAAGTGGAAGGAAGTGGTCTCTGCCTACCCCTACGGGAAAAAGGCGTGACTATATGTATGTATGTATTAAATTTGATAGTGGATTTATGCAACTGTCCTACAAATAAAATAAATTTTATTTTTTTATTATCAAAGATTTATGCAAGTTTGACTTAAAATACTAGAAATACAGATAACAAAAAACATTAACCACTTTCGTCTTTAGAATGAGCAAATAATGGCGAAATACCTTAAATGTGGACAATTTTAATGGGTGTTTATTAAAAACTCCGAAATTATGAACTTTGATATGATTTAAAAATATACGAATGCAGATATGCTTCAATAAAACTATATTTAAATAAATAGTCCAAAAACACAATAAAAACGAACCAAAACAATAACATTTATCTCTGCATAAATTTGAGGTCAGGTCGTTTGCATTTTTGATACCAACGAAAACAATCATATGTCCCCACTCTATTGTTTTGGTGCAGGGCGATCAGGGCGATTATAATGTCTAATGATTTATGACTATGTATGTATTAGTATAAATATGTACCGTTCCAGTTATTTCTAGAAGATACTGTTAAATTGAAAATAAACCGAACATGGGTGACGTGCAGCACGTGGGCACTTTTTGACATCGATAGAAAGGTAGACGTTCACTTGACGTCACTGCTTGAGATGGATTACGTGCACATGGTACAACAAATGACATATCTTTCCTGAGGTTATTTCTGTTTGGTAAAGGATTTTCGAGCTTTTTTGGGCTTTTTTAATTTAAGAGTGAGCTTTTTGACAATTATTTATTAATATTCATCTGTTAAAAAGTAGGTTTTACGTTGCTTGTAGGCGAGGCCACTTTTTGACGAAGATAGAATCTCAATCTGTGACTCGCATGTACGTTACTCTTTCACAGTTGTTGAGCTGAAACATCACCACGTGCACGTTACTTATACAAGATGATAAGTGTTTGAGCCAGCCTTTTGACATATTCATCAAAGTTGTCCTATATTTTTTTCCTTAACAAAAATTATTCAAATATTTTAAAATTTTAGTTTATTTTTAACGGTATAAGCAGTAGTAAGTTTTATGACATAAAACAGAATTTTCACCAATTTTCATCAACCGAATGGTACAAACTTTTCATTTTCATTAATTATGCAAGCCTAAAATACATTTCTCAAAGTTTGGTTTTTGTTGAAATTGAAATTTGTTTGAGTCGAGTTTATTGACGTATAGTATTAACGTAGTTTGAATAAAACTTTAAATATAAATTCATCAGTGTACATATATGCCACTATTCAACTAAAACTTCTACCCGCAATGTATTTTATTCAGATGATTTATGAGTTTATAAATTTTGTTTTCCAATGATTCATTTGGTTCTCTTCATGTCATAAAGACTGTAGATAATTTAGTTGATTCGGATGGTATAATAAACCAATCCTTTTTTGTCTAATTTTATTTGTATTCCTCCTCAACCTGGTAAACACCTCCTCAGGTCGAAAATGTTCCCACTGCCACAGAAAAAAAATGTTCGTACCTTGTTAATATAAGGCACTAAATTCATATTTAGCTGCCTCCAGCCTACAGTAAGAGTGATTCTTCGATTTGTTTACGTTCATCTTCCATATGTTCGGGAAATATTGGTTTTAAAAAATGTAAATGAAACCTTTCAAAAATTAAATACCTAATTTTTAATTGTTTTAACCGCAAATTTTTTGTTAAAGTTAATAAATAAAGGGTACCCTTCTTTCAATGGTTTAGGACTTTTAACAGGTTTCATTCTTGTTCTTAGTCTTACGTCAAGAACGACGAGTAGTGATCACAAGTAAATGTCAGGTGTTATTACTCAGAACTCTTCTTACAGTCTCTCGCCATCTCCCACGGTCAGCAGCTCCCAGATGGGGAGCGTCCGCGTTTCCTTTTGCCAAGGGGTTTGCCCTGGACAATCAGTCTCTCAATGTTGTCGTGACGAGTTATATGTCCGAAGAAGTTCAGTATTCGCGCTGATGTCAAGCTACTGAGACGGTTTGATGGTCCAATCTTGTTCAGCACTGACACATTGGTACGATGTGCCGTCCACGGTATTCTTAGCATTCTTCGCCATACCCACATTTCAAAGGCGTCGTTTCGACGCCTGTCGGCTGCCTTTATAACCCATATCTCGTAAGCGTACCAGAAAATGGAGAACACTAGGGCATGGGCCAGTGATTTTTTGGTATTGATGGATATATATCGATCTTTCCAAATTTTATGTAATTGGCTCATTGCTGTTCGGCCAAGTTGAATACGACGGCGGATCTCCATCTCGCAGCTGCCGAAGGAGTGGATAAGGGCACCCAGATAAACAAGCTGATCTACCACTTCACATTTGGCAATGTGATGTGGTCTGTTTGCTATCTTATTCGATCTATCAACTATTAATACTTTAGATTTGGCATAGTTGATTTTTAGACCATACTCTTTTGATATTCCCTTGAGTCGTTGTTTCAATTCTGTGAGTTCTTCTGCTGAGCTAGCGATCAGAAAAGTGTCGTCAGCATATCTCAGATTTAAATTTTTTTTCCCATTTATGGCAAGGCCTCCTTTCCACTTATCAAGTATCTCTATCATTAAACATTCCGTATATATATTAAACAAGAGAGGTGAAAAAATATATCCTTGTCTAACTTCCTTTTTATTTTAAAATATTTTATTATTTTTGCTCAACACTTCTTGAGCAGGAATATGTAATTATGCATCAGGAGGTTATAGGTGTGGTTTAGTTTTAGTAGTTGTGTGCGTGGGTGTACAGGAATTTTTTGTTGCTGTTATATTTTTTTGTTTAAAATGCAAATTTAAAAATGGTAGCCCAAAAATTAAAAAAACTACCCTACGGAAACAAAAGGGCTTATTGCTAATTTAATTAAATTTATGAAAAACGAAGCAAAAAATGGCTTGCAAGTTGCAATTAATAATTATCGTCGCAGGGTATTAGTTGCGACAGAAGTATAAGAAAAGATGTTTTACAGTGTAAACGATAAGGCTAAAAGAGTAGAGGCAGGTAAGCAAACTTGTATTTCCTCTTTAAAAACAGCTAACGGAAGTTGTTGCTCTTGAAGTTTTAATGCAGAAGGAAGGGGACAAAGAATTAAACAAATAAAAAAATAATAATACGGAAGCAGCAGCCGGCTTAAAAAGCAGTTTAACAAAATTTACGCGATTCACAAATAGGTTTTAAGGTGGAAAGTCAGAGTCAAGCGTTTAGAATAAGACATCTTGAAACTATCAATTTATATATAAAAGCATATTTCACAAATATGCGGTGGTTTTGGATTATCGTTAGAAACTCGATAACCACTATTTAACTGTTCAATTAGGAAGTACGAAAGTAAATTCCCATGATATTCTTAAACAAATTTCGTAGGTAGCGAATTTTATTTTATAAGGGACTTCTTGTTTGGAAATTAAGGGTAATTTTGCAACTTAATCTGTTCTTTATGACTTTATTGTACATAATAAGAGAGTTACGTAAGTAATCCAAACAAATTTCACTAATTAACTAAGCTATTAAGCTCTAACTTGGCTTGTTGATTCATTTTTGTGTTTTTATGTTTACTAGCACAAACCAATACCACAACTATTAGATTTTTAAAAAATTAATTAATAATCCTGGGTTATTATTGTAGTTGTTACCTACATTAAAATCGTATGGTACCGATTGTGATTTCTAGTAGTGTACGTATACCTAATAGACCTCAAAAATGCCGCGACCTGTTTTAGATGTAGATGCAATTATATTGAATGTACTTGCTTATTTTACTGCGGAAAGGGACAATGGAGGTAAGCGTATGTATAATACGATGGGTATTGGTAAAACAAAATAAACCTTTAAAAAGAGTGAAAGACAGAAATAGTGAACAAAAAGTTAAAAAATATATCTCCGCCGACATTCAAAGATTGTTGACTTTCCCATAGCTTACAAATTTTAGATCCACGACATTGTGTACAAAGTGCGTGAAAAAAAAAACGTCTCTTTACATTCAATATAAGAAGAAGTAAAAGAAAAAAAATGTATCTAAAATTTCTAGAATTTTTTTTTTATTTTTTTTATACTTACTGTAAACAAGAATGTTCTTCATTTGTTTATCTAAACGAAACTTGGATTTTTGCTAAAAGTGGAACAAAAAGAATTTGGCAGGACGATAATATACAGTCATAGAAGTATTATCCAGAGAAGACGCAACATTTCATTCATAAAACTCTGTTTGTTTTGTCGCAATGATTACACGAGAGTGGCCATGAGTATGACAAAAAATACCAATCAATTTTCTTTGTCCCGTCCTCGTGCTGGCAACGCTGTAATATTATTGTCGACTTATAGCCATGCTTGTAATCAGTGGTGTGCTGTTTGTTTAAAATGAGAATTTATTTATTAATAGGTGATACTCAGTTTTTTATAGAATATTGAAGTGTTGTAGCCTACTAAAAGAATTTTTCTAAACCCCAAAAGTTGGGCGCCAAATTGTGTAACCCGCACTAAACTGTTTTTCTTAAGTTACAAAAGTGTGGTGCCAATTTTGTGTAACTTTAAAAAACTTACTAATTCCCCAAATGTTGGGCGACAATTTTGTGGTGTTACGTTTAAGTTTCCTTTCTAAAGCCAATTGTGTGTAATGTTATAAGTTTCTTTCATAAAACTAAATTATTCCAACTCAAGGGCTGCTAATTAAGTAGCGAACAGTTTTACTTATACCCATTAAACTAAATTATTTTATCAAATTAAAGTACTGAAAAAGAATTTTAAATAATTTTACCTAACTGTCTCAAATGATAAAACAACTTAAATAATTATAATTAATATTAATTGTACAAATAAAATGTAATGTCGTTTAAATTTTAATTTTAATGTTTAAACTATTTATTAACAGCTAAGTAACCTAAACAAAAAGATTAAAATATTATACTCAAGGTTCCGTGACTCCTTGATTTCTCGAAGGGATTAAATTTGAGGTGATGTATAGATTTCCTATGAAATACTACTATAAAATGGATCAGGAAGGTATATAGTTCTTCAATTAACAACGAAAGAAGAATGATACCACTAAATAAGTGTTGCTAAATAACAGGGAAATAATGACCTTTTTTGAAAATATCTCGAAAAGCATTGATTTCCCCATCGTTTGGTTTTTAGATACGTGTTTTACGCCTCAAAATAATACCTGTTTATTTTGATATTAAAATCGTCATCGCTACACCACTGGATGAAAATATAGTAAACAATGAGATGTTCCAACTTACTTGTGAAAATAAGCACTGGGGCTTAAGTATTCCGGTTTTTTACACACTAATCAGAAACATTTCTTTCACTAAATTTTACTGACTTTTACCAATAATATGCTGAAAATGACCGATAATACTCCAAAATCTCGTTGCAACACCTTCGGCAACAGCGCTACTGATAATGGCCGATTTTGTAGTAAACACACATTTATGCACTTGAAACGATTCAGACAAGCCGTGCGGCGTTGTCGCTTATTGAGCAACACATTTCTATGATCTAACGGAATGAAATAGTTCAATGGTTTAGCATTCCATAAAATGGGTTGTATTATTCAGGTTGTTATAATTCATGAAATATAAATAAGAGATAGCATATTGGTCACAATATTGTTGCAAATATAATCAACAAATACTATGGACGATTCAATAACAATCACAAACCTCTTGCCATAACTAGAGAGCAGGCAACATCACAGCGCAATACATTTCAGTTGGCCGCATAAAGACAATACAATCGTCCAGAAAGTGGGAATGTATGACCGTGTTTAAGAGTAAATAGTTTCGTCTCCTCTGATAAAAGGTCTTTGTATACAGTTTAAAAAACACAGCGACGGTGAAGGAAAAAGACACATTATTGTGCATGCAGGTGAAAAGCATGGTTTTGTTGATGGAGCGAATCTCTTATTTTCGTCAAAATGACAATACGGATACAAAGATGTTTGTGAAATGGTTAAAAGAGAAACTATTACCATCGTTACATAAACCATCTGTCATTGTATTAGATAATGCTTCGTACCATTTGAAAATTTTAAATAAGCAACCAACAAACTTCTGGACAGTACAGAAAATACAAGAAAATATTTCATTTTTACAGTATTGCTTTAAGCCGGAATTATTATCGAATACTATTTGTAATACAAGTTTAAATTTTGTTTTTTACATTCATTTTTTTTGGTTAAATTGTTTTACCACTTCATCCTCTATTTTTGGGAGAAAAAAAGATCGAAAGGTGCTTTCAAATGAAAGATAAAATTGAGATCTGGTTCTAAAAATATTTTTTTTTTACATAATTTAAAAATATAAACCTCACCTCTACCTTAGGTAAGATTAGCTAAAAAACCTTTAAATGCCATCAACAAAGCAACCCTTCAACTATGCATACATTTAGTCACGCATTTATCATGTCGGGTAGACAGAGATTATTTTTTTTTACTTCCTACGGTCCTTACACTTTTTAAAACGATTATAAGGTTATGCAGTGCCCCATTTATCTGTTTTCCTGCCAACCCACTTCGCTTAATATTACAGTCATACTCTTTTCTTTCGTAAACTTTTAACCTAAGTGTACTAACTATTTTACCTGTTTTACTCTTTTTTTTTTCAATCAGCACCTCGCCGTTTGTTCTGCATTTTTTTTAAAAAACCATAACTTTTGTCTAACTAACATCCATATTTATCATTCTGGTTTTTTTGGGCATCATGCATAGTACTAACCATAGCCTTTTCAGTTGATGCTTATAATCTTGTATATCTCATTTCACGCATTTTCCGAGCACTGCTTTAGTTGCCATACCTTACTGCCATACCTTACTGCTTTTAATATTACTGTTGTAGATCCGATGTTTGTTGGCCTTTGATATATTTTTGTCCCACAGTACACTATTCAACAGGCTGATGGCTCTGCGTCTCTGGGTTATTCGGTTATTGCTTCATCAGTATTGCCGTCTACTGTAATATATATTCCCAGATACTTGATACTTGTGCTGGTATGCTTTATTCTTTGCTGTGTGTCTTCAAGGACTAGTTCTTGTTGTATCCCGCCTATGCACATATATTCAGTTTTGTTTAAATTAACTTCAAAACCCCATTTGGCATATTCTTCCATTAAAATTTGGGTCATAAACTCTAGGTCTTCGTAGTCCTGGGCTAAAACCACTTGGTCGTCGGCAAAACACATGTTGTATAAAGTTGTGTTATTTAGTGGGATACCCATATCTTTGCACTTCCGTTTCCACGGTTTTAAGGATTATTTACAGATTTTTTATGGCTTTAATTAAGTTGACATTAATATTGGTCCTTTCTAGCGCTTCCCATAGTTTGCTTTGAGGTATATTATCGGTATAATTTGATCCACTTTTTAAATTTTTTCTCTTTCGTGCCTTTTAGCTATCGATAATAATTCCGGCTTGAAGCAATACTGTGGAAATGAAATATTTTTGTTCGTTGACCATTTTTTTATTTTCTGTACCATCCAGGAACTTGTTGGTTGCTTATTTAAAATTTTCGAATGGTACAGAGCATTATCTAATACAATGACAGATGATTCGTGTAACGATGGTAATAGTATTTTTTAACCATTTCACAAACATCTCTGTATCCATACTGTCATGATAATTGGCCAATTTTGATTTTGACGAAAATAAAGATTCGCCCCATTAACAAAACCATGCTTTCCACTTACATGCACAATAATGTGTCTTTTTTATTCACCGTCGGTGTGTTTTATGGGTATTATGTTATCGTCCTGCTAAATTTTTTTTGTTCCACCTTTGAAAAAAATTTAAGTTTTGTTCAGATAAACAAATAAAGAGCATTCTTGTTTACAGTGATTGTCATTTTTTAAAAATTTAATTCTTTTTATGCACGACTCTAGCTTTTTTAGACAAACCCTTTCGGTTGTCCTCATGTTTAAACTTAAACCTTATATGTTTTAAAATTGTCCAAAGACTCGTTCTAAAATTTTTAAATAATCTGTTTCTTTTCCCTTTTTTAATGTTAAATCTTAAAAAAATGTTTTTTTTACGCATTTTGTACACAATATTGCGAATTTCAAATTTGTAAACTTCGGAAAAGTCAACAGTCTCTGGATGTCGGTGGGGTTAATATTTTTTAACTTATTATTTACTATTTCCATCTTTTACACTTTTTAAAAACAAAGTTAATTTTGTTTCACCAATACCCATCACATTACACACACGCTAACGTATGGATAAAACTGGTAGCAACGGACCTCTATTATTTTTTTCTGCAGTAAAATAAATGTGACTATTTAATTATAATGCATCTACATTTCAAAAACGTCGCGACATTTTCGTGGTCTATTAGGTATATATACACTACTTGAAATAACAATCGGTACTACACGATTTTAATGTCGGTACCCACCCAAGATTACTTATTACTTTTCTAGAAATCTAACAAAAATGAATCAACAAATTTAAGCTTAATAGCTTAGTTAATTGGTGAAATTTGTTCGGGTTACTTACCTACCTTTCTTATTATGTACAATAAATAAAGTCATTAAGAACAGATTTGGTTCCAAAATTAACCGCGCTAACAAATAAAAATATTGACCCCTAATTTCCAAACAAAAAGTCCCTTATTAAATTTGCTATACACTTTTGTTGAATTACTTATGTACCAAAAAACTTATACGAGTGGAAACCGAACTAAATGAGTTTCCTATCCACAAATTTTGTGTTTCTTTTTATTAATTCAGTTAGTAATGGTTTAATGTATTTTAAATGTAGTTTAATCATAGAAGCTGAAACATTTGCGTGGGTCGACTTTTTATTTATTCTTACAGGGAATTTTGTCCAAAAATTTCACAGTTGCAGAAGACACTTAATATTGACCACAGTCAAAATAAATTATAAAAATTCTTGTTTAAATTTCTCAGCTTCAAAGCAAATTTGCAAAAAAATAACCTATATACCTATAATAAAGTGAATTTGACAACGATGAAACAGTAAACACACAAAACGACGTAAAACCTTTTGACGATTTATTTGCGGCACATTAAAAATGAAACTGTAAATTGAAAATGTGCACGTATTTAAGTGAAATGCCTCGTGGGTCATTTAAAAGGTGAAAATTCATGCCGTTTGGAATTCAACAGAACATTGAAAACTCGCCCAACGAATAAACGAACTTCAGATTAGATTATCAACGAATTGGGTCGCCACGAGTAAATTCGAACATCAAAAGAAAATTATCCGTCAAAGCAGAGAAAGTTAACACAAATGTGCAAACAGACGTGTAGTTTTAATTTGACTAATAATAACGAAGTGACACTCGGTTGAGAAATATTGCAACTTTTAATGTTTCTATTCGCGTTTGTAAAAATCTGGATGCCACCTGCCGTATAATTTGTAAAGCTAGTAATTATAATTTGGTTAAAAAATTATGCCCCATTTTTTTTGCTTTATTGTTAATCTGTTGTAAAATTTTAAAAATAAAATTGTTAACGAATCTGTAAGAAGGAAATGAAAGGTATAAAAAGGCTATTAATTGATCTTAAATTTAAAGTTAAAAAATTGTGCCTTTTTATTAAATTTCAGAAAAAGAATTGTTGTTGATGGGTTCGTAATTATTTCAGGTTAGTAAGGTACCTGATGGAATAATAGTAGATTTTTTTTATTTAGCAGCATTTGATAGCTAGGATCATTTGGCTACCGGTATATAATTAAATCATGTTATAAATGTTTAGTTTTTCTAGGCATAAACGTAATTTTTTAACGTTTTTTTTCACTGCTAAACATATTTTCTATTGCGACAATATTTCTTAGCTGGTTCTTAACATTTAAAAATATTTATTTTTTTTATTTGGCGTATGGCTTAACCTCACATCACAACAATGCCATAATAAAGAAAAACAAAAACACATTACATACGATTATATATAAGGACATAACATACACTAAGTTGTATATAGTCAAACACAAGTTGAATTATAAACAAATGTCTAAATTAAATATGTATTCAATTGACTCCTGGGTTGCCATTAGGAAGTCCTGTGGGTCACCTGCGAATGCCATTCTTGCACTATGCGTTTGACAGTCTGCCTCTCATCACCACAATCGCAGGCTGCAGAGGAAAATTTACCCCATCAATGCAAGGAGTCGGCGCGCATTCCGCAGTTGGTTAAGGGTTGACCAGAGCTTGTGAGGAAGGTCAAATCCTTTTGGTTTGCTGGAGAAGCATGGCATGCTGTGTTAACTGGGTGCTATGCTACTTTTCCATTCTTTTTTTCAACGAGCATTTACTTTAAAGTTAGTTTGGTGAAGTGCCTGTGCCGTCTTGAGTGGAAGTTACCTGGATCGGAGTCGGTTTGTCATTTAAAAGTATGGGAAATAGTCACAATGGTCGCAATGGTCACACTGTGGTTGCAGGTCTCCAGCTAGGAGATAGGCATGTGTAAAATGTGAGTGTCCAATTCTTAGGTGGCAAAAGATAACTTGTTTTTTTTCTATTTAAAGTGGGTAGATCCAATTTTTATTATTTGGTTTTAAATTATTTAACTGAGTGTCTTACGTCAACCATCGGTCCTGCCATGATTTCTTTGGTTATACTAATGGCCAGAAATGAAATGGGGATGTCCTTATCTTCTAAAGAAAGAGATGCATGTTGTGCTGCTAGGTCTTCCTTTTTTTTAGGATGTTACCGTTGGTGGAGATCCATGGGAAAGTACACTTCTTTTCCTCTGACGACAAGTGAGTAACTAGCTCTGGAATTTTTAAGCTATAGAGTAATTTTGTGAAATTGCTTTCTAGTGATCGGATGGCACTTAAGGAGTCTGTACAAATAACACTAGGAAAAGAATAAAAATAGTTGCCATATAGCGCACAATTCTTTAGTGAAAATTGAGCAATAGGAGTTCAAGTTATTGCTGCACCGACTTTTTCTCTCGTTTTTGATTTATCTGTGTAAATTATGAAGCTGTTTTGGTAAATTTCCAGTTTAGATCTTTATTATCGAACTTTTAAATTTTCTGTTAGAAAAGTAAAAGAAAAATGAATGAAAATACTAGGATGAAGACAATTTCTAATACTAACTATTGTGTTAACAAATAAGCCTCTAAAAAAATAACAACAGGATTTTACACCTCTATGCTTTTTTTAAAAAAGGTTTATGTAACTTATGCTTTAAGCATACCTACTAGATTGTAGATTGTAGGGTGGGTCGTGAAGGCCATGCTGCCTCTTAAGCACTTAGACCTATCAGATCTTTTGTGCATAACCCTTAATCTATACCTACTAAAGTAGATGGATTAAAAAAATGCATGGACAAAAGCCTTACTAATAAGAAGATATTTTTCCATTTTCTCTTATAGTTGTACCACAATTTTTCATTATTGTATTGAGTAAATTTATTTTATTATTATTGCTTGTTCTGTGTGTTGTTACAACAAAGTGAATACGTTCATTAAAACTAAAAATCACGTAAACTTTCTTTATTTTTACAAATACCATGTAATCTATATGCACAATAATTCAAAGTGATTGTTTTAAACAATTGGCTTGCAAAAAATTATTAACAAATTGATTTAATCAACATCACTTTATGATTTTCTGATGAAGTTTTTAAACCTCGGGGCGCAGTATTTTATACGAAACGCTCTAAATTAGTGAAGAGAGTATGTTGCGGCGTCTTTTTAGAAGACCCCTTACTTAGCCTGTCGTTTCGTTATCCTGATTACAGCAATGCGTATAAAGCCAAAATGACAGCCATTACCGAGGCAGCTGTCTGGACACTCCGCAATAAACAAAAGTCCAGCAAGATATCCATTCTTTACGACAGCCAGATTGCTATCAAATCACTGATCTCAGTTAACTTGACCTCTAGGGCAGCGGTGCAATGCCGAGCCACCCTAAATAAGCTAGCAGCTAAGTTTAGGGTTCACATTGTCTGGGTACCAGGACACAAGGATTTACCAGGCAACTGTAAGGCGGACGATCTAGAAAGATACCAGAAAATATTGCGTGATGTGCAATAACAAAAATAAGTCCAGGTTTTATTGCCAGAAATGTAAATCTTTCGTTTTTTTGATAAACGCAAAAATGTTGTGATTTTCTGGGAAGACATTTTTCATGTTAAAATGTTTTAATTTTAACTTGTTTTATTTTCATGAGTCGTTTTATTTTTTGTTAGGCGGCTGCTACATACAGTGATGTAGGATGTTAATTTTTTGCAAGCAAGCTGTATCTGTCTCATCCCAGCAAGAAGTACCGATTGCAAACTGCCGGCTCCTCCTGCACAGCAAAGTAGTTCAAAAAGCCAACTTGCGGTGGCAAAACGAACCCTCATGCACATCATCAAAACAGATTTGGCCTAAACTAGATCTACTTCGAACTAATGATGTGTTAACTCTATCCAGGGAGTCCATTGGAAATGCGATCGCGGTCATAACAGGACACTGGGCAGGTGGATTTCATGGGAATCGCAGAGATGCGACACGACTTCTGTAGAAGCTGTCACGATGAAAAAGATGAGGAAACAATGGCACATCTTCTCTGCCACTGCCCTGCCCTAGGCAGAAAATGGCTTTCTATACTAGTGCAACCGAACTTTGATGACCTATCTGATCTCAGCTAAGTTAGCATTAAAGACCTCACACTTATTCTTAAAAATTACAACTGGTTCTCACGGTAGAGGAAGAAGGCACCACCTAAGGCCTAAGTGGGTTCCCTTTGAACCGCTGTTTTAACCTAACCTAACCTAACCTTATGAAGTTTCATTTATTATTCATTTAATATTTTTAAAAATATTTCTGCCAATAAAATGTTTTAAAATTATTGAAGATACCTTTTCTTTAAATAAATTTTTTATACAATTCGGGCTTTATTTTACTACATTTCATTACATTTTTGCGGTTGGGCCATTGGTATAGGCACCTATGTCACTTAGATTTTTGATCCTTTGTGACTACCGCTGAGCCTTTAGGGCATCATAATTTCAGTCCGCTGGTTTTGGCCCAGGATTTCTGTTGGCCCTGTCTCATTAAAATCATATGGATCTAATATTATGCGGCACCAGGTTTGGTACTTGTACACTGCTAGCATCGGGCAGCAACACAGAATGTTTATGCTGCTCTTTTCCTCTTCGCTGCATAGTCGACAGTTTTTCTCAGCCGCCAGCTTAAATTTAGAGGTGCGCACTTAGTACGATGTGGTCAGTGAGCGGGCCAAGCGTACTGTTAAGCCTACTCCGGTTCATTGTCCATAGTGCATTTGCCATCTTCTGGAGAGGTTTTTTCATTAACTGCCTTGGTGTTTTGCAGCTATTATTTGCATTCCACTGAGCGATATGTTCTTGCTCAAAAAACTAAACTAAAATAGTGACGTTTGAAAGGAATGAAAAGATATCCGTATGTGCAAGCAGGATTTAAAAGAGGATCAGGTCTTTTCATTACAAAGCATAGTCGGAAAATTCTTGGCTAGAAGTCAAAAGGTCTACTGCGCTTTCGTAGACTTGGCAAAAGTCTATAATAGAGTGGTGACGAATAAATTGTGGTTGATATTGTCTATTTATAGGGTAAGTGCTAGTTTGATATGAGCACTGAAATCACTTTACTAGGATTTACCTGCTTGCGTCAGGATAAACGGTGCTCACATGGACCGGTTTAATATCAAAAAAGCTTCTAGACAGGAATGTGAGGCTTCGCCATGAGTGATTAACTTATGCATAGACTATTGTTTAAAATATTTGAAATAGAGAGCATGTGGATTAAGAATAAACGATTTGATCGTCAAATGCAACGAAGAATTTATTATCATTATCTTTTCACATGAAATGTTCATTTAGAAAAAAAACCCAAATTGTAAAGTAAAAGATTTTAAATCAAAAAAATTGTTAACCAATTATTTTAATACCCATCGATTTAGTTGACAAAATGCACATACAATTAAAATGTACTCATAAAAGTTCCGACGAATAAAAAAAAAACAAAATTCCATAAAAAAAGGTTGACTAATTAAATACCCAATTAAAATCGTTAATTTAAGCTTAACATTAAAAACAATATATCACGACAAAATTATTACTAACGTTTCAGATTAGTTGAATAATTATTGCATTGCCCGTGTGTTACCATGGTAACAAACTAATCTTGATGTTTTTATGTTAAAAAATATAGAGATTGGATTATATTGTCAAAGTAAATGATATAATTTTATTCAGTGCTACAAAAAAATTTGCTGCCATCGTTTTTACGGAGATTAGTCTTTTGTGCTGCCAGAAAATCCTGAATTTATAAAAAAAATTACGATTATATCTTTTATAATCTACATCAAAAAGAGACTTGGATAATTTAAAACTTTTATGTATAAATAACATAATCTTTTTAAATATTTATACATTTAAAACATAAATATTTAAATCTCTCTTTCTCTCTTTCTCTTTAGTCGTATACTTTATGGCTGAAGTGTCGTGATCTCATGGTTGCCATTTAAGTTGTGGTTTGGACAATCTTTCTCCATTTATCCATGTCTTAGGCATTCCTGATATTTTTTTGAAACGGAGCACCGGTGAATTTCTTAACTTGGCCGATCCATTGTCTTGGGTAGCATCCTCGAGGACGTTTCCCCTCCAGCTTCCCCCGCACAACCAATTTTTCCAGATTGTCGTCCCAAAAATTCGAGATTGGTCTGGAAGGTACTGGAACATTCTTGTTATTGGCTGTGACGTCACTATACTGCCCAGCTTGCTTACGTACATTTCAGTGACGTATCGCAAAATCGTTGCAGTACAATAAAACGAATTTTGTAAAAAAATAGTAATTTGATACTTGGTCAGTTTTTTTGATGTTGGTATATTAATTTAGGTATTTTTTGTACCCATACTTTTAAAATGGTATATTTAATTGCAGAACTAGGTAAAAATATTTCAATATTTTTTTGTATTGGAGTTAGTTAGAATATTTCGTCAAATAGGATCAGTAACTAATAAAACAAAGATCTATTAGAGAAAAATTGACTTATTATTAAAACATGCGTTTAATTTTTAAGAGGTGTTGCACTTTAAATTAATTAAGACTTTTTTTGCAAAGACGGTAAATATCGAAAAAAATCATGTGTGATCATTACTCCCTCTAAATACCTTTCTAATGATGTGCCTATTTTAAATTAAGGGGTTGAAAAAATGAAATGAAGAGAGTTAAAAAAAGACAAATATCTACATCGTTAAAATATGTCTCCCTTAGAATAAAAATCGACGTGTTTTAGACTTTTTCAAAATTCTAATGAATACTCCCAAATATCGGGGTGGACTGTTTTATGTGGCCCATTCCGTGTATAAAAATCAATGTAAGTTTGTTTGTCCTCTATGAACTTTAAAACGGCTGGACCGATTTTAATTAAATTTGAAGTTTGGTAGCGATCGGGACAACGAAAGAGGTACTACTACTATCGCC
This sequence comes from Agelastica alni, assembly GCA_950111635.1. Classification (NCBI taxonomy): domain Eukaryota; kingdom Metazoa; phylum Arthropoda; class Insecta; order Coleoptera; family Chrysomelidae; genus Agelastica; species Agelastica alni. The sequence goes on along the minus strand of OX467712.1, from coordinate 50,699,443 downwards.
CCCTTCAAATAATAAATGACGAGTTTTTTGTAAAAATTTATCCTTTGGTAAATAATTATTATTAAAGAGCACTGTATATTTTTTAGGAACTTTTTAGCAAGCAAAGTTTTAGCATATAAAAAAGTAATAAACAATCTTATAGCTCATTTTGCCAATATACGACGGTATCGGATTAGTCACCAAGACATCAACTTAACGGGTGCACTGTGCTGAGAGGTACATAAGTAAATTCCCCTAAGATTTAAACCCAATTTTTTTTTTATTATTACGCTTTTGTTAAGAGGTTTTAATGTTTGCTTTATTTTAAACAGAAATAGTTGATGTAGCTCTCGATAAGTTTTTTGGTTAGAAATAGGGACATATTTAATTATGTTAAAAGGTAATGCAATAAAAATAAATTATCGGCACAAATTTAATAAATAAGTTTAATCGTGTAGTACTTACGGTATTATCAAACATCAGATTTATAGTCATCATAATCGGAATCACTGTCGTCGCTATCCTCATTCGGATTGTAAATGATAACAGGATTAACTGATAGATGCGGTTTTCACGAACCCACCATTCCTCTATTAAATTTTTACACTTTGTAACACATTTTTCTCAAATTTCAGGAGTGGCAATATTAAGTGCTCGTTGCCAGGTTTTCAAAACAGCCTTATCACTGTAACCATCATAATTAGTTTTGCATATTTCCCAAACATACTCAATGGGATTAAATTGGCAATGATAAGGCGGAAGTCTTAGCACACGATGTCCATAACTGAGTATTATGTAAAATTTTGTAAAATTTTTCTCTTTCGTGCCTTTTAGCTATCGATAATAATTCCGGCTTGAAACAATACTGTGGAAATAAAATATTTTTGTTCGTTAACCAATCTTTTATTTTCTGTACCGTCCAGGAGTTTGTTGGTTGCTTATTTAAAATTTCCGAATGGTTCGGAGCATTATCTAATACAATGACAGATTTCACAAACATCTCTGTATCCATAGTGTCATCATAATGGGCCGATTTTGATTTTGACGAAAATAAAAGATCCGCCCCATCAACAAAACCATGCTTTCCACCTGCATGCACAATAATGTGTCTTTTTCCTTCACCGTCGGTGTGTTTTATAGACTTTATATTATCGTCCTGTTAAATTCTTTTTGTTCCACCTTTGAAAATATTTAAGTTTTGTTCAGATAAACAAATAAAGAGCATTCTTGTTTACAGTGATTGTAATTTTTTAAAAATTTAATTCTTTTTGTGCTTTTTTAGACAAACCCTTTCGGTTGTCCTTATTTTTAACCTTAAATTCTGTTTCAAAATTCTCTTACGAATAGAAATAGAAATTTCAAATAATCTTTTTCTTTTACTTTTTCTAATATTAAATCTAAGGAGACATGTTTTTTTTTCACGCATTTTGTACACAATGTCACGAATTTCAAATTTGTAAGCTTCGGGAAAGTCAACAGTCTTTGTTTGTCAGCGGGGTTTATATTTTTTAACTTTTTGTTCACTATTTACACCTTTTACACTTGTTAAAACTGAGGTTAATTTTGTTTCACCAATACCTATTGCATCACCCACACGCTTACGTAAAGATAAAACTGGTAGCAAGAGACCTTTATTGTTCTTTTTCGCAGTAATATAAGCGTGTACATTTAATATTATTACATTTACATCTAAAACACGTCGCGGCATTTTCGCGGTCTATAAAGTACATATACACTACTTAAATTACAATACTTAAATTACTATACGATTTTAATGTCGGTACCCACTACAATGATAACTCAAGATTACTAATTGCTTTTCTAGAAATCTAAAAAAAAATCTAACAAAAATAAATTAACAAGCCAAATTAAAGCCAAATAGCGTAGTTTATTAGTAACAAATAAAAATATTGACCCTTAGTTTCCAAACAAGAAGTCCCGAATAAAATAAAATTCGTTACCTACAAAATTTGTATAAAAATATTAGAAGAATTTACTTTCGTACTTTTTAAATGTACAGTTAAATACTGGTTATCGAGTTTCTAAGGATAACTCGAAGCCACCGTATATTCGTGAAATATGCCATATCTTATTTACTAAAAACTATTTAAATTTTGTTGAGGTTTTTAGATGTCAATACAAAAAATGAGCTGCATATGGTAAATTAAAGAAGTGTTTTGTTGATTTATTTTTAAGAATATCATGTTTTTTTATTTTAAAGTAAATAATATTAAACAGACACAGCTGAATTTTATAAAAATCAGCAGTAACTTTACAAATTAAACATTAAATACTTAATAATTTTTATAACTTCTGTTTCAAATAAATAAACCATTAAGGTGTCTTTAAAACAAAATTTCAGTTTTGTACGTATTGGAAAAAAAAGAATCTATTAACATGTAAAAATATTTTGGAACAACTTTTTAACTCGTAATTATAAAAATGTGGGACAGGTATGTTCTTTATTAGGTACCGTTAACCATAAAGTTGACTTAATAAAAATTCCATGAATGACTCGAACGCAGGAAAGAATTTGAAACACTTGTGTGTTCTTCGAAGAAAATTGAAAAGGTTAAATGTTATGACATGTTCCGGTCCCCAGATATTTCACATTTTTATTTAAAAGGAAACACCAACTTTCCTCAAACTTTTTTTTACTTAAAATAGAAAATTGAACGACGTTAAATTTTTGTGAAAACATACACTGTTATGTATCATAACATGACAGCAAATGCCACATGCCAGTAGAGATATTAAATAACAAACACAGTATTTTTTTTAATAACTTTTATTTGAATAGGTTATAAATATTTTATGATATTTAAAATAGTAATGAGATTCTTTTTAAACAAAATATTTTGGTCTTTAGGAAATTTTTCTACATACATACATATAGTTACGCCTTTTTCCCGTAGGGGTAGACAGAGACCACTTCCTTCCACTTGCTACGGTTCTTACACACATCTTTTGCTTCGTCTACTTTCATCAGGGCTCTCATGCATGCTCGTCGGTTGTTGGTACTCTTGACGTGGCCTTTGTTTCGTCAATTTTCCGTCATTTATCCTTTCTACGTGTCCAAACCATCTAAGCATTCCTTTATATATCTTTGTAACCACATCGTTCTCTTATCTTACTGTTCTTTACTTAATTCACCCGGCTATATTTCTCAGACTACTCATCTCTACAGCATTAATCCTATTTTCATGCTTCTTCTGCTAAACCCAACATTTTCTACCATACATAAGTGTAGGAACCCACACTTCTCTATGCACAACCAGACGTGCACAGCCATAAAGCTATGCAGTGCCCCATTCATCTGTTTTTCTGCCAACACCCTTCGCTCAATGTCACTGTCATACTTTCCATGCCTTGTAAACTTTGAACCCAAATACACAAATTCATTTACTTTTTCCACTCTTTCTCCCTCAATCGAAACTTTACAGGTTTTCATGCTTTCTTCTCTTTCAAAAACCATTAAATACGTTTTGTTTACATTTATTTTCATCCCTTACATTTTCAGGGCATCATGCATAACATTAACCATCACCTGCAACTCCTTTTTAGATGACGCTAACGTGACTAATATGACTAAGATGACTTGACGTAAAGAAGGCATTTGACGATCAAATCATTTATTTTCAATCCATACGCACTCTCTTTCAAGTTTTTTAAACAATCGTCTATATATAAGTTGAACAGCCATGGCGAAGCCACACATCCCTGTCTTACACCTTTTTCGATGTTAAACCAGTCCGTGCAAGCTCGTTTATCCTGACACAAGCAGAGGAATCCTCATAAAGTGATTTCAGTGCTCCTATTAAACTACCGCTCACCCCATACATAGACAATGACCACAATTCACTCCTCACCACTCTGTCATAGGCCTTTTCCAAGTCCATAAAAGCGCAATAGACCTTCTGACTTCTAGCCAAGAATTTTTCGACTATACCTCTTAATGAAAAGACCTGATCCATACATCTTCTTCCTCTTCTAAATCCTGCTTGCACATCCCATATCATCTTCTCAGTTTCATTCGTTACTCTTTAAATCTTTGCATATCTTTGCATATAGTTTGCCGACTATGCTGAGTAAACCAATACCTTGGTAGTTCTTACAGTCCTGATGCAAACATTTTCCCTTGTAAAGCAGCACGAAAACGGCCTTGCACCAGTCATCTTTTTCTACATTATTTAATATAGTTAAAACTGGGTGATCGAGCAAACTACTTTATTTCTAACTAATCAGCTGTTGCCCGCGACTTTGTCCGCGTGGATGTAATTTTATCCTAATATATAAGGATATCTAAGGATAAATTTTTTTCTTGACATCCGATTTAACATCAAATTTAACAAGAATTTCTTTCTAGACCACCATACGCGTTTTAAAGATGAATTTTTGTAAACATATTTATAACGCGTCCTAAAAATAAATAAATAAATCTGCAATATGTGGATGATACGGTGATCATTAGCAATAGCGAAGAAGGATTGCAGCGGCTTATGAATCGAGTAGTTACCGTCTGCGAAGAATATGGCGTGAAACTTAATATAAATAAAACTAAAACAATGATAAAACCCAAATGCACTGAAACGGGAACACCCTAGAAATAGTTAGCAAAATAACATATCTAGGCTGCGTACTCAATGATAGTTGGGATCATTCGGTTGAGATAAAGGCTAGAATAGAAAAGGCGAAAGCAATATTTTATAACATGCGTATTGTGCTGTGTAATCTCAGGCTCAACCTAAAAACCAGGCTTCGTGTTCTGAGATGCTATGTTTCTAGTACATTGTGTTATGGTGTGGAAACGTGGACGCTAACAGAAACAACACGAAGGAGAGTGGAGGCTCTTGAAATGTGGTGCTACCGCAGAATGATGAGAATTCCTTGGACAAGCCAACATCGAGGTTCTAAACCGTATGGAGAAACAAACAGAAATATTAAATACTGTCAAACAAAGAAAAGCAAGTTACTTTGGACACATAATAAAAAGCGACAAATACATAACGCCACAACTCATAATTAAAGAAAAAATAGACGAAAAAAGGGGACAAGGCAGAAGAAGAAATTGTTACGAGCTGCAGTGGATAAAGTTAAATGAGCTAACGTGATTGCCAACGTCCTGAGAAGATAAGGCACACCGAGAAGAAGAAAAATAAACATCGCCATCTAAGGACTTTTCTTTTGAATTGTTATTTGCCTTGTGACTTTTTAAACTAGAAAGATCTTTAAATGAAAATGGCTTTTTCTTTTCTAAAATTTGATTTAAATAAAATAAAGCATATATTTAACTCCTAGCCAAGCTCTTATCTACCCGTAAAGGCACACTAAAATCTGTTTAAAAATTTTGGAGATGTGCTCGGACAAATAAACAGACAGATAGAGAGGCAGACAGACAAAAAATTAAAAAATGCTTGTTTATGTTTTGGTAATGTAAAAATAATCATATTAGTTTAGAAAAATGGATTAACTATGAAATCACAGACAGACACTTTAATTTTATTTATATGTATAAAAAATGGGAAATCTGCAGGTTATGACAGACTTACAGTTAAAATTCTAAAGGCTGGACAGTGCGTGTTAGCTGGTACGTACCGCCTTTTTAAGCTTTACTGGAGGAGCGGCAGCGTACCAGTAGACTGGTGCAAGGCAGTTTTAGTTCCGTTTTACGAAGAAAAAGTTGGCAGCAGGACTGCAAAAACTACCGAGATATTAGTTTACTTAGCATCGTTGGTAAATTTTGTGCATAGGTATTGTTTAAGGAGTGACGAATGAAACTAATAAGAAGATATGGGATGTGTGAGCCGAATTTATCAGGTCTTTTCATTAGTCGAAAAATTCTTAGCTAGAAGTTAGTTTCCCAGACTTGGAAAAGGCCTCTGACAGAGTGGTAAGGAATGAGTTGTGGTCTATGTATGGGGTGAGCACTGACATTACTTTACAAGGATTCCACTGCTTGGGTCGGTATAATCGAAGCTAACACGGGCTGGTTTAACATCAAAAAAGGTGTTAAACAAGAATGTGTGGCTTAGTTATAGCTGATTAAAGGAGAAATATTTGGAACAAGTAAAGTAGTTTATATACTTGTCTTCAAAGTTTACGAGAGACGGCAAGCATGACTGTGATATTAAGCAAAGGATGTTGGCAGGAAACAAATAAATGGAACGCTGCATAATTTCATGAGCAGCCAAAACGTGTAAAAAAAAGTACGACTGGCTGTGCATAGAGAAGTGCTACTCGTAGTTCCCACAATTATATATGGTAAGGTATGAAATGTTAGTTCTGGCAAAAAAAAGCATGAAAGTAAGATCAATGCTGAGAAGGTAAGTAGTTTTAAAAATGTAGGTGGAGCAGATAAAGTTAGGAATAGTGTTATAAGGGAACGCTGTGGTGTGAAAGATGTAGTACCAAAGATAGGTAAAGGAATCTTTAGATGGTTTGGTTCGATATAGAGGACGGATGAAGGTAGATTAACGAAACCTGTGAGTCGAATAGGAGGACACTGAACGAACTGCAAGTGCAACAAAAAACCATGAAGAGAAAAATATTGGGAATATCACTCAAAGACCGCAAAACCAACGAGTGGATACAACAAAAAATCAAAGTTTGCGATAAAACCCAACGCATTTGCTTCCTAAAATGGCAATGGGCAGGCCACTAAGCCCGTCATTCTGAAAAGTGGAGTGGCAGAATAACAAGATGGCAGCCTTGGGGAGAAAAAAAAAGCATAGGATAGTAGATGTAACGATGATACGACGACCTGAAAAAATATGCAGAATTAAACTGGTATCAGAGAGTACATAATAGACCCAATTGGAAAAACATGAAAGATGCCTTTGAGCCAAGAAGAGGAAAATATTGGGAATATTATTTAGAGACCGCAAGACCAACAAGTGGATATTACAAAAAAACCAAAGTCTGCGATATAACTCAACGCATATGTTTCCTTAAATGGAAATGAGCAGGCCACGTAGTCCGACATTTTGAGAAGTGGAGCGGCAGAATAACGAGATGGTGACCTTCGAGAGAAGAAAGAAGTGTGGGATGTAAATGCAACGATGGTACGACTAACTGAGAAGACGTGAAGGATTAAATTTGTATCAGAAAGCACACCTTAAATCTAATTGAAAGGGCATAAAAGAAGCCTACATCTCATCGATAATGAAAGGCTTATTAAAGAAAAAAAAGATAGAGTTTTGGTCATCACATATCTATGCAAAGGCTTCTAGAATCGGGGTCACTACGATATGACTCGTTATAGTCACAAATTTACATGACTAATTTAAAATTATAGAAAAAAAATTTACGCCACGCAAGACAAATAAAATAACAACATTAAGAAATATGCCATATGGCATTCGTCAAAAAGAAAATGTTAATATTTCGCACGGTTTTTTTAATATGTGGTAGTTTTATGGATTAATCTACTCAGTCCTTGCTTTATTGGTGTTCTACTACCCGCTACTGGAAATAAATATGTCTCCTGGAATTGGAGCGTCATTGTAGGAGACTACTTCAGAATGTGCAGCAACTCTGTGTAATTATTATAAGAGCGCAACTCTGTAACTAATACTTCAACTCCAAACATCAACTATACCAACAACGTCACCACCACCAGTTTATAGTTTATCTATGATCTGAAATTTCCATCACATCAATAGGTTCAATTATTATTCAACTTTATCATTGTTTAATAATAGGACTAATATTGCTGCGTCGAATAATCTGCAGCTCAATAATAATACCACAGCAAATGCTTTATCTTTATTTTCATCATACGCGGTATCTCTATTTCTTTAATGTCTAAATAAACAAAGAGACTGAATCAATACTAAAGAGCGTAATCAAAGCTATAATTTTCTCATATCTTTGTAATAAATAGATTAGAGTGCGATCAAATATAATTAAACAGGTATAGATATTAATTCACCATCCCATTTACAAACAATATATGCGATAAGGAAGGATTAGTGATAGTGTTAAAATTCGCATAACAATAAATCTAACAATAGGAATCGATAAAATTAGAGTAACATACGTTTTCCACTGTTCTATTAGCTCGAGCGGAACTGAGAACATAATTTCTAGAAGCACATAACATAACTAACTATATAAACTTACAAAAAAAATAAATCTTAAACCAATAAAAGTCAATAAAAATAAAATATAAAATGTTTGCTTGTAAAACTTTTGAGTAAAATATTTCGCATATTTGAGCTTAAATTTCCCCATATTGTAGAGCGTCCGTGTTAGTATCAATTTTTTACTTACTAGTTGTACAGATTATACAATTTTAGCAAATAATACTTAGTGGTGAAATTTAAATCTTAATTATACTTGTACAAAGGACCATAACAATTATAACAGCAAATGGAAGTAGAAAAGGCTGTGATAATGAACAAATAAAATAAGCTGAGTGGCAATGTGAAACCTGCTACGTCATCTGCAGAATGTAAAACACTAAGAAGCAATAATAAGAGTAGACTGGTGCGTTCTATATACATACATACATACATACATAAAGTCACGCCTTTTTCCCATAGGGGTAGGCAGAGACCACTTCCTTCCACTTGCTACGGTTCGTACACACATCTTTTGCTTTCTCTACTTTCATCAGTGCTCTCATACATGCTCTTCGGTTGTTGGTACTTTTGACCTGGCCTTTCTTCAAAACAATGTTGATCTGATCGAGATATGTTCTCCGAGGTCGACCTCTACCGATTTGCCCATTCACACTCGCCCTATAACTTTGTTTCGTCAATCTTCCTTCATCCATCCTTTCTACGTGTCCAAACCATCTAAGCATTCCTTTATCTATCTTTGTGACCACATCTTCTTTTACACCACAGCGTTTTCTTATCTCACTATTCTTAACTTTATCCAACCTAGTCACTCCGGCTATACTTCTCAGACTACTCATCTCCGCAGCATTAATCCTATTTTTATGCTTCTTCTGCCAAACCCAACATTCACTATCATACATAAGTGTAGGAACCAACACACCTCTATGCACCGCCAGACGAGCCTTTTTTGACACTTTCTGGCTATTCATAAAGCTATGCAGTGCCCCATTCATTTGTTTTCCTGCCAACACCCTTCGCTCAATATCACTGTCATACTTTTCATCTCTAGTAAATTTTGAACCCGGGTACACAAATTCATTAACTTGTTCCACTCTTTCTCCCTCAATCGAAACCCCACAGTTTGTCATGCTTTCTTCTCTTTCAAAAACCATTACTTTCGTTTTGCTCACATTTATTTTCATCCCTTTAATTTTCAGGGAATCATGCATAACATTAACCATTGCCTGCAACTCCTCTTCAGATAACGCTAATATGACTTGATCATCGGCGTAAAGAAGGCATTTGACGATCAAATCATTCATTTTTAATCCATACGCACTCTCTTTCAGATCTTTTAAACAATTGTCTATGTATAAGTTAAACAGCCATGGCGAAGCCACACATCCCTGTCTTACACCTTTTTCGATGTTAAACCAGTCCGTGCAAGCTCCGTTTATCCTGACACAAGCAGTGGAATCCTCGTAAAGTGATTTCAGTGCTTGTATTAAACTACCACTCACCCCATACATAGACAATGTAGACCACAATTCACTCCTCACCACTCTGTCATAGGCCTTTTCCAAGTCTATAAAAGCGCAATAGACCTTCTGACTTCTAGCCAAGAATTTTTCGACTATACCTCGTAAGGAAAAGACCTGATCCATACATCTCCTTCCTCTTCTAAATCCTGCTTGCACATCCCATATATGTTCTATATGTGTTGTCTAAATGCAATATGGCGCCTGTACTTTTTTTAGTGGCATAACCTTGTTATATTATGATTTTAAATTAGTAATTTACTATAAAGATATTAAAAAATAAGGACTTTAACCAAATAAAAACATGCCTGTCGTTTCGTTTGCCTGATTACTGTGGTGTGTATCAAGCCGAAATGACAGACATTACCGAGGTAGCTGTCTGGATACTCCGTAACGAGCAAAAGTTCAGCGAGATATCCATTATTAGCGACAGCCAGGCTGCTATCAAATCACTGAACTCAGTCTACTTGACCTGTATAGCAGCGGTGCAATGCCGAACCGCCCAGAATGAGCTAGCAACTATGTTTAAAGTTTACATTGTCTGGGTACCCGGACACAGGGACATACTAGGTAACTATAAAGTGGACGAGCTAGCAAGAGAGGGCACCACCCTCCCAGCTGTATCTGTCTCATTTCGGCAAGTAGAACCGATTGAAAACTGCCGGCTCCTCCTGCACAGCAAAGTTGTTCAAAAAGCCAACTTGAGGTGGCAAAATGAACCCACATACACATCATCGAAACAGATTTGGCCTAAACTAGATCTACGTCGAACTAATGATGTTTTAACTTTACAAAGGGAGTCCATTGGAAATTCAATCGTGGCTATAACAGGACACTGGGCAGGTGGATCCTAATCACAGCGGAATTAAAGAGCTACGACACGACTTCTGTAGAAGCTGTCATGATGAGGAAGAGGAGGAAGGAATGGTATATCTTTCATGCCACTGCCCTGCCCTAGGCAGAAAACGGCTTTTTATAATAGGACAACCAAATTTTAATGACTTATCCTATCTCAACTCAGTAAGCATTAAAGACGTTACACTTTTTTTTAAAAGTTGCAACTGGTTCTCACGGTAGAAGGGGAAGGCACAGCCGTCTATCACGGTATCACAACGTGCCAAAAGGCGTAAGTGAGTTCCCTTCGCACCGCCATTTTAACCTAACCTAAATAAAAACACATTAATTAAAATTAAAGACACATACATAATATGATAGTCACCCCGCTTCTTCTATGTTCATTAGCGCTTTTATACGTGGCCTTTCTTCAAGACAATTTCAATCTTATCAAAATACGATCGACTAGGCTGACCTCTACCGACTTGCCAATTCACACTTACCTAATGAATCTGTTTCGTAAATTTAATTTTATTCGTCCTCTCTACAAGTCCAAACCATCTAATCAATAAATATTTTAAATCAAAATTAATTTTTTTTATGACAATTCAACTTATGTATAAAAAATCGCATATGCCACAGTGCAATTGTCACTTTAACAGCGGCAAAAGTTAGCAGCAACTTTTACATTGACAAATGCACTAGTGGTTTTATTATCGCAGTGTTGGTTGCCAAAATAAATAGTTTGACATGTTTGTTAACAACTTATTTAATTTTTAAGCACCAAAAATGAGTCGATTTGGTGAGTCTACGAACGCCGAAATTAGTCAAATTGTTAATACCTGTGTGCATACTAATACAGTGGCGATGCAATCATCAATTTTCTACGGTTTGCGACGCAAAAAGATTTAAATTTAAGACAGATACTTTCATCGAGAAATTGAATGTAATATTACAAAATTGGGCATTTAAAGGTAACGGAGAAGACTACCAAGAAGCGGTAGTTAAAACAATTTTGAACACCACCGCCAAAATACTACAAAGTAAATATTATAACGAATTTAATATTGTATTTAACCCTTTCACCGACGTTCAGTTTAATTTATCACGAGCTTTATGTAATGCCAAACGTAAAATCCTGCAAACAAAACCTGAAAAGAAAAAATCTAGTGCATCAGCTCTTAATAAATCTGAAATATTTGCAATGACCAGATTATATGATGAAAATAAACTAGAAGGACTTGAAATTATTACATTTTGGCTTTTAAATTAACTTGGCGCTGAGGAGAAGCACCTTACTAAAAAAACCCTTATTTCGTATTTGAAATTGAAAATTATGAAAAAGAAACTGGACGTATCGAGTATAATCCTCTATTTTCGAAAACAAGACAAGGCGTAACAATAAATTATGTCACAGCAAATGGATTACGCTTAGTATTTAGAGAAAGATATTTACCCAATACGTTTATTTAAAAAGTTAATAAAAAAACGAGAAACTTTTATAAAATTGGACAGAGTATTTCTTACACCAAATCCCTTTTGAAAGAACAAAAATTTTAAAGGTTTTAAAGGTTTAAGAATGTGCCGATTGGAATTTATAAAATTTACAAATGGACTAAATACTTAGCACAAAGCATTGGTATAGATATTAAACGTGTCAAAATTACAAAGTACGAATTAAGTAAAGGCGGAATTGAAGAACAAGCTCTTATAAAAATAACAGGATGCAGCAATTCATCATTAATAAAACCATACTTACAAATTGACAAATAGTATCATTCAAGCATTATTCAATTAATTGGTTTGGAAAAAGAAAAAACCTCAACATCTAGGTACTACAGAAACGATAAGCTGTGGCACCCACAGTGACATTACTGTTCCTAGTATGAATGTCAATAACTGCGTTTTAAAAAAATTGTACATTTAAATAAAAATGTGTTAATTTTTAATGTTTCATAAATAAAGTTTGCATTGATTTGTTTCCAAATTTCTTATTCATTAAATTGTCCTGTCGAATTACACTCGATGCTTGTATTGATTTTAGGAAAATTTGTTTGTTTATTTGTTTCCCAGCGTCGATTTTCTTCTTTTAAGTGGCCTTTGGAAAGTCCACAGAAGGGGTTCTAGGCCGGAAAATTGTGTATGGTGTAATACCTAAGATACAATACAATTAAGGCTATTTAGTCATATACGAGGTCTGTTGGAAAATATAAATTTTACCCAAAAGTAAAATACATTTTTTTTGACAATATCGAAAATTGTTACCACAAAAATCTACTAAAAATTCTAAACCAATTTTTAATGAACAGTTATTTCTTTATTTATAACAAATTTGACAATATTAAATTTTATTTACTATGCTGCAGCATTTTTATAATACATTACGGTAAACGCATTACTGCCTTTTGTTTTTGACAGTATCGAAAACTTAAACCAGAAAAATTTATTTAGATTTGTCAACTAATTTCTAATAAACGGGTATCTATTTATTCAATAACAATTTCGACAATATACTGGGTATTTTGAGAAGATTGTTCATAAATTACACCACAAATTATGTGGTCAAAAATAGGTCGATGGAACCTTACTTACCCATATACAAAAGTGCACACAAAAAAAGGTACAGGGTGTTTAATATCTAATGTATAAAATTCTCGTGTCACAGTTTTCGTTGCCATACTCCTCCGAAACGGCTTGACCGATTTTGATGAAATTTTTTGTGCTTATCCGGTATCTATGAGAATCGGCCAACATCTATTTTTCATCCCCCTAAATGTTAGGGGTAGTCCACCCATAAATTTTTTTTTTATTTTTTAGACAAAATTTTTAATTTCTATTTTTTTATGATACAACATACAAAAATACATACAATCGTCAATTTGCACCCTTCTTCGATCAACCCTTATTTTTTAATAGCCATTTTAGTAATTTAATAATTTTTCCTCTCCGGTCGAAAACTGATCAATCGTCATTTAATTAGTTATCCCCGTCAGATGTATACAGGTGTCACTTCTGACCCACTAAACAGCACGGAGTAGGGATGAGAACGAAGCCGGTCTCCTTTCTTTCTCACTCCCTACACAGTTGTCGGCCATCATTATTGTTTATGCATCAAGTGTAGTAGTAACGTTGACAATTATTATTTTGCTATCTCAGTGTAACTCTCATATTAACTTTTAATGATTCCTATTTTATCAGTAATAATTAAATTATCAATTTTGAGTGTATTTTGCACGATTAGTTAATCAAGTGATTTTATAACCTCAAAAGTACTCAACACGTGACACGAGCTTCCAATAACAACGGATTTTGTGTTGTAAGTATACTTTTTCTTTATTTATATCGAAAATGTTGTTGATCTTATAAAAATGTAATTTTAATTTAATTTTATTAAAAAAATGTAATTGAACAATTAAGATTTTCATAGTTTCCAAAAAATCAATCATTATGAATCTTTATTTTGAAATGTCAATGGAAATATTGGTTGTATGAAAAAATTATAAGAGAAAATGTTTTCAGAAAATTTAATTTTTTACTTTTGTTTGAAATTTTTTTCCATAAAACTTATATTTTTGTTATAATTTCATAAATTAAAACTAATCATTTCAAAACTGCGGCAAAAATCCTGGCCCTAATTATACTTTTAACATTTTTCATCATTAAATAATTTCATTAATTCTATTTATGTATGTTTTGTACGGTGAGCAAAGCCAAGAAAACGCAAAGGGGCTGATTTGAGCCGCAGTACAAGTAAAGCTCGAAACTTGCGAAATAGCAGATCCGAAAGAACAGAAGAACAAATCCAGCAACAAAATACTGATGCACGTGTCAGAATGTCTACATTAGAAATTGCTAGGAAATTATTTATATGGCAAAACAACGTTTGCCGGGTCAGCTAGTAAAAATATATATCTACTTTTTTAACGTTGCTCGAAAACAGTTAAACATTAATTTATGAAAATTTATATAAAATCCTGCAACTGAAAGGTCGTATTTTTTGACAGACCTTATATATCACTGGAAAATTTTGTTTTCAATATTATTTATCATGTTAATTCCACGAGTAGGGTTGATAGGACGATCCGGCATGACAGTACCACTCTAAGGCTAGGGTCCATTGAATGTCGCTAGGTTTCCAGAGCATCGCTTGAGACAATAAAAATACACTTTTTAACAATGGACCTACTACCTAAAAACACCTACCTAAAGAGACCACCTTTTTATTGTTATAAAGTCTTCACATAGAGCCGCTTGAAAAGGTAATTTGCCATCATCGGTGGATTATAAGAATATAAGAAAAGTTTGACAAACATTTAAGTGTAATTATTTCTCTTTAAAGTAATTTTTGTTAATAGTATTGTGGGATTATATTTTTAAAACCACATATATTTGTTTAAATACTTTGATTCTGATGTATGTTCTCTACTCAGTGGGATAATACCAAAGACATGGTTAAAGCCAACATTCATTGCTTTACCTAAAAGAACGAACTCTGTGTCTTGTGACGACTTCCGTACGATCAGCTTGATGAGCCATCTCCTGAAGCTGTTCCTAAAAATTATACATCAGAGAGTTTTTAGGCTGTGTGAAGAACAAATCAGCCGTACACAATTTGGATTCCGAAATAACCTAGGAACAAGAGAGGCCCTCTTCAGTATATAGGTGCTCATTCAGAGATGCAGGGATGTAAATTGCGATGTCTATGCCTGTTTCATTGACTATCAAAAGGCATTCTACACAGTAAAGCATGACAAGCTTATGGAAGTATTAGCAGATATTGGGCTACATACCTGCGATATGAGGATCATTAGTAACCTGTATTGGAATCAAACGGCCTTTATACATACCCAAGCAGGAGATTCGGATGAAATCAAAATTAAACGTGGGGTCAGACAAGGATTCGCCTCTGCTGTTTAACGTGTATTCAGAGAAAATTTTTAAGGAGGCTCTGGAAGATATTGATGCCAGAATCAAAGTAAATGGAGAATGTATCAATAACATAGGATACGCAGATGATACGGTGGTTTTTGCAAGCAGTTTGGAGGAACTTCGAGAGATATTGGTCAGAGTTGCCGAAACCAGTCAGAAATACGGGTTGTTACTAAACACTAAGAAAACAAAATGCATGGTAATTTCCAAAAATAAAATCCAAACGAAAGGACTCATCGTACATGATCAACGAATAGAAAGAGTGAAGACAAATACCTATCTTGGAACAACTATTAATGAAGACTGGGACCACACGCTGGAAATTAGGTGCAGGATAGAAAAAGCAAAAGCCGCATTTCAGAAAATTGCTAGATTCTTCAGATGTTATGATTTATCTATGCCCTTAAAAATAAGATTATTGAGGTGTTATGTTTTTCCTGTGTTGTTATATGGGATGGAATCCTGGACTCTCAAGGACGCTGCATATAAAAAAATCGATGCTTTTGAGATGTGGCTATATCGACAAATTTTGAGGATACCATGGACCGCTCATGTAACTAATCAACACATATTGACAAAGATGGGGAAGGATTAAGAACTACTATTACAGATAAAAACATCCAAAATTGAATACTATGGACACATAATGAGAAATAGCCAAATATATGGAATCTTACAGTTGATTTTACAGCAAAAGATAAACGGTAAGTGGGGTCCTGGAAGACGAAGAATTTCGTGGCTAAAAAATCTACGCACATGGTTCAACACAACAACTGTG
This sequence comes from Agelastica alni, assembly GCA_950111635.1. Taxonomy (NCBI): domain Eukaryota; kingdom Metazoa; phylum Arthropoda; class Insecta; order Coleoptera; family Chrysomelidae; genus Agelastica; species Agelastica alni. Next base: position 50,683,322 of record OX467712.1, on the reverse strand, counting down.
GGTCTGTTCAGAGCAGCTGCGAACAAGATACAGATTGCCATGATGGTCGCCAACATCCGAAACGGATAGGCACTGTAAGAAGAAGAATGTATGTAAAGTTTTTACTGTCTGAATTTAAACTTGTTAGTACAGATAAAGCCAATAATGGCAAACATTTGTTAAAATCGTAAAATCAAACTTATTGTATTTTCGCCATTTGCTGTAATCGTCTGTTCGTTTTGATAGGCGAGGACTATTAACAAATATCCGTGTATCTAATTTATCTCGTTAACGGGCCATAGAAGCCAACAAAAGATTTTGGAAAAACGATAAAATCAAGAAACGAGGATCGTACTTTTAATAATACTCTTTTATCACTTCCTTTGTATTAAGCGAACGAAAAGAAATTTGGCAGTTGAATGCTTCAACAGCTAAAACGTAATCTTCTTCTGAAAATAACATGCCTCCATCTTTCAAAACAACGACTCAACTGATATAATGTACTTTCGTTTAGTTGACACGTACCACGAAAAGAAAATGTGTGTTCAAATAAAAGAAATTTTATGAGTGCAAAAGTTTTTTAAATTTGTTTTACTTGACGACCAGCTTAATCCACTTTAACGAATTGTTATTTAAAAAAAATTTAAATAGGAAATTTGCGTTTTTAAATTTAAAAAATTATACATCATTTTATTTAATCAGTTTGTTTATAACTGCAGGTGGTAAGTGGGTACATAATAATGAGCTAGTTTCCATTAGACTTGTATCACACTTCTTATCCCCCCCATCCAGTTGCGGTTAAATTAAGCCACAGTGGACAAGGATTTTTATTTTCATTAAAAAAAATATAAATTCATTGTCCATGGACATTACCAGAATTATTTAATTGTTTGTTTTGTTTAAGATAGGTCAAATTAGACCTCTTCCTTAAAATTATATTTAATAACAATAATTAATTTTAAGAATTAAAGAGTCTGGTCTGCTCTTCCTTGGAATACTGGAACATACATATGACAGATGACAGTCCTCATTAGATTAATCATGTTATAGTGTGTTTTTCGTATGACAGGGATATACCTTTCGTGATTCTGATATCTCTATGGTTATGGGTTCCATGTTATTTTACTTCATCGTTCACTTGTCAATCCTGTCACTTGGGTCCAGCTATCACACCGAAACAATGGCTCATAATAGATAATGAAAATTTAATATCCTGGCCTAGGATATGTTTTTAAAATTTTTTTTTAAAATGTTTGTTACGTAAATTTTTATAATAATCATTGATCTTGAGATATTTTATGTTTTTTTGTACACCTGACCAGTAGGTAACCTCACATTTAAAAATTATTTCAATTTCTTTCTCCAAAAAACTTTTTCAGTAACTTGTTCGCTATCAATATTACTTACTTTCAGGTACGCATTGATGATAATCTAACAGTCGAAAGCGCTCTGCTACAATTTAATAAATTATTTTATGCACAAAATACAAATTTTCTTTCATCGATTAAAAATTAATTGTTTATTAAAATTAAAGCAATTTATATTGTTACATTAAAATATTTTTATTACAATTGGGCATTTTTTTTCTGTATTTACTTATAACCCGTGCAATAGCCTTGGATATATCTAAAGCCTTTGATCGCGTTTGGCACCAGGCATTGTTAAGCAAATTATCTGCCTACGGTCTTAAAAACAAACTGCGCCAATGGCTCTTGAGCTTCATGCAAGATCGCTCCTTACATGTGACATTAGACAGTATTTCTTCTGATGCGTTTAAAACCAATGCCGGGGTCCCACAGGGTTCCAACCTGTCCCCCACCCTACTTCTTTTACACATCAACGACCTCTTGAAAACCACCACGAACCCCATTTACAGTTTCGCAGACGATAGCACACTTGTCTCAACTTTCACATCCTATCGATCACTTTCGGTGAATGATACAAATAGACTCAGGCAGGAACAGGTTGATTCCATCAATAGAGAACTTGCAGCAATCGTCGATTGGAACCAACAATCTTGTTTAGTTCAACGCCCAGAAAACACAAAGCGCCACGTTTTCCAAAAAAAATAAATTCTTTAAATCATTTCGTCACAATGTCCGAAAATATCCTTGAATCAAGTCCCTTTATCTTGATTTTGGGAGTCACGATGTCTAATAATATGTCTTGGCATGACTATGTTGCTAACATCGCAAAGTTGGCAAGCCAGAGGCTAGGTTTTCTGTGGAAAGCTGGAAAGTTTTTTACTTCTGATCAACTGTTGACGTACAAGGCTCAAATCCGACCTCTACTGAAGTATTGCTCGAACATTTGGGGGTTCAGCACCAAGGCATTCTCTTCGTCTTCTAGATTTTATTCAGAAGAGGGCTATTCGGCTAATAATCAGCTCAACTCTCACAGATACCTTTCACCCACTAGAACATAGAAGAAGAGTTGCAGACCAGACATTACTCTACAGATATTTCCATGGCAGATGCTCCAGAGTAATAAAAACTCTTGTACCACCACTGGCCACATTTGGTCGAAGAACTCGGAACGCTGATCAATCTCACCCATTTACTTTCAAAATTGACACTACAAGGACCAATCTGCATCAAGAATCCTTCTTTTACAGGGCTGCTACAGAATGGAACAAGATTCCAAAATTAATTTTTCTAGAGAACTATGACCTGCAACTTTTTGCGACTATTTCTAGTAAAAAAAAAAGTATTGTTATTGCTCTTCATTTTTGGTGAAACACTTATTGTATGTTCAATTACCGCTACACCACAAACCCCACATCATTGACGATAGTTAATTTCGTAAAAAATTGCACACATTCTCTAAAACTTTTATTACTAGCCATAGAATTTACATCTTTCTTAACGAACTCGAAGAGCAAATCAAAATCTATTAATTTAAAGCATAAAATGACATTTTTTTAAAAACATTTAATTTTTTTGCTGGTGACTTACGATATGTAAATAATATCAAAAACTTTATAGGAAATTAAATTCTCTACAAAAAAGTTGATGGTTGCTTCGGAAAATTTTATCCAACTTTAACGTTAAATAACTTTTGAAAAATTAAATGTATCAAAAAACTGTAAAAGACCTTTTTTGTAAAGCGTTAAATTTTATAAAAGAATCTGTTTTGATGATTTTAAAATATTATTTCTAACGTGAGTTAAAAAATTCCAAACTTCAAGAGAACGTTGTTTCTATGTTATTTAATTGGGAAATTAAAATTTACTATGCGGCACCTCTTTAAAGTAATATTAAAAGCTCTAACTTTCACAGAATTTTTTGACACGCAGATTCCACATGCTGACTATACTTCGCAAAATTTTTAAATACCTTCTAAACATTATGTCCTTTATACTACGTAAAGTAATAACATTTTACATGTTCTTACTAAATTTTCTCAGTTATGATACCAAATTTGAAAAACTTAATACTGCTAATGTTTAGTACTCCTTTACTAAAATTATTTATGTTTATTATTATTATTATTATAATTTAATTATCTTTTATTAAATACTTTATTTCTGAAACTTACTTTATTTATTAATCACTTACAAATCATATATTCAAATCTCCCGCGCATTAATTCAAGTTGAACTACACACTTTTGTCGCGCCCTCACGCAGCAGAGGGACAAAATATTTATTCATTCAAGAGCATCCGCCAACCACCGCCGCTTCTACAAGACAAATGAAATATTAAAAGAAATTATTGTTCTGGTTCCCACGAAAAGGGATATCCTGTAATGTTCAGAGAACATCGTGGAAACCAAGGGAAAGAAGGTAGGAGTTGGTGTTCTTCTTAAATTTCTGGAGGTTGTATGCCTCGGGGAACACCTCCCTAGGCAATGAGTTCCAAAGCCTCGCAATTCGTTGGATGAATGGGTCTTTGGAAAGTGATGTTCTGCAGGTCTCCAAAGTGACCACGAAGGGGTGTGAAGACTGAACTTGACGGGTTAATCTCGAAGAGACTGCCAAAGGAGGAACGATTGTTGATATTTCAGAAGAGCATCGCCCATGAAAATATCTATAAAATAGAGACAAATCGCCAACTTTTCTACGGTGTTCCAGACAAGTGAGCGAGTTTGTAAGCGAGGCATCACCGACGAGACGAATTGCCCTTTTTTGGACAGAATATATATATGTAAAAATGTGTAACTGATTGTTTAAAAAACCAGCTTACTTTCGCTGTATAATACCTATTTTAATACAGGTATATATATGTGGGTCGATTATACATCAGATAACAACTACTTCCCTAACTTTGTGTCACGACAGGCAGACAGGCATTGAATTACATCTGATGTATAATCGTGTATACTACCCCATTACAGGAAGCAAGGTATACAGATGCTTGTTAAGTAAGAGAAAAGGCCATTAAATTTATTTATAATAATTAATATAATTTATTTGTAATAAAATATTAAAATTTCTTATCTTTCCCTAAAATAATATACCTTTTGTTTGTTTGGGGATAAATTTTAAATAAATATTTTTGTGAAAATTTCTGCTTTAAAAATATGCAAATTATTCCATAACGTTTTAAATGAGAAATATTTGATTAGATTTATCTTTTTATTTAAAAAAATATGTTTGGCAGTGAATTATTTTTTTTTTTTATATTTTCGGTATTGCACAAAATAAGAATATTGATATTTGATTTCTTTTGTGTCACATTTTTTTATAATGTTGGTTAAAAATTAATTTTTTTTTGACATTTTTAAAATGAAAAATTAATTATGTGCATTTAAAATCCAATTTTTAAAAATGGATTGTAATTTTTTGTCCTTTTAAAAAAAATGTGTTTTTTGTAATAGAAACAATCACCTTATTTAAAAACAATAACAATCCCGCAATTCTTCAGACCTTTTTTACTTTTTCACAACTTCTCTTGTCATTTGTCTAGGGACGAAGGACCCGAAAAAACCTATACAAAACCGCGACCCCGTTTTTCTCTTGCAATATGATTTATTTTCTTGTCGGAAAAGTAACCATTCTATTGTTTCAAAAAACGGGACCCCATAGGGATTGAAAATTGAAAATTGAAAAAAGTTTTGAGAGATGCCTTGTTGGTTTTCAGATATGAATTTTATGGTGGAACTGTTATTACGAAACTTATTTAGAAGTTTAGAAGTTTTTCCCGGCTTTGTTTCGTTACTTTTCTTATATTTAAGATTTTCTAAATCGCGTACATGACCATTCAAGTATCATAAGATGTTTTATTCTAAGCTGAAAAAACTAAATTTTGCAGTTAAAACAAGATAATTTTAACAAATTATATACAAATATATATTTAACAATAATAAAGAAAAACTTAAAATAGCCAAATATAAAATTCAAATTTGAATTTAATTTTTTTCCAAAATAAAATAAATTAATTGGTGGTGTTTTTACTTATAATTTTTCCAAAACTTGAATAATTTCTGAAAATTTTTTGACTTTTTAAATTGTCAACATAATACGGGGGCATACGAAAAGTTTAAAGGGAGTCAATTTTAAACAACGATAAAATAACAATGAAAGGCTGGTATCAAAGTCAAAACAATATAATTGAATAGAGAATTACCAGACCTTTAAAATGAGGTATGACTTGATACCTAACGCCATTGAAAAAAATTCAAGTGGTTTCTTCAGTAGGCAAGGGGTGAATCTAACGTTAATGTCTCCCTCAACGGTAAAGTTGACGTGTTTCGGCATTTCATTCTAGTATGTTGCATTTTTAAAATATTAAAAGTGGGTCGTTTTCAAATGAACACAGTGTGTATTTTTTTTGCATCACGTACCTTTTATTGTACTTAGTTCCCAAATGCGATCTTGTTATAACCTGATTTTGGTGGAATTGGATGTTAAAATTTGAAATATTACAATTTATTGATAAATAACTGTGATAGTTACCTCAAATTTACATTCGATTACATTTCCATGAAATTATATATGACAATGCTAAATCATGATTTAATCATTGATTAAAACACGAATATACAATATTGTCGATTCGAATCTCAATCCTAAATTTTTTAAAAATTAAAATTTTTGACACAAAAAAATCACGTCGCTAACTAAGCTCCTATCTTATAATAAATATTGTAGATATTTAAACAATGTTTGTCATTTGTCAATCCCCTCCTTTCTACTTTCCCAACCCTTTATTTTAAAATAGGGAATGTACCATATGTGACACACTATTAAAAATGCATTTAGAGGGAGTATTTGAACGTATGATCATTCATGATTTGTTCTTTGCAAAAAGTCTTACATAATTTAAAGTGCAACACCTTGTAAAAATGAAACGCAACTCATACATTTTGATAATGTGTCAATTTTTCTGTCATTTTAGGTGTATTAACTAAAATAATGTAACTAAAATTAACCAAATTATTAGTTATAAGTTACAAAACAGCTTACTCAAATTAATAATAAATTAATGAATTGGACGTTCAAAATGGTGTCTGTCCATCGACTTTCGTACAATAGTAGAGTCGCTGTTCAAAATTAAGTTAAACGTTTTAAAGCATTTCAGGGGTTATTAGACTGTATTCATGTACTATTCGACGTCTTAGTTTTTCCAACGAAGCGGGTTCAGTCGTATAAACATTGATCTTAAAATAACCCCACCAAAAGAAATCCAGGGGCGTTAAATCGGCGGATCTTGCAGCCCATTCAATGTAACCTTTTCTTTGATTCAATTGCCTATGAAATCGTTCAATAAGATATTGCCTTACAGCTCTACTACAATGCGAAAGGGCGCTGTCTTGTTGGAAAAGCAGATTATCTAAATATCTATTATCATTTTCGATTATATCTATAAGAGCGGAATCAATAGTATCCTTTTATAATATGCGATATGTTTCTCCGTTCAAATTTTGTGCCAAAAAAATGGCTCAATAAAACGATCCCTATATATTCCTGCCCACATGTTTAATTTAAGAGGATTCTGGGTATGTGTTTCGCGTAATACTCTAGGATTTTTGTCTGCCCAGTAATGGCTATTGTGTCAATTTTCGGAACAACTTAGGAAAAAGGAACATTCGTCTGAAAAACTAATAAAAATAAAAGTTTGCATTAGTATTTATTTTGTCCGTCATAATAACACAAAACTGTAGTCGCCTGTCTGGGTTATTATTATTTCCTGTACCAAATGTATTTTGTAGGAATGTTTCAATACCCTACGAACCGTACTGCGCAAAAAGCCAGAATTTACCTGCACTATTTTTTTTACTGAAAATAGTCGCAAAAAGGGTAGACCTATCGTGTGGGCCGCGAAAGGCCCGCACTGCGACTATTAGAAGGGGGAGGGATTATAGAAAGGAGATGATTGTAAACCCGCTTTTTAAAAAGTTGCAGGTCATAGTTCTCTGGAAAAACTGACCTTAGAAGCTTGTTCCATGCCGTTTCAGCCCTGTAAAAAAAGGATTGTTGATGGATATTGGTCCTTGTAGTGTCAATCTTAAGAGTAAATGGGTAAAACTGATCAACGTGCCGAGTTCTTCGGCCGAATGTGGCCAGTGGTGGTACAAGAGCCTTTATATCTCTGGAGCATATGCCATGGAAATATCTGTAGAGCAATGTCTGGCCAAAGAAAGTTCTGGAGTGGCGACCGAGATCGGATAAGCGAAGCAGGGGTAGACCACCGACACGATGGACAGATGACCTCAAAAGGATAACCACGAACTGGATCGCAGAGGCGCAAAATAGGGAAAGATGGAAATATTTCGAGGAGGCCTACGTTCAGCAATGGACAAGAGAATAAGGCTGGATGATGATGATGATGATGAATGTCTGGTCTGCAACACTTCTTCTATGTTCTAGTGGGTGGAGGGTATCTGTGAGAGTTGAACTGTTTATCAACTGAATGGCCTTTTTCTGAATGTAATCTAAAAGACGAAGAGAATGCCTTGGTGCTGAACCCCAAATGTGCGAGCAATACTCCAGCAAAGGTCAGATTGGAGCCTTGTGCGTCGTTAATAGTTGATCAGGAGTAAGAAACTTTCTAGCTTTTCACAGAAAACCTAGCCTCTGGCTTGTTGACTTTGCGATATTAGCAACATGGTCATGCCAAGACATTTTATTAGACACCCCAAAATCGAGATGGAGGGACTTGATTCAAGGGTATTTGTTGTAGAATCCAAATTAATATCACCTTAAATTGCTACTTCTGCCGCTTTAGCCCTAACACGATTTACATGGTTCCTTGTTTTATAACCTACTGACCCTGTTTGACGAATTTTTTTAACTAACTCCAATACATATGAGTGATTAAGTTGCTTGTCTTCATGATGCTGAATAAATAATTTTGCTGTTCTTCTTGCACACTTCCCGTTTTTAAACAATATAAAAATAATTCCAACTTGTTCTGCAATTGAATATACCAATTTAAAAGTATTTAATAAATACCTAATTTGATTTACTTACATATATGTTAAACAAACTGTTTTGGTATCAAATTAGTATTTTTTTACAAAATTATTTTTAATTTACTTTTAATGTGAAACAAAAATTGACTCATTAATAAAACATAGGCGTTGCGTTTCATTTTTAAGCCAAGACTTTTTTTGCAAAGACGTATAAATATCGAAAAAAAATCATTAATGAATATATATCCCTGAAAACTTCATCTAAATGTCTTTTTATTGATGTGCCACATATGGTTGTGAAAGGGGGAGGGTTGATAAATAACAGATATCTGTATCGTAAAAATGTGTCCCCCTTGAAACAAAAATCGACGTGTTTCAGAATTTCCTTAAATTTTAATAAATACTGCCTAATATCGGGGTGGACTGTTTTCTGTAACCCACTCCGTATATTATACTCAAAACAAACTTTTAAGCAAATTCATTTTGTCCTTAATACATCTTTCATTTCTAAATATATGAAACACATCTATTTTTAATTAAAACACATGTCAACACTTATAAAAATACAACAAAAGTCAAAACAAAACTAATTAATTTAAAGGGCTAGTGGACGTTTGGACTGGATTACTACCAACTGTATCCAGATTTAAACAGATGTCCAAAATAAACGTATAAATTATGTATAACGTGACAATATACAATATAATATTGGTTTAAATAAACCTTAAAAATATATACTTAAACTTATATTAATTTTATTTTTAATTTAAAATAAATAAAGTTCTGTTGTATGCAGTTCGCCTACGAATTAGACGTGTTTGCCGGCAAGAGTAATACCATACCGAAGTGTGATACGGTCACAAACTGTACTATTTCTTTGTTTTGTGTGGAAAAATAAGTTTCCATGGTAAGTTTTAAAATTGAATAAATGAATTCGACAAACTGGGGGAAACCCCGAGTCCCGCACCACCAGACAAACCCCAAAATAAGATTATCGATATCGAAGGAGATGTCGACATAGAAGTTATATCGCCGACTCAGGCCAATTCAGACAATAATCATAACATTGGGTCATATGCATAAAGTTAAGTGGCCACTTTTTATTCACATTATTTAAGGGAGCTACTCTATTTGATATGCATAAAAATGTCGCTCCAACTTGTGACTGTATACTCTTTTCGTAGGGATGTCCTAGCTCCTTGAGTACCGACTTTTATTTTTGTATGCATAAATGCGAGCGTCCACTCTGTTCACTGATTATCTACTTTCAGGTTCCTTAGTAGCAGACTCAGCTTCATCAGACGTAGATATCTGTAAGTGATGGCTGAATTTATGCCAATTTATCAGCCTACCAAGGTGTTTAAATCGGTTTAGCAACTTTAATAACGATTTTAAAAAAGCCAAAAGTTTAATGCATATTAAATATTAATCAATTAATTTTTTTTCGTACTCGTGCAATGAAACTTTTGAAAATCCAACAATATTTTTAGCTATGCAAACTTTTCTTTTAGTCATGAATTTTCTCTTGTCCTTTATTATTATATCTTTAAATGTATATTTTTTTAATAACTTAATTCATGAGATTTAGGAACTTTTGTTGGTCAAAACGGCTCGCAATTCAGAGTGCCTTTACTGATATCGCGAGTGGCATCTCCATTGTTTGTAACAACTTTTATGCATATCAAAATGAAGTACACAATCATTATCAGGAGTAGCTACTCGCCACAAATTAGAGTATCTACTTTTAAGTGCCCACTAATTTTTAAGCATATCACCTATTATCTACCAAAACCAATCTGTAAGTACTATTAATAATTTATTAATTACACAAAATGCGACAAAAAGCGATTCCCAATCAAGACAAACAAACACTGATGAGATAACAAAAGAAAGAGGTAAGTTTTTGTACGTAAGTACCGATTTAGGCCCGTATCATATTTATGTTAAGTACAAACTGTACACTTATCACCATTTGACCTTATTGGAAGTGTACCAATTTAATAATTTAATTAATAAAGTTCGATACGAACCTTCAATCCGTTCACAATTATTGATTATTTTGGAACCTTTAATGCCTTAACCTCCGCCATAATACAATAATCATTTTTCCGTAAGGGTCTTTTTTCCATAAGGGTAGGCAGAGACCACTTATTTCCACTTGCTATGGTTCTTACACACGGCTTTCTCTTCTTCTACTTTCATCAGCGCTTTTTACCAACTTGCTCATTTAAACTCGCCTGATAAATCCGTATTGTCAATTTTTTTTACCATCTCCTTTAAGTGTTTGAACCATCCAAGCATTTATTTGTCTATCATTCATTTTTAATCCATACGCACTCTCTTTTAAATATTTTATTCAACCGTCTATAAATAAGTTAAATAGCCATGGCGAAGCCACACATCCGTTCAATACCTTTTTCGAAGTTAAACCAGTCTAACACAAGCAGTATAATCCTCTTAAAGTGATTTTAGTGCTCGTATCAAACTACCGCTCACCTCAAACATAGTCAATGTCGACCACAATTTATTCCTCACCACTCTGTCATATATGCCTTTTCCAAGTCTACGAAAGCATAGAAGACTTTTTAACTTTTAGTTCACCAAATTAATTTTATTAAGCTTGCATTGTTCCGAAAAACCCATTTGGAATCTTGATAAAAATCTATAAATCCATAATTGATTTTTATTTATTGCTAAAAAGCTATCTATCCAGTTTACAAGCTTAAATAGCTAAACAATAATATAAAAGTAAAAAAATGATCGTTTTAAATTAGTAAATCCAGCATAGATGTCAACAAAAGTTAATCTATGATATTAAATTTAATAGTAATAATTTGCCTTACAATTTTGGTAAAAGTAATTATTAGCCCCACTTTTATTACTTGTACACTGATTCTAAGTAATCTTTTTGTATGATTTTGTAGTTGAATAGGTACTTTTAAATGTTTGCCATTAAAAAAAAGAGTTGTTGTTTGATTTTAAAATTAGCATAAATATTAGGTACGTGTATTTTACTATAGTATTTTTGGCTACCTTCCTACCATTTTGTGGTTTTTTTAATTAGTAATTTTTACTACTACTACTACTACTACTTTTAAATGTTTGCCATTAAAAAAAAGAGTTGTTGTTTGATTTTAAAATATGCATAAATATTAGGTACGTGTATTTTAGTATAGTATTTTTGGCTATCTTCCTACCATTTTGTGGTTTTTTTAATTAGTAAATTTATAATTTTTTAATTTTCGTTTTTTATTTTTTTTCTAAAAATATTTAGTATTATTAAATTTGTTTATTGAATATTATTTATTGTATCTTTTTAAATTAGTACTCTATAGTATGGAATAGATGTCGCTAGACATCATTAATCATTATAGATGAACTCCGGTTGATGTTATTAGCTACCGGACTGACACTTGTAGAAAAAAACCATCACGGCAAGTTTCTTGTAATATTACTGTAACATTTTGGTAAGTTCTTTTTCATCAAATTTTTTTTTTCAGTTGTTATCGATTAAAAACATAAGATACGTTAAAAAATCGTTCCCCTCATTTACAGGTCCATTAATAAAACATTTTTTCTGTTGATGGTGAAATTATTAATATCAGAGTATAGTGTGATACGAGCTCATTTCTTATCTTTACTCAGGAACTTAATGATATTTTGTCGGTAATAAAAAAAAATTAACAGTGGAGAAGAAATAGGTTGAGTGGGGGTTAAATTTTAAGTCTGTATTTTAAATACAAAGGGGCAGTAAACCAACATATCATAAATAAATAAATATTTAATTTAACTTGCAATAATATTTTTCATTCTCTTGTAAAGGTTAGAAACGTTAGTTGCTCCCAAGTGGGAAATATATAACATATTTACTTTTTGATCAAACTTTATTTGCAAATAATGTGCAGAAGTTTTCTTTCCAGTTTTTCCATTTAGAATTTACGAGTAGCAGTGTACCAGTTTAAGCATGATTTTCTGGAAAAAATTTTATAATTTGAATTTTCTCCTCATTTTTTTTTCAATTTCCAATCCCACATATTCTTTATCAAATACGAATACGAGATGTGTTTGTATACTTCGAAACATGCAACGATCATTTAAAGAAAGACTTTGTATTGATTTTGGTGGAGATCATTTTAAACATTTGTGCTAAAAGTTTTGAACTTGATTTTTTTTTTAATTAATATTATTTGTTAATGACTACTAAAGCCACACATAACAGTAAAAGGGTACTTGTTTAAGACGATATTGACATGCCCACCATATTAAAAATCTAATTATTTTACTCAAGCTGTTAATATACATTGCTTTGCAGCAAAATTTTGGGGACAATTTTAATAATTACAGTTAAATGTCGAAAAGTTATTAACTTTTTTCAAATGAAAAAAATAGCAGGGAAATTTTTTTTATTTTGAAAATATTATGATTTTGGTGACTTTTCGACATAATTTACATTAAAAGTAACAAAATATTTCAATTATGTATTACCATAAATTGTTTAGTTTTCAAAATAAAGTGACGAACTAACATTAAATTATCGTCCGCTGCGAAATTGTCGAACGGTGTAATCAACGACAAATGTTCGCTAAAAATGCCTAACACAATGTAAGAGAAAGTATATGAGAGATATGTCGTCACTTATTTATTGGATGTGTGGGGAGATTTGACAGAGCGGTTAATGGCGGGCGTGAGCAATTTCGTCTTAAATAATGACTGAAATCACAACCAAATTTATTTTTTGTTATAAAACTATTAAGACTGTTTATATTTTTTCAATTATGTATTTAATATTTTAAAATAAAATAGGCAGTGACTCTACCTATAAAGCCCTTGGAAATCCCCCCAAGGCAAATCCCCGTACGCGTTCATTAAAACCTTGCCATATTCAATAAGAATAATCACCTTTAATCATAATTCGTCGAGAGTTTCTTAAGATTGTGGAAGAATATCCAGGAACAATACATTTGTACACGTATGGTTTCAAATCCTGTAGAGGAGTAAAATAATCACTAGTTGTACACAATAGTACGTATACATGGTCCCTTTGTCACGTATTTTTTTTTTGTTCTCTAAAAAGTACTCTGCCAGCGGTCTCTCTACTGGCAAATTATGCCCGAGCTCAGCCGTAGACGATAGAAAAAAAATAAAAGTATAAAAGTGAGCCGCGCCACCGACTTAGACGGTTCAAGCCGGAAAACCCTAGGTCTTATAGGCACTAGCAGAGCCACACGATAAACAACTAAGATTATGGTGAACCAAATAAATAAAATTATAGCAAAAATATATTGGATACTTTACTCACACAATAAATTAAAATACACAGCTCAATAACAAAATTATAACAAATATAATCAAAATTAACAACCAACAATAAATCGAAACTTCAAAATTTACAACTTTATAAGACAACAATAAATCAAAAATCCAAAGTTAACGATTCCATAAAATAATTACAACAAAGGTAAGAATAACTAACCTTATCAGGTTACCAAAAAAACGTCTACAAGTCAACTTTTTAACAATACTTCATCAACGTTCACGCACGGCTGCTAATTTACTCACTTTTTTTTTTCATTTACATAAAGATTTACACTGTTAAAACAATCGAGCTTATTTAAAAATATTTATTTTTACGATGGCTGTCCTTCAAAATAGCAATATTGTAGGATATTTACAAATAAGTATGAAGAAAACATTTTTACTTGGACACAAAGAACTATTGAGAATATTACTTTAATCAAAGTTCAGCCTTGGCATATTATCCAATGCAATAAACAGTGTACCATATTAATAAATCAAAACAAAACTTAATCATGGTGTCAAAAACAAATCACGTCGTTTAAATATTCTAAAATAAATCACTTGTAACCTATTAACCTATTGTAACCAATTAAGATGGCCCAAATACAGCCAGATATGAAAGAAAAAACCGTAGAGGTTCTGCTCACGTGTTAATATCAAATCGTTCCAAAAACTCTCACCACCACCCGACTTCGAAGACTGACATCAAACGACTGACTAAACTACTGACTCCCAGGCCGGATATCAAAAATGACACGGAACACGCGTCAACCAACAATCTTCACAAATCTATGTTCCAAACTCATAATCGCACTCGTCCGTGTTGATAGCCAGCCCATCCACACAGAAATGCAAACCAAACAATAATATAGCTGACAACACACGACTATCGAGGCCAAAAATCAAGGCAAAATATAATAACAAAAACCCCCACTTCATCTCCATCGATTAACAAAAATGTCACAGCCATTAATAATTGAATCCTATCACTACAAGGTATGCAACACTATTAACAACGAGTGATATATTTAAATTACAACAAAATACGGTAAGCGAAACCATTTACGAGTACCTGAGGAATACAAAAACTATCAGAGACCCAATTAATAATGGAACTGTAGAAGGGAAAAAAAATAGGCACGTGACACCTTCCTAAACTTTCCTTCATTTACACTACTAAATTTTACGCAATCTAGCAATCCCTACAGTACAGCGACTTGATAAAAAACCAAAATAAATAATCGTGTCTCTTTTAAAACATCAGAATGATTGAACTTAGGGACATAACCTTTATCTGGGTACTCAGTCCTAAAGGAATCAAAGGTAATGAGCTAGCAGATGAAGCAGCACGTCGTGCAGCCGAGGTTAATAATTTTTATGTAAACCAAACCAAACATTCAAACTCAAAATGCTTTGTAAAATCACTTACACATAAAAGCTGGCAACACGAATGAAGTATATTAAAAAAACACGATCTAGGGTCGCTAGATTTTATTAGATTCTATTAGATTCTATTGCTAATGAACATCTACAAAACGGTAAAGAAACCAAGACCTGCGGCGAATGTGGAGAACGCCTCACGATCTCATACACCTCGACGCAACCTCACTGATCTAAAAAAATTAGAGAACCAAACTTCATAAAGGATATAAACCTATTTAATAATGTATAAGTAAAATAAATAAATCAATCTGGAATAATACAGGATTTATCAGCTCTACAGTACCTACTGTGTAAAGGTGCCAATGACCTCAGTAGTCAACGCACTACTAGAAAAAGAAATTAAAAATCAATTAAAAAAATGCATTTTGTTTTTAAAAAAAAATATCTCAGTTAAGTAAAGAAGAGTGAAAAAACTACTGATTCAGGTTTAGACTTACCCTGTATATAGAGTATAATTGCTGCGAAACCTAAATGACCTGTTAAACTTCGCTTACTCATAAAACATAATATTTATTATAAATTACAAAAAAATTATTACATTTGAAATGATACAGGTTTCTGAAGTTATCACGATTTTAACCTCAAAGTGAACATAATTTTAAAAATCCTTGGTATACTCCAAGAAAACATCATATCAGGTGACTCAAAAAACGACCCCTGTTTAAATATAAGATAAAAAATAAGTAATGTCAGTTAAACAAGGTATGTTTGGTTAGGTTTAGATACCCTATAGAATTATAAACTAAATTTTGAAGTATGCATCTTAAGAAGCTTAATAATTTAGCTCTTATAACTTTTTTGTATTAATTATAAAAACGAAATACAGGAACTTCACCGCACTTTTGTATTTAAATTATTTGAAACTAGCATTGCTTTTTTCTTGTTTGCCCCTATATTTATTTGAAAAATAGTAGTTTTTTAAAAATAAAGTTTTTCACTTTTTTTTAAATACAATATCTCATAAGATTGTCATTATAAAAAGTATATCGTATACTCGTATAAATTTTTTCGCAATTGTTTGAAAACATCCTATACATCGTTTTGACAAAAAAAAAATAAATCTTATTTTTTAATCTTTTCGCCAAGTTATACTTAGATCATCCAACATTCCGATAGAGGAGCCACCGTGCATTTTATTGAATATTTATCCAAGTTTGCAACCGTGCAAATGAGTAATTAAAGTCAAAACTAACTTTACTGCCAATTAATCTGGCGAACTGGTCGGTGTGCACTGTTGCCAATAAAGTTAGGTATTCCATGTATCAGCTGTTTTGAACTATCTGCTATCATTTGGCTAAGGGTTGGAGATTATTCTAATGTCTATTCAATACAAAATTGACAGTTAACACCTATTCATTAAAAAATTAACAGTAACCACATAATAGTTTTCAAAAAAAAATTATCAAAAACAAATAAATGTGTATAATAAAAAGTAGAACTGTTTAAGAATTGTTTGTAATCATGTAAATTATTTATTTTTTTTACAAATGTTTGTAAATACTTTTAAGTTACCCCTTAAAATTTAGCAGTTGAATTATTTTAACAATAAATCTTCCAAAGTTGAACCTGTTTAATAAGTAAATGTTCTTATCTTTTCAATATTCCCGAGTTGCCTGTGGTAACCAACCGTATCAGTAGCAAAAATTATTCAAACAAACATAAATTCAACGGCCGATCTCACTGAAATTTTATCGAATTTTCGATTAACGCTGTTTTCATCACATTTTCCCCGACTTTTTTCATAATTATCAATATTTTTCATCTGTTATGATTTTTTGCTTTCTCCGTGCTATTTAAAAAAAATACTTAATAAACAATATTTTACCTCATAAATTACTTTACTCGACGAATCGGAGGCTCAATGAGCATATTAGAAGGCACATTAACTGTAACCTTGACGATTTTTCTTTTTAATTGTTCAACTTGATATTTTTTTGACTGTTCGGTGTCCAGCTTCTGTCGGCACCACAGTGCAGTAGCGTCGCCGCCCACTTGCATACTGATTCCAAATTTTTGGTCGAAAGGTTCATGGTCATCGCAAAATAAGTGGTAGTCAGGTGTTACTCACCTGTATTGCCTAAAAACACTTCGATATGAACGCAATCTGGTGTCACTACTTTTTTTTGTATTGTGGGATACATTAATGCTTCATTAGAACACTTAACAAACTTCTCCAAACAAACGACAAGGAGATCAGAGAAAAATACAGAAGAGGTAACAGGGAGGTAAAAAATAAAGTAGTTAAAAAAATCAATCCTGAGAGAGAAAGTGCGAATACTTAGAACATCAAATAGAAGGAACCTGGAGTTCAGAAGCTTGGAAGATCATAAAAACGATAAGAACATTAAAAAATCAAGGATCAAACTTTGAAAGTATAACGAACAAAGACTAGGTACACCACTTTAAAGACCTCTTGGAGAAAAAACAGCATAAATTCCTGGAAGAACAGCATCAAATACATAATCTAAGTGATACAGATCTGCAGATAAAGTAGGTGCAACAAGCCGTAAAAGAAACAAAATTAAAGAAATCTCCTGGACCTGGAGGAATTCACCCCGAATTTATAAGATATGGACCTGAAAAAGAATGCTTAGGCTCTTATTTGAAAGATACATAAATAGAGAAGAAACGCCGATTGAATGGAGAATTTCCTGTACATTAACCATTTACAAAAAGGGTTTAAAAGATGATCCCAGGAATTACCGTGGCAAAACAGTTATACCAACAATAGGAAGAATATATTCCAGGATTCTTAAAAATTTATTAGAAGAAGACATCAAAAATAAACAACTGGAGGAACAAGCAGGCTTCCGAGCTGGAAGATCCACAACATATAACCTTTTTACTCTAAAATAGCTTTGGAAAAGCGTGCCCAGCGAAATATAGAGACATACATAGCTTTTATAGATCTTGAAAAAGCTTACGACAGCGTCCCCATATCACAATTATAGAAAAAAAAATGGAAAATCTTGACGTAAGGCCAACATTAATCCGGGCCGTTTAACTTTACTATCGACAAAACTGCCGCTATTAAGGTTGGAACATCACTGACTGATTCTTTTCACACAACAAAGGGACTGAGACAATAATGCTGCTTATCTCCTACATTATTTAAAATTGACCTAGACCAATCACTTAAAGGGTGAGCTCGTAAATGCAAAAACATGGGCCTACGGGTAGAGGATGACACTCTATATAACTGTATTTCGCAGACGTTCAAGTGGTAATTGCGTAGGACGAACAGCGTTTCAGCTATATGGTCAGAAAGCTACATAAGGAATGCACACAAGCTGGTCTCACGATAAATCTAAATAAATGTGAGTACCTTATTGTGGGCAGCAATGAATGCAACAACTTGTCATTATAAAACGAAACAATAAAAAACGTTGATTTAACAAACAAGAAACTAGTAAGGACGAGAACCAAGAAAAAATAATCAAAGGTAGGAAAACTATTGAAGCCTTAAATTTTGTACTTTGGGAACAATACATCAGACGAGACACCAAACTTGGAATTTACAAAAAAATCCTTCAGAGTGTATTGACATATGGTTCGGAAATATGGGATATAAGTAAGATACATGGAAAAAAACTGCTGGTCACGGAGATGGACTAAGAAGAAGCTGCAGAAGATCAAGACCTAAAATAATAAGAAATGTGGACATAAGAAGGAGCATGAACACCGAGCGAGATATTATTGAGGAGTTGACATGCTTCGGACACACAAAAAGAATGGATTCAACAAGATGGTCAAAAAAAGTATTGGAGTGGATACCACCAGAAAAACGAAAGATGGGACGACCAAGGAAAAGTTGGAGAGATGACATTGACGGGGATATGGAAGCAAGAAATTTAGAGGAGGATATGTGCTACGACAGAAGAAACTGCAAATTGAGGACGGAGAGGCGGTGACAGCCGTAAAACCGTATATATAAAACACTATGTACTAACTAACACTGTGATCTCTAAGGCCTCAAAAGTAACCAAAATCCTCTGCAAGGATATCACTGCAGTCCCTGGCTGTTTAAAAAAGCCAGACGGCAGGTACACGGAAACAAAAAATAAATCGCCGAAACTACTGATGGAAACCCATATCCCGGGTTTTAGCGAATAAAACACAGCCCAAAAAGACCATAAAATTCTCAGGGACAATTATTGTACTAGGGACTGGGATCTAGTGGCCAAAATAATCAAACCGAGTGGGGTAGAATGGGTACTAAAAATATTCGACCCATACAAAGCACCAGGAACAGATGGAATATATCCGGTTCTGTTACAAATAGGTATGCGAACCTAATTGGCCCACTCACCAATCTTTTAAGGGCTAGTATCGCCCACAGACTCATCCCAGAAGCCTGGACCGGAAGCCCAAGCCAAGAAAAAACGGCCACGTGGCAGGCTAAAGACTTTCGACCAATAAGCCTCACCTCCTTTATATTGAAGACATTGGAGAGACTGGTTGACAAACACATAAAAAACACTACTTTAACTATGCGCCCCCTGGCTGACCCCCAGAACGCGTACCGGGAGGGCAGGTCCACGGAGTTAGCCATCCACCATCTGGTGGAGAGAGTTGAGGCGCAAAAAGAGCACAAGGGCTACGCACTGGGTGTCTTTATGGACATTGCTGGAGCTTTTGACAGCACTACCAACAAGTCCATAAGGAAAGCAATAACCAACAAAGGGGTGGAAGCAAACCTTATTGATTGGACGGAAACTATGCTAAAAGGTAGAGTACTGACCGTCAGCAATAAAGAATACCAACTAAAAGGCCGCCCCACTGATGGATGTCCTCAGGGGGGCGTATTTTCGCCTCTTTTGTGGTGCCTGGTGGTGTTGTTAAAGAAGATGTAGTAACAAATTAAGATAAAGGAATGTTTAAATGTTTTGGACATGTAGAGAGTAGAGATGAAAAAAGATTGACAAAACAGATTTATAAGTATAAATGGGAAGTCGGTAGAGATTAACGTATCTAACGTATCTTGATTAGATCAAAATTGTTTTGAAAAAATTCCAGGTCAGGAGTAACAGCAACCGACGAGCATGTAAAAATGCTCTGATGAAAGTAGAAGAAGTAAAAGATATGTGTAAGAACCGTAGCAAGTGGAAGAAAGTGTTCGCTGCCTACCATGGGAAAAAAGCGTGGCTATACAGGGTGTTAGTAAATAAGTGCGACAAACTTCAGTGAGTGATTCTGCATGAAAAAATAATGACAGTTTGCTGTATAAACGTATATCCGCAAACATTTCGTTTCAGAGATACGGGGTATTAAAGTTTTTCTTAAAAACTGACGATTTACTTATTGCTTTAAAACCGGTCGAGATATGCAAATGAAATTTGGTGGGTACGCGTTAAGATGTTTTATTATTTTGCATAAAAACGGCACCCCATACGAAAAAAATGCATGAAAACTTTTTGGTCACAAATTGAATGAGAAATTTAATTAAAATTTTAAATTTAAAATATGTTAGTGGCGTACCATTTTTTTCTTTAAAAAATAACTACCTCTTAAAATTTACCAAATTTTATTTGCATATTTCGATCGGTTTTAGATCAACAAATAAATCATCAGTTTTTAAGAAAAACTTTAACACCCTGTATCTCTGAAAACAAAGCATTTGCGGACATACGTTTATATAGTAAACTGTCATTTTTTTGTCATGCAGAATCACTTCCTAAATTTTGTCGCACTTATTTACCAACAACCTGTATGTGTGTATGTAGTAAGAATAAATCAGACTGTTGTTAGTTAGCCAAGCCAAAGACAAGAGTCTCACTGAGCTTAGTTTAACATGTAAAAACAAAAATTGCAGCAATACATCACTGTGCATAAAAGTTACTTAGGCAAGAGTTTAAGGAAAAGACCATTGTCATATACTCTGACAGCCAAGCGGCTATAAAAGCTATCAGCCCCATACCAGTTAACTCCAAACTTGAGTTGGTCTTTACCCTGGGAACCAGACCACACATGTTACAATGGCAATGAAGAGGATGATTTACTAGTCCGAGAAGAAGCCTGATTGGTCCAGAACCTTTTTGTAATATAGCAAAAGCACTGCGAAAACATAGAACAGTATTTGAATAAAAAATGGTGGAACAAGGCGTCAGGAATAAGACGGGCAAAAGAGTTCATTAAAGAACCTTCGCCCGAATTCACGGAGTAGCTTTTAAGCTAGAATAGGCGATTAACCAGGATTATGGTTAGTCTTCTGACAGGGCATTGTAGAGTCAAAAAACACATGAACAAAATTGAACTGGCAAACACAACCATATGTAGGTCCTGCAAGAAGATGAGAAAAACTCAGTACACATTCTGTGCTATTGCGAAGGTATGACAAAGCTACGGTTTTCTATGGTAGGGAAGGAAAAACCAAATCTTTACAATATATGGAGGACCTTAAGTCTGGGCTATGTCTAGTAATAAGGACAGGTCTACTTTTACTTAATATGATGGCACCACAATAGATCTACAAGGGTCGCAGTGGAGAGGCTACTATGAGCACATAAGCCCGATACTAATCTTTTTCTATTTAGATAAAAAATACTCTAAATTTTTAAATGTGCAAGTTTTATTGGAAGTTTTAATTACTTTTTTATTTTAATTTTTTATTTTGTAAGATTCGTAGAGTAGAGCTTTATTGCGAACCCCATGAAAATAGTGAATACAAAAAACATTAATCAGAAGAAGACGATATTAATCTTCAAGAGGAATATTTTCAACCGCCACAAATGTTTTATCTACCTCGTATATTATTTTACCACTTGTCAGTCTCATCACAATACTAATACCTTACTTCTCCTTTTCTTTAAAACAATATAAGCCATCGATTCATCATTGAACTAATAATATTTCAACACCATATGCACCGAATGTCTTTCGTGTTCTTACTACGATGAAATACTGAATCTATTTACCATTTTTGATCCCGTCGTAATAAATTCTCAAGAAGTAATTTCCTTCGCAACACATTACTTCTCTCAGATCGCTGCGAACTCTCTTTCTTTCTTCAGCCTGTAATTCGCTGGAACCCTATCTTAGGAGTCATTAATTTTATAGGTTATAAGGATAAATTAATATTTTGAATATTAAGCCGGCCCGTTTTGAAAATGTGCGGCTTAAAACCTAATAAATTTTCCAAACTGAGTGGATAATTTCGCTTATTCTATCTATATGTATAAAAATGTTCAGTTGGTTTGTGTACGCTTTAAAAACTCAAAAAGTTCTGCATTGATTAAGCTCAAATTTTAACATTACATACAACCCACTTTAAAGATTGTTTTAATCTTTTTTTAACCTCCGACGCATGGGGATATGGGGGGTGAAAGTAGAGGTGAACAATCGAATATTTTCAAATTTATCGTGAATATTATTAATGTTTGGGTAAATTTTAGCTATAAGCTCTTCTACAGGAAAAACAATTGTACCTATCTTTGTAGGGAAAATTATATTATTATCCAGTTTCGGTAAATCACTCTTTCCTATTTTAAGCAACAGGTCTGAGAACTGTCCGGCAGTAACATCTCCCCTAAGATGGACTCTCATATTTTTGGTAAGACTCAATTTTGTCACTGAAGGCCACAAATATTTTTTTTATTTAACATTTCAATTTTAAAGAGTATTGCATTGTATCAAGCTTTTATGTGAGTTTAATGTGTTTTGAATAAAGTCGGATTGAATTTTCAAATATGTGTCACAACAAAATGTAATTTAAATCAAAAGCACAAAGAAGTATTGATATTAACCACCTCCAAAATAACTTTCTACCCCTTTTTAACCTTGTTAGGCGATGAGTTTTAATAAAATACAAACACGTCTTTTATCAATTCTTTTACAGAATGTTTATGCAAAATTTGAAGTAGATTGGACCAATGAATCACCGAGGCATACGATGTTTGGTTAATCCTTTAAGGTTTGTTTATTTGCATTTTATGATGTATTGTATTCCAGGTTTATCCTTAAGCCTTGAGCAAAACTGCGATAAGAACGCACTGATATTTACGTTTTTCTGTCCCGAATAATCTTGTATGACTACCAATTTGAACCTTTGCAATAAAACTGTGCTATTTTACTTTTTTAAATGAACTTTAACTCCGATGTAAACACGGCTTGAGTCTATTATTTTTTACAATAGGTATTTATGAATCTTTAAGAAACTAAGTATTTTCTTAATGTAAAGCAACAATTTTTTGGCAGCCCAAAGAAACTTGATAAAACATCAATATAATTAAGGTATAGGACGATTTTAATCATAAGCCTCCTCGAGTCTTTTCATAATTAAAAATATGATATTGCTCTTGTTTTTTTTGTTCAATTAAGTAGAGAATTGCAATTCGAATAAACCCACCAAGTGGAAGTATTTAATTAAATTTTTAAAAGTTTTCTTTTACCCCGATGGACTAAACAGTTCATTTCTTCAAAGGACTTTCGGGGACTTACGCAAATTTATCAATTACTGTTTCTTATTTCAGCTAAATTTGACATTTTTAAAGCTTCGTTGCAGATTTGAGAATAAAAATGCTAGCAGTGGCGTACTTATTTCTTTTGCAATTTAGATTTACAATATTTTTTTTTATCTTCATAAACTTAATAAATGTTTCTATTTATTAATTTTTTTAACTCATTTACAATCTACTTAAATAAAGTTTGGAGTTTTTGAAATTAATTATCAAAAATTATTTTCTATTTTTAGATATAATATTGTGACTGTCCAGTAATTTTGGCAACATGTCGACATTGCTTACACTGTAGAAAATTTTATTTTTTTGGCTAATATTGATATTTTAATTAATTCAAATATTGAGTTTTGGGAGGTAATCGAAACATCTACATTTACAATTGACTGGTAGAAAAGAAATGTGAGGAAATTAAATGTTAGACATTTATTTTTAAGGTTTTTTTTTTCAGAGGTGAACAAAAAAATCCAAATTTTTTATGGACAGGTTATGAGTCCGAAAACTCAAGGTCTACTGTGAGACTCCACTGACTGTGTCAGGACTACTCACTAAAAACTCCACCCTTATTTAGGTCCGTCTGGCTATTGCCTCCGGTGACACTTAGGCCTGTTGGCCTATTGTATCTTGCCCATGTGTTTTTGTATCATTGTACAATGGAGGCTCCACCAGCAGACCGCCCAGCAAGGACCCGAAAACAGCAAAAGAAACACTGCGCCGCCGCAAGGCACTGGTCCGAATAAGACAGGCAATTCTTTGGACCTAGAACCACGCTGCTCCCAATCCAGTACCTTCGTACCTTGTAAAAGTTTGTACAAGTTCTGTACTGAGTGGGAACAATATAGTCACCCAAGAACCGCTTATTCCCCCCAGCGCCCCGCAGCAGCACAGCAAGCGCTCCATTGCCCCCGGAACCCCGCTGCACAACCCACAGGCCAGGCCTCCATTATACAGTCTTAGCTGATTCCTGTTCATCGGTAACAGTTCTGCCATCTTTTTATGGCACGGTCCTTTTATGTATTATTTCCCGTGTTTTTTTCCTGGTATACTTTTCCAGTAGTTTTGTGTTTTTCCGAACCACTTCTTGCAAGTTCGTCCACTTCCTCATTACCTGCAACTTCCTGGCGTCCTGGAACCTGTATAAGTTTGACGTGATTACGGTCTATCAGCGTTATCAGTTCTTCTTTGCATACAACGAGTATATGGAAAGTGATGGTATGGCCCTGAGATGCCCCCTGCACAGGACTACTACAGGATTTCGCCCGGTTTCCTGTAGGCTCCGTTAGCGACGGTGCTCACCCACCGCCATGCATCCATCAGCACGGGTCGCATAACACTTTGGATTGGGAGTCTTTTAGTCGCCTTTTACAACAGGCAGATCATACCTGGGATCTATTCTATTTTCCCCGTATACCTAGGAAATTATTTTTATGGTTAGATTAATGTTGTTGCAAGTAACAGCTATAGGTTCACGGCATAAAATGATATAGTTTATTGCATAGCATAAAACATAATATTTTTTCTGAAAGTACTATCAATTTAAGGAACCTGTACAATTTTATAAAATATTACTGTGACAGTAAAAATGGTCGCCTGCATTTTGATCCCCGAAAAAAATATCCCCATGAAATAAAATATCCAACAGAAAACCCCTAGACCAAAAATACGCGACAAAAATATTGAAAATTCAATAATAACATAATATGTATATCATAAAATAACTTCACCGTCGTTAACATAATAAACAATTATTTGACGAAATAAATTACACATCTAAATTAATAAAAAAAACACATATTTTATTACCAAAACAAATTTTACATCACTCACTAATGATTTCCATGAAGGGAAGCAAATAGAGTCTACTAATTTTGGTAATGGTAAATATTTTACTAAAGATTTCCATAAAGGGGAGCAAATAGAGTCTATTTATTTTGATAATAGTAAATATTTTACTTAAAATTTTCATCAACGGGAACATATTTAGTCTATTCAACGATTGTGTGATGTAAAAAACATCAACAATATAATATTGGTCAAAACGATAACTACTAGATTATCGATAATAACCTAACCTAACCTAAACTAAATTATTAAATCCTGAATGCCACTTTTCTAATAACTCAACAAAATTTGATCGTTGCGCCATCTTTGGTAGATTGTAGATTGTAGGGTGGGTCGTGAAGACTATGCAGCCTCTTAAGCACCTCGACCTATCAGATCTTTTGTGAATAACTCTTAATCTATTCAAGTCCCGGGATTCCGAGACTTCGAGCGAGGTTTATTAGTTTCCTGGGTGGGGGCTTAGTTTCTGACATCGAAGGGCTTTAGGAAGGCCCCTTCCAAAAACTTAAACCTCTTGCAGAAAAGCGCTGGGCATTCGCAAAGTAAATGTTCTGCAGTTTCAGCAAAGTTCTCGCAATAGCGGCAACTATCACTAGCTGTTTTGCCCATCTTTTTAATGTGATACCTCAGAGGGCAGTGTCCAGTAAGGAGGGAGTCCCGTCACCAGTTTCAAGTCTTTTTTGTTATACTCAAGAAGCTGTTTAGCTTTCCTTGGCGAAAGGCTTACTAGCCTTTTCGCTTGTCTTTGTCCTGGTACTTTATGCCAGTGAGATTTCATTTCATCTCTTTTCCAGCGTCAAACCTCTTCTTTCAAGTGGTCTTTGGAAAGTCCACAGAAGGATTCTGGGCCGGAAAATTGTGTATTCGCCCCTTCCTTTGCAAGGCAATCTGCTTCTTCGTTGCCTTTAACTCCCTTGTGACCTGGAAGCCATCTTTGGTAACTTTTTAAACTGTTAGTTAGGATTTATTAATTATTGATATCGATAATATATGTATTTGTACATGCGTAGTAGCATGATTTTTGTAATTTCACCTGTTTCTCTGGCACAAGTCTGTGTTTTTGAGGTTATTTATGTTATTTGCGTTTTTGTTATTAACTAAATTAGTAATAATGCCTTTTCAATTTATACGATCACAAAAGGGTCATAATCTATTATTATTTAAAGGGATGACGTATTGTACAAAGCGTAAAAACAAAAATGATATTTCCTGGCGATGCAATGTTGATCCAAAGTGTCATGCTATCATACATACAAATACTAAGAGCAAAAATGGTCCGGGAATGTTTTGTCCAGTGATCAAAACGCGTGTCACCGTAAAAATTGCTCTCAGTCGATGTATGTTAGTGTATGTTGCTATTTCTTTATTTTCTAATAAAATAATTATAAAATAATAATAATTAATAAATAATAAACCAAACAAAAATCTGAGATTGCTTAACACCATCCTTTTTAATCCAACATCATCTTATTAGATTTTTTTTAAGTTCTTTCTCTTTCTTGTCCTTTTATTCTCGAGAGAGTATGGTGACATCATGTCTCAATTGCTCGGATCGTAGTTCTCCATTCTTCTCTGTCTTGAGCTGCAAGAGAAGCTTCTTGCAGACCGTGACCAATGATTTCTTTGGTTTGGTCCACCCAGCGCGTTGGAGACCTTCCTCTTGGTCGTTTACCATTGATTTTTCCCTCTACAATAAGTTTTTCCAGTCCATTCGTTTTTCTTGAAATTTGTCCAAAAAACCGTAGCTATGATTGGTTTATCCTGGTTGATAGCCTTGTAGTGATTTTTAGTTTTTTAAAAATTGGCACGTTAGTACGGTGTTCTGTATATGATACTCGCAGCATTCTTCTGTAGGCCCACATTTCAAAAGCATCTATTATTCTTCGATTGGCCATTTTTAAAGTTAGGATGTAAAATTATAGCATGAAAAGTTATTAGTATTTAAGTTTAAAGTTTTATTAGTTGTCACAAAAGGCGTAGGTATTTAAATATCTATTATTCAGACGGTAATTATTGGGTTTATAAAAAGTTCTATTTATGTCGCAGTCATCTGTGATTTTTTAAAAATCGGGACATTAACAGTTATATCCAATTATAAAATCTTAAATTGATGAAAGCATTCGACGAAATTGAGCCTAAATTGCATGCTTATTTTTCCCCAGTCTCCTCTGGTATTGTGAAAATTACCTTGCTCAATGAAAGCTCCTAAAGAAACCTCGTACAATTGGAAGCAAAACTTGCAATGCTTATCTTCGAATGACACTCCATTTTCTATTAAAATATATCTGTTCCCCTATCAATAATTTTATTTTCGTCTTTTTCAATTTTTCAATCTCAACAGAGACCCAGTTCATTCTTAGACTTTTTTATTATACGTTTCTTTTATTTTCTTGTTAGTTTAGACAAACGCATAAGGACTTCCATAGCAAAACGAATAAATTTATTTCGACATCTTTCCGCTCTCCCACTTTCATCCAATTAATAATTTAATTACTATTTTATTACAATGATGGAAACCGTCAAAGTCGCAAACTTGAATTACACATTTAAAGTAAATTTTGTCTCATTATTAAAATCATCGTGAAATTTGTTCCGAGGTTTGATCGTGCTGTGTTTTTTGGATGGTTTTACAAACTATAAAATGCTTGGTAAAATTTTCTTTTTATTCTCCCAAACGGGAGACTGTTATTATTATTTTTATTACATGGTAAGGGCAGAGGATCAAGTCCTGTTTTGTCCATTAATAAGTTACAGAATATAAATAAAACAATAACTGACACTAAGCCTAAACTTAAAGTTTATGACTACTCGAAATTTTTGACTTAAAGCTTCCAAACATTGAGAAACATTTCAATATTTTTAACCTTTTTATCCCTTTATTTATTTTTTGTATCTGTGGATTGTCGCCAGCAGTCTGTATTTGCTTTAATAAATCACTAACGTCATCTCCAGAATCATTTATAATATATTGTGCTGATGGAGAAGGTATTAAACACAATAACGGAAATGGTAGGATATCGAACTAATCTGTAAACGTCATGAGACTACTTGAGGATGTTAAATGATCTTCAAGCTGAACTACTGACAAGCAATTAAGGATTACTTTACTGTACGGAATGTCCATCCAGAGTATTATGAGAAAAGCATTTCTAGAATAAGAAATATATAATATTTGATAAACACACAAGGCGTTCAGGAATTACTCAGCCGAATGAAAAAAAATGGCAGTTGTAGAGACTGCCGATAGAAGTGAAAACACAATATTTTTTTTTTATGAAAATAGTCGCAAAAAGGGTAGACCTATCGTATGGGCCGCGGACGGCCAGCACTGCGACTATTAGAAGGGGAAGGGATTATAGAAAGGAAATGATTGTGGACACGCTTTTTAAAACAAGAGTTTTTATTTCTCTGGAGCATCTGCCATGGAAATATCTGTAGAGCAATGACTGGTCTGCAACTCTTCTTCTATGTTCTAGAGGGTGAAGTGTATCTGTGAAAGTTGAGCTGTTTATCAAGCGATTGGTTTTTTTCTGAATGGAATCTAGAAGACGAAGAGAATGCCTTGGTACTGAACCCCAAATGTGCGAGCAATACTCCAGTAGAGGTCGGATTTGAGCCTTGTACGTCGTCAACTGTTGATCAGGAGTAAAAAACTTTCTGACTTTCCACAGAAAACCTAGCCTCTGGCTTGCCGACTTTGCGATGTTAGCAACATGGTCATGCCAAGACATATTATTAGACACCGTGACTCCCAAAATCGAGATGGAGGGACTTGGTTCAAGGGTATTTCCGGACATTGTGATGGGATGATTTGAGGAATTCACTTTCTTGGAAAACGTGGCACTTTGTGTTTTTTGGGCGTTGAACTGAACAAGATTGTTGGTTCCCCACTCGACGATTGCTTTAAGATCTCTATTGATAGAATCAACCTGTTCCTGCCTGAGTCTTTTTGTATCATTCACCGAAAGTGATCGATAGGATGTGAAAGTTGAGACAAGTGTGCTATCGTCTGCGAAACTGTAAATGAGGTTCGTGGTGGTTTTCAAGAGGTCGTTGAAGTGTAAAAGAAATAAGGTGGGGGACAGGATGGAACCCTGGGGGACCCCGGCATTAGTTTTAAACGCATCAGAAGAAATACCGTCAACTGCCACATGTAAGGAGCGATCTTGCATGAAGCTCAAGAGCCATTGGCGCAGTTTGCTTGGGAGACCGACAATATAAATCAAATGATATAAAATTATAGATAAATCAATTTGCAAAAAATAGCAAAGCACATATTTTATTTTTGACAATTTAAATTAATAAATAATGATTTCGAAATATTAAATTTTTAAATAAAATAAAATACTTAATGAAATGAAAGTCGGAACCGTTTCCATTATTTTAAACTAATAATGTTAATGATATAAGGTGATAAACTATAATTTTCCATTAATAAACATATTTTAAACTTCAACACATTAATCTTGAATTATTATTAGATTTTATAAAAAAATTTATTTTTAAATCCACGATAATAAACGAGATTTTACCCATCCAAAAAGCTTAAACAATAGAAAAGCATGTCGCATGTCGGTGTGTCGGTGACGCAAACGCACGAGATTTCACCTATCCAAAAAGCGTCTAACGCGCATAGCACACAGCCACTGTGTGTGAGCCAGTCATGAGTATGTCGCATATCGGTGACGACATGAGCATTTCGGTGACGCGAACCCTTAAGATTTTCCCCTCCAAAAAGTGTCCAACGCGGCCAAAGAAGTTTTTACTTCAAAAATACTGCTCAAGCACTCTCCTAAAATATATGTTAATTAACGTTTATTAATAACATTAAAACTATTTTACGAACAGAAGACGTTCTTTAAATTTATAGAATAATATATTTTATTGTTACCTTTGGATTATAATTTTCATTTATTGTTAACATAACTCGTAGTAGCAATATTCAGTTCATCTTCACTCTCGGTACTAGGACTCTTCTCGTTACTGTTATCGTTAGTATTTTTTTCGTCTGAACTATTGTTGTCATTGTTAAGAGTTTAAGAACTGACTGTGGTTTTTTGAGCGATAAGCACATTCACTCGTCACAAACAAAGCATAACAACTGAAGCAACTTCCCTCACGTGTGAATTCAATCAAGCCGTTGCAAAGATTGTCCGAATTAACTACTCAAAGCTGAGAGTGGCAGTAAATTTAAATGTGTTCAAATGTACCACACGATCAAACGTACCCCCTCTTTACCCGTACACGTGTACTACGCGGGAAGAGGGAAAAATGGTCCCTTTGATAAGCACGTGTAGGAGTATTATACAGGAGTTCATATTCTTATATTTATTAATAATTTGAACAGCCAAACATCCAAATATTTCACTTCAAGCTGAAACAAATATATCCACACTTAATCTGGAAAGTATTAAATCAAAGATTTTAAGCACTTTATTTTTACCATATAACAGGAGTATTTTTTAAATTCCTTAAAATTGTGATTTTGTGCAAAATCAAACATACTAACATCTTTGATCTGCTACCTGACATGATTAGTAGTAGTAGTAGTATCGTATGGTTTGTCGTGAGTAGACGTGTTCCACATCGTGTGCTGCTAAATTTTGCTAATATTGAAGGAAAAACTGTGTCTGTAAATCTGATTTCTGGAGTGGTTACTTGTTTCGTGTGGGCCTTTTAAACAGTTACATTGCGTTGTAAGTACAACATTTGTAATAACATGACAACAAGTAATCAGAAAAGGGGCGAGGACGGAGATCAATTGCACCTAGCAATTAAGTCCGCAGTCAATAAATTGTGCACGTCAGAGTCTTTCATCACCGAGCTAACTAACTGCATTTTTGAGAAAATTCGTGAAGATATTGAAAAGGAGCTGGAGACATTACAGAAGAAAACCACTGAGTTAGAAAAGGTAGTCCAAAAGCAAGATGATACCATTAAATTGATGGCCAAACAGAACGAAAGATTTGAGAAATGGATTCGTAGAAATAATATTATTGTCTACGGATTGGAAGAGATGAATGATGAAAGCATTAAAGATCGAATTTTACAAATCTTCAATACTAAAATGAACTTAACTATTAAAAATTCTGATGTCGGAAGCTGTTACAGACTGGGAAAACCTAATGCAAAGAAATCTAGGCCAGTGTTGGTGAATTTTTTCAATGGATATACCAGACAAATTATTTTTTCCAACAAAAAGTATCTCAAAGGTACCAAATACGTAATCAAAGAAGATTTAACGAAGGAACAATCAACTTTGTTTAAGATGGCCATACAAAAAGCTGGAAAAGATGGTAAAGTGTGGACAAGCTCAGGTACCGTCTTTTTGAAGTTGGCAGATAACAATATTACCAAGATTATCTCCATTGATGATTTGGCTGAAGTTTGAGTTCGTATATGCTAAAATGAGAATTTTTTTTTTCTTTTTTTTTTTTCTACTTTCTTCTGAACTATTTTTCTGAAGAATTTGGTTATATTTGGTGTCAGTTTGGTAATTTTTGTTATTCATCTTTATATAATATCTAACTGAAATCACTATTACAAAAGTTCAAACATTCTAATAGATTAATTAGTGGCACATGGGTGCAGTTGGGATGTGTTCGGATCCAATACTCTATTTCGAGTTCATAGTTTTTACTTTCTTTATTTTTTATTTTTTGGTTTAATTTCTTATCGTACGGAATAAAATAAAAATGCTTGGCAATTTATACATAGGTTGTCTCAATGCAAGGTCGCTTGTGCCTTCTTTGCAATCGGTAAAATTAATTATAGATGAACATCAATTTGATATATTTTTTATTTGTGAAACATGGTTAAATGAAACTATTAGAAATGATGTAATAAATTTTGATGGGTATAACTTATACAGAAAAGATAGAGGTAGCTTAGGAGGAGGTTT
Source organism: Agelastica alni (assembly GCA_950111635.1). Classification (NCBI taxonomy): domain Eukaryota; kingdom Metazoa; phylum Arthropoda; class Insecta; order Coleoptera; family Chrysomelidae; genus Agelastica; species Agelastica alni. Next base: position 50,651,051 of record OX467712.1, on the reverse strand, counting down.
GTGTATTTACGTAAATAATAAGATATATAGCGAAGAATTGAATCATCGTGGAACGGTATCGGAACAACTCTGGGTAAATATAAAAATTAAAAGTAAAACTTTTGCTCTTGGTGCAATATACAAGCCTCCAAAAATAAATAATAATTCTTTTATAGCTGAAATGGAAGATATTCTAAGTTTAATACATCCCACTGTAGATGAAATTATTTGCGGCGGAGATCTTAACATAGATTTTTTAAATACCGATGATAGTTATGTAGACAAGATGTCATCTGTTTTAGAGTGCTTTGGCATTGGTCAAATCATAGAAACTCCTACAAGAATTACAGCTACTACTGCTACTTTACTTAATGGTATTATTACCTCATCTAACTGGGTTGTTGAGAGGGGAGTTATCCACGCAACAGGTGTCATTGCTGATCATGATATAGCTTCATGTAAAGTCAGGGTGTGTGTTGAGAAGCAGGTTCCTAAAATGATAACGTACAGGTCCTTTAAATATTTTAATGAAGATGATTTTAGAATAGATTTATATAATACTCCATTTTTTAGAATATATGATCAGGAAGGGGTTGACGGAAAAATAACATATTTAATTAACTGTCTGGTTTGCCTGTTTGACAGACATCTACCTTTGATAACATCGCGTGTTTCAAAGCCCAGAGCTCCTTGGTTATCTGGCGCTATTAAAGAAATGATGACAATACGTGATAAAGCACTGAACAGGTATAAGAGAACTAAATCTAATCATCACTTTCAGTTTTATAAGGACATGAGGAACTACACAAATTCTGCTATTAAAAGAGAGAAAAAAGCATTTTTTACATACCAACTTAGTAATAAAAATTCTAAAAATCTTTGGAATACTTTAAGGGCTTATAATGTTATACCTAGCAAGTCAAGCACAATACCAGACAATTTGAAAAATCCTGCTGAAATAAATGAATTTTTTATCAATTCTTGTGTTACAAAAGAACCTCCTGAAGAATTACTTTCGTCATACAAACACAGAAAAATAGTGGAATCAGATTTTGAATTTCAAGAGGTGAATGACTTATTTGTTTATCAAACAATAAATGCTATAAACACAAATGCTGCTGGTGAAGATGGATTAAATTTAAAGCTATTGAAATTATGCTGTCCACATATAATTCCTTACATCACACACATTATAAATTTTTGTTTAACTCATAATATTTTTCCTGAACTTTGGAAAAGAGCCGTTGTAAAAATATTGCCTAAAAAGTCAAATCCACTTGAATTCAAAGATTTGCGCCCAATAAGTATCCTGCCAACTTTATCGAAGGTACTCGAAAGGGCTATAGAAGTACAATTAAAGAAACATATCGATCAGTATTCATTATTACCTATAACGCAATCTGGATTTCGGAAAAATTATAGTTGTACAACGGCACTTCTCCATATTGTTGATGATATTGTTCGAGCCTCAGACAAAGGTGAGTGTACTGTTTTGGTCTTGCTAGATTTTAGCAGAGCTTTTGACACTATCAACCATAACCTATTGCTTGAAATTCTACATTACATAGGACTGTCGAATAATGCTATGAATCTCATGGCATCATACCTTCGAGGTCGTAAGCAAATGGTTTTGGTTGATGGGCAATCCTCTAATTATATGGATTTGAAATGTGGAGTCCCCCAGGGTTCCATATTGGGGCCATTGCTTTATGCTATATATACTTCCTGTCTGGTGAAAACTCTTCAGATTTGTAATGTACACCTGTATGCGGATGATACTCAAATTTATTATAGTTTTCATCCCAGTATGGTAGTGGAGTCATGTGACCTTATAAATGAGGAACTTGATAGGTTCATTGAAGTTGCAGAGGATCACTGTCTTAGTATTAATTGCAGTAAATCTAATGTTATTCTTTTTGGCAACAAAAGCAAACGAGATGAGATTTCTGATAGTGTAAGTATTGTAATAAAAAATGAAGTACTTCAAAACGTAAGTGAAGCCAAAAGTTTAGGGATAATATTGGACTCCAATTTAAAATTTGAAAAACACATAAATCAGATTATTCAACGTGCATACTTCACTCTTAAAACTATTTATGGCAATAGATATTTCCTCCCTATTCAAATAAAATCAAATCTGTGTGAGTCATTAATACTGTCAATATTTAATTATGCAGATGTACTCTATGGTCCATTCTTGTCCAGCCAATATCAAGTAAAAATACAAAAAGTACAAAACTCATGCTTACGATTAATATTTGGTATCCGCAGAAGGGAACATATCTCACACAAATTGAAAGATAATGGTTGGCTAAATATGAGCAATAGAAGGAGATTACATGCTGCTGTTCTTTTTCAAAAAATTATTTTCGATAAAACACCCTCATATTTGCACAGAAAAATCACCTATCGATCCGATATACATAATCTGAATATCCGATATAAAGGAACCCTTTCACCGCCAATCTTCAGACTAGAAATATTCAGGCGTAGTTACACTTATCAAATATGTTCAATATACAATCAGATCCCTACCATGTTAAAATCCTACAGTTTGCAAAGATTCAAGAAGGCATATAAGAAACATTTGTTTTCAATGCAATCCTGATATACGTACGATTGAAATTAGATTAAGAATAGCTATAATTGTTTTACTTTCATTCTTTTATTTTTTTATATATTGTTAAGTTCAACACACCTAGCGATATACTTAAGGTTAAGTGGAAGAACAGTTTATGAGCTGTTTTTATATCATCTTATAAACTGAACTTCGCCTTTTGCTTTGGGCCTGATTCACATTATATATGTATTCTTGTTATCTATATATGTAAGCAATAAAGTCGTTTATTATTATTATTATTATTATTATTATTATTCTCAATTGTCTTTCGGAATTTATTACTGACAAGCAGAACTAGAAAAAAAATCTTCAAATTAGTTTTAAAAACAATTTTCTAAAAGTGCTTTAAAAGTTGAAAAAAGCGATTTGAGGAAGTCCGGCATTTACTAATATCATAAACATCGCTCAAACAAAAACTTTAAATTCTTCTTCGTCGACATGTGTTTGCGACGTTGATAATCAGTATGAAACTGTTAGCGAGGGTGTGTACGTCTGACTTATCAGGCAAGAGACTACGACAAATACATAATTTCTCTGCTAAAAAGTGTTCATTTTTACCATAACGGCTTTGAAAATGAAATAAATATTTTACGAATTAAAAATTTTAGTTTATTTTATTGTAATGTTTTTTAATCTTGGAACCAGAGAAGCACTGTTTAGCCTTCAGGTCTTAGTTTAAAGATGCAGAGACATGCAACACCCAGTCTTTATGGGTTTTATTGACTTTGAGAAGATCTTTGATATGGTTAAGCACGTCGAAATGATTAGAATTCTGCAGCAGGTGAAAATCGAGGATAAAGACCTGCAAATCATCGCGAATCTTTATTGGCATCAATGTGCAAATATTCGACTCGGCCGGAACACATCAAAGTGGAAATACGACGTGGAGTAAGGCAGGAGTGCATTCTATCTTCTTTAATATTTAATATCTACTCTAAATATAAAAAAAAATTTTCTTCAACACAGGAATCACTTTAAAATTAAAAATCAGACTAACACGCTACTTTATATTCTTCACATTTCGCTATAAAGTAGAGAGTTGGACGCTGACCGACTCAATATTGAAGAGGCTGGATGCCTTTGAAATGTGGGTCTACAGAAGGATTCTACGATTAAGCTGGATGGACCGAATAAGAAATAAGGTGGTTCTACAACAAATGAGGAAAAACACAGAAATAATTAAGATAATAAAAAGCCGAAAACTCGAATACTTTGGTCACGTGATGAGGCATCCAGAGAAATATTACCTCCTTCATTTAGTGATGCAGGGTAAGATTGCCGGAAGTGGAGGTCCAGGACGAAGAAGAACATCTTGGCTCCGAAATCTTCGAGAGTGGTATCGCAAATCATCCGCTGAACTATTTCGAGCTGCGATAAACAAAGTTATTATAGCTAATATGATTGTCAACGTTCGATAATTGGACAGTGTACCGGAAGAAGAAGAAGAATTTTATTTAATTTGTAAAATATTTATTTCATTTTTGAAACCGTTATGTTAAAAATATACACAAAGAAATTATTTTATCTCTTGCATACGTCGTAGTTTCTTTCATAATGAGTCAGACGTACACACCGTCGCTAACAGTTTCATACTGATTAGCAACGTCTCAAACACATGTCGACGAAGTGGGGACAATTCAAATTGGAATCGTGTAGTTAATTACTTGATTAGTTATCGCGAATATTTATTATATTGTAACACTCGGGGTTTGAATTTATGTACACATTTATTTATTACTTTATTATGTCAACTAGCAAATACAATAATTAACTTTAGAAAACTGAATAACCCTAGTGAACGAGATATTTTAACGTTTGAATTAAAAAAAGACAAGAAGCCTGTAGCTGTATCCAAACTGTTCTATCGAAAATTCGAGATTGGTCGGTAAGGTACTGGAACATCCTTGTCATTGGATGTAACGTCACCAGCTTGCTTACGTACATTCCTATGGTGTATCACAAAATCGTTACAATATTTTGTGCTGGTCGGCTGAATTTCTCCTTTTGTACCTGACATATTAATATGCGAGCAATGCTGATCTAATTTGGATTCCACCCGAATTTCATTAATAAACAAGAACGTATGGTAATGTCAGATGAAAATGTAAGATATTTTTCCCTATTAAAACTTCGTTTCATCTTTTTGATTTATTACATTCCTATGGATGATATCCATGTAATAAGACAAATATACAGATAAATTATTAAATATTTCATTATCTTTTAAGTATATGAATAACAATGGCACATGAGTAAACAATAAATTGGAAACAATGTCCATATTAAATCTTTAAAAAAAAAGAGCGTATGTACAGAGTACACGTATCAGAAGTAAAACTTCTTTGGCAAGTTTAATAAAAATCTGCAAGATATCCAAATCAATATACAGAGATAAAGCTCTAAATTATGGCCATTTATCAATATTTTTTAACAGATTTTACAAAATCAATATTAAGTAGTATGTATGTAGAAATGATGATTATGTAATACAAAATAATAAAAATTTCAAATGCTTACCAAACATTATTTTTATCTAATGGGTTAATTGACACTTATTTGTAGCGAAAATAATTAAAAATTGACTAAAATGAACATATATATTTAAAAATTCACAGCACAAGAATGCTCTTTTCACTAATAAAATTAGTTTACAAATGACGACACTAACTAAGTTTTTAAAATATTTTCGGTGGACGTCACAAAGATCACAAAAAAGTTAGCAAAAAATTAATCGATAGGTAGAACATGTAAAACAATCGCATTCCAGCAGTTTAAATGTAAGAATCTAAGCTTCTACTTTACTAAATAATAGAAAAGACAAAATTAATTTTGGTTTTCCTGATTATTTAATAAAAATGATTTTATGTCCAGGTAATAGGTTTTGTTTTATTAATAAATGCAACACAATTAATAGATACATAAATAATTACCTTTTTTAATGAATTAAGGCAAAGTATTGAAAAGGTTTTTATAAAAAAAATAGCTTATAAATATTTTTTGATTTTTAGAATATTGGTTATGTTATATGATTGGTCAATCATCATCATCATCATCATCTCCCAGCCTGTTGTTGAGTCCACTGCTGGACATAGGCCTCCATTGAACTGCTCCACTGGGCTCTATCCTGAGCTGTTCTTATCCAGTGTCCGTCTACTCTTTTTATATCGTCGCTCCAACGTGTTGGCGGTCTTCCTCTGCTTCTTTTGTCTGCGTGGGGTCTCCAATTTATTAACCGTAGAGACCATCTGTCGTCTTTAAATCTCGCAACATGTCCTGCCCATTTCTATTTTAGTGTCATAATTCTCTGTATAATGTCTTGGACCTTTGTTCCTTGCCGGATGTACGTATTTTTTCGGTTCGAATTCCAAGCATAGCTCTCTCCATTTTTCTCTGAGCAACCTCCAATCTATGTATGGTGTTCTTTGTCAGTGTAAGCGTTTTGGCACCGTAGGTTATTACTGGTAATACGCATTGATTAAAGACTTTTGATTTAAGGCACTCCACTTCAATGATTTTGTTCTCTAGAGATATAATTCCACCAAGTACCAAATTAGTCATGATTTTTGTTTTTTGATGACTTATACAAAGGCCAACGTTTTTTGTTGCCTGCTCCAGCTTTTTTATCATTTAATTGGCCTCCCTCAAATCATCTGTTATAAGTACTATGTCGTCCGCAAAGCGTAGGTTTTTTAATTTTTTGACATCTATACTGATACATTTGTTATCCCAGTCTAGGGTCCTAAAAGCATATTCTAGAACGGTGTTAAATTGCTTTGGAGTTAACGTATCGCCCTGTCTTACTTCTCTCTGAATGGAAAACTTTCTAGTGGTATGAATTTGTACGCTGGCCGTTGAGTTGGTGTATATATTATGTATCAAACGTGTGTATTTGTAATCTATCTGACATTTACTAAGTGCTTCCAGAATCGCATGCATTTCGATGGTGTCAAATGCTTTCTGAAAGTCAAAAAACACAAGCAATAATGGCCTGTTATATTCTATTGTTTTCTCAAAGAGCAGCTTTAGTGTGAGAAGGTGATCATTTGTTCCGTATCCCGAACGGAAGCCTCCCTGTTTTACTGTCGTACCTTTTTTAACACGTTCTGGCTGCTTATAAAGTTTTGCAGGGCCTTATTCATTTGTTTTCCTGCCAACACTCTTCGCTTATTGTCACAGTCATACTTTTCGTCTCTCGTAAACTTTAAACCCAAGCATACAAACTCATTTACTTGTTTCACTCTTTCTCCTTTAATCAGCACCTCGCAAATTTTCATGCTTTTTTTTTTAAAGAACCCTTAATTTCATCTTGCTTACGCATCGCCTGCAACTCCTCTTTAGACGACGCTAATATGACCTGATCATTGAAGTGTAGGAGGCATTTTACGATTAAATCATTCATTCTCAAACCATACGCACTCTCTTTTAAATCTTTTAACAATCGTCTATGTATAAAGTAAACAGCCATGGAGAAGCCACACATCCCTGTCTAACACCTTTTTCGATATTAAACCAGTCCGTGTAAGCTACGTTTATCCTGACACAAGTAGTGGAATCCTGATTTCAGAGCTCGTATTAAACTACCGGTTACCCCATACATAGACAATGTCGACCACAATTCACTCCTCACCACTTTGTCATAGACCTTTTCCAAGTCTACGAAAGCGCAGTAGACCTTTTTTAATTAATTAAGGCATATTTAGGACAAAAAGTTGTTTATTTTTTTTTAGAATATTTGTATTAATTTAATTTCAGTAAGTTTTCTTTTTATAACTAAATGAATGGGCACTGAGACCAGTTAGTTTTTTTTTATAGCGACTGCATTACTTAGGCTGTGAGTCACCCTATGTGATTTATTTTATGCTAATCAATACAATTGTAGAGTTTTAGGGATGATTTTTTTTATTTCAGTTTTATTCAATTTTTTATTTTCACATGTTAACCTGCTTTGTAATATTTGTGCGGAAGCCAATATAGTACGAAAACTGAAAAAGAAAAAATTAAAGGTAGGTAACTAATGCTTTTAAGATGTATTTCAGAGTAGTTATTATGTAGTTACAAAATAATGACAACTTAACTGTTAATAATAAAATCCGCTCATTAAAAAAACACAAGAAATATTTGTAGAATGATTGTGAGGTATAACCATTAGCTATTTATAAAGGTACCTAGGTACTTTAAAGTAGACAGTGCTACAAAAAAGATTACTTAATGTAAGCAAAGTGCGATGGTGGTGTAATGGTCAGCATAGTTGCCTTCCAAGCAGTTGATCCGGGTTCGATTCCCGGCCATCGCATCTTTTTTTTATTGCTTGTTCTTAAAATACAGCAATATTTTTAATTATAGCTTGAGTATTAAACTCTTTACTTTGGTGTTGCATAATTATTACTTTTGTCCAAATTTTGTACATATTTTACAATGTTAATTAGAGACATAAAGAAAAAGAAATTTAAGAGAGATAAATGTTTCTATAATATACTTATGCCACATGTTTTCATACTAACATTTATGTTTATTTACTATTTGATTGGTTCATTAAATATATAACTCATGTTCTCTCTACTGTGCAGAAAGCGTCACTTTCAGCCCGCTACGCAAAACGAAGTTGCCGCTTTCCGACTATAGTAGGGAGAAAAATAGTATACACACCACGGGCAGTCAAGTAAGAAATGTCTTAGAGCACATGTTTGTTGACCGAGGCAAAGCCGAGGTTATTATTAAAAGTAGGTAATTGATGCTTTTAAGATGTATTTCAGAGTAGCTTTTATGTAGTTACAAAATAATGACAACTTAATTGTTAAAAATAAAATCCGCTTATTAAAAAAAACACAAGAATTATTTGTAAAGTTATTACGCGGTATAACTTTTAGCTATTTTTAAAGGTACCTACTATAAAGAAGATAGTGTGCTCCAAAAAAAATTACTTAAAGTAAGCAAAGTGCGATGGTGGTGTAATGGTCAGCATAGTTGCCTTCCAAGCAGTTGATCCGGGTTCGATTCCCGGCCATCGCATCTTTTTTCCATTGCTTGTACTTAAAATACAGCAATATTTTTAATTATTATTTATTAATTATTATTTTTTAATTATAGCTTGAGTATTAAACTCTTTTCTTTGGTGTTGCATAATTATTACTTTTGTCAAAACGTCAAACGTACTACGTTTGGTCGGTGCTTTTTACGGTATGGAGGTTGGATATTGAAGACGACTGACAAACGAAGAAGTTCTAAGACGTGTCAACAAACAACGTGAACTGTTTGAATTGATTAAGAAGAGAAAAACGGCATATTTGGAACATGTAATGCGAAACCCAAAATATCAAATCTTGCATCTGTTGATCGAAGGCCGTAGAGGGATCGAAATAAAAAAATTGTCTTGGTTGTGAAATATCAGATAGTGGATAGGGCTACATGATATACGTCGCTAATACACACCGCAAGTAACAGAAAAGCAATGGAAAATGTTATCGCAAACAAGTAGATAGTGCTCCAAAAGAGATTACTTAAAGTAAGCAAAGTGCGATGGTGGTGTAATGGTCAGCATAGTTGCCTTCCAAGCAGTTGATCCGGGTTCGATTCCCGGCCATCGCATCTTTTTTTTTATTGCTTTTACTTAAAAAACAGCAAAAATTTTAGTTATAGCTTGAGTACCGAACTCTTCTCTTTGGTATTGTATAATTATTATTTTTGTCAAAATTTTGTAAAACATTTTGTGCATATTTTTCAACGTGAATTAGAAAAATAAATTTAAGAGAGATAAATGTATTTATAATCTACTTTGGCCCTATACTAAAATTTATAATTTATTTTTATTAAATTGGTTCATTAAATATATAATACATTTAACCAACATTGTTTGTCACTGTATTTTCTGATGTTTTAACTTTAGCGTAACAAACTTATTAAAAAAAACGTGTTTTAGTTATTGTTCTATATTTTATGGGTTTTAACACTAAAGAAAAAATGTTGAGTTCAAAGTAAATCACATACATTTTTAAATTGGACATAAAGTGACATTATTTAAACATAGAAAAAAACTGAGTCATTGGCACACTGGAAAATGGCGCTTGACAAATGAATATTTTTTTTGTTCTTTTCCCTGTTTTAGTCATTTATCCTTAAACATTTAGGTACTGTTCTGACAGTGAGTAACTCGTGTAGACAAATAGATGTTACGCGAACATTAAACACGTCTCAAAGTTTTATTTTCCGCTTAAATTTCCGTTATATAAAAACTGGAAATCTATCTATCTAAGAAACACACAGAACGCACAAGATTTTTAACCAATAATAAAGATCGTTTTTAGCAATACGCTGCAAAAAAGATCCTAAATTACCTAAATTACAAATGCAGCTGTTGCAAACACATGGAACACCAGGACCATCATAAATCGTTAGCACAAAGCTCACTTACAACAGAAAATACCACTAAGATGTCAGTCTTTAACAAGAGGCAATCGCGTTGGTCGTTTAACTTGGGCTGAGAAACTGCAGAAGGTTAATTATTTAAGAGGTTGTATGGTAATGGTTTGGGACGGATTTAGCATCGACGGTACGATCGATCTCGTTTTGATGCAAATACCTTTAAATGCCAGTAAATACATTGATGAAACACTTCGACCAATTGTGCTTCCATTGGAGAAAATTTCGAACTGATTCACGACAATCTTATTGATAATAGTATTGAAGTATAGCCGTTGCTGCACATTCACTAGACTTAAATCACTAGAACATGTATGGGACAAACTTCATAAGTTTTGAGAGATGGTAGGAATTTTCAAAAATGCCAACAATTATTTAAGGAAGCCTGGGTAATTATACTGCAACAAAAAGATTTTTTGATTCTTTTCATGCAAAGACGATATAGTGGTGTTTTGAGTAATTGAAGAGGAGACATCAATTATTAATTTAGTTTTTGTTAAGAAGCCCCATTTACGTTCATTCTTTATTCTTATAATGGTATTGCTACGATATTTAATCTTGGGTTTAATTATTTTAAACAAAAACTAAACAATTTATTTTAATCTTACTATACATACATACATACATATAGTCAATCCTTTTTCCCGTAGAGGTAGGCAGAGACCACTTCCTTCCACTTGCTACGGTTCTTACACACATATTTTGCTTTCACTACTTTCATCAGTGCTCTCATACATGCTCGTCGGTTGTTGGTACTCTTGACCTGGCCTTTCTTTAAAACAATGTTGATCTGATTAATACATATTCGCCAAGGTCGACCTCTACCGACTTGTCCATTCACACTTGCCTTATAAATTTGTTTCGTCAATCGTCCTTTACTCATTCTTTCTACGTGTCCAAACCATCTAAGCATTACTTTATCTATCTTTGTAACCACATCCCATTCTCAATGGGATCGACATCATGACCCAAAAGGGAGGACTGGAAAAATGTTTCAAAAGTGGTCACCCCAACATCGGTACAATGGGCAGTGAACTATTTCTCCCCATTCAAGTCTCCAGGGGAGGATGGTGTTTTCCCTGCCCTTATTCAGAAGGGCAGCAAAATTTTACTACCTCTTTTGGTTAAACTATTCAGAGCGAGTTTGGCGTGGAGTTATATTCCGCTGGGCTGGTCAACGGCGAGAGTTGTATTACATACGTAAAACGGGTACGGCGAACCTTTCCCTACCTAAATCCTTCAGAATGATCAGCCTTACCTCATTCTTAATGAAAACTCTGGAAAGAATTATTGATAGACATATTAGAGAGCGGAATCTTAGGGAACATCCCTTAAACCCCCATCAATATGCCTACCAAACAGGCAAATCTACGGATTTAGCTCTAAACAATCTAGTAGGAAAGATCGGCCATTCCCTTAAACATAAAGAAACTGCGCTGGCAGCTTTTCTAGATATAGAAGGAGCGTTCAATAACGCCTTACCACAGTCACTCTATACATCAATTAGGGATAGAGGGATAGACAGTAAAATCTGTAACTGGATCAAAAACATGATTGATAACAGATATATAATATCATCACTGCATGGAGAGTCGGTTAGTTTCAGCGCGGCGAAGGGGTGTCCACAAGGCGGGGTACTTTCCCCCCTAATGTGGTCACTTCTAGTCGAATCTCTGCTGAGCGAGCTTTCCATGCATAGAGTAGATTTTCAATGCTATGCAGATGATCTGGTCATAATAGTTGGAGGGAAATTTAAAGCGACGATCACAAACGTCCTCCAAGAAGCCCTTAACACAGTATACAGATGGTGCGAGAGGGAACAGATGTCTGTCAACCCCCGGAAAACTGTAATTATTCCTTTTACGAAAAGGAATAAGCTAGATAAGCTTCGGCAGCCTGTCCTATACGGAGAGAGCATTCCATTTGCGACGGAAGTGCAATACCTGGGTGTAGTTCTGGATAAAAGACTCACCTGAAACGCCCACTTGGAAAAAACAATAAACAAAGCCAGGTTTTCTCTCTGGAATCTCAGAAGAGTATGTGGCAAATCTTGGGGAATGAACCCCAAACAGATTTACTGGATTTATCAAATATTGATAATATCTATGGTTACGTATGGCTCAGTAGTATGGAGGACCAAAGGGTTACAACAGACAGCTAGAGCAAAGCTTGCTGCCCTCAGCGGCTGGCATGCCTGGCCATAACTGGGGCTATGTTCAGCACACCAACGGCAGCGATGGAACACCTCCTACATCTTCCTCCACTAGATATTCTCTTAGAGAGGGAGGCCAGGATAGTCTCCTACAGATTCCTGTCTTTGGAAAAGCAAATTAATGAAGAGCAACTCGAGGATCACTCCGGGATACTGAGTGAAACAAAAAACCACCAAATTCTCGGGATGGTTACTGACTTGCTAGCCACAAAAATACACGTAGAAAAGTCGTTCAAAGTCCTCTTTCCGAAGAGAGACGAATGGGTAAGGGGACAAATCCTCTTCCCAGAGACTGAATACGTAATGTACACAGATGGCCCAGATGGAGTTGGGGCCGGTGTTTTCAGCAGGAAACCAAAGATTGAAATATCTACCAGTCTTGGTAGGTATACTACAATCTTTCAGGCTAAAATCTTCGCTATTGAATTGAGTGCAAAAGAGCTGACCAACAGACCACTAGCAAACAAAAATATAAGAATAATATTAAACAGCTAGGCTGCTTTAAAAGCACTGAGCTCCAACAAGATAAATTCTAAACTTGTTTGGAATTGCATCGAATCCTTAGAGTACCTTGATGCGAGCAACAGGGTGACCCTACTGTAGGAACCTGGGCACCAGGGGGTAGAAGGAAACGAAAAAGCCGACACCCTTGCAAAACAGGGGGCCGAATCTGCGTTCACTGGACCAGAACCGGTTTTTGGAGTCACCACAAGTGCCGATAAAACAATCATTTCGGACTGGGTGGAGAGGAAAATACTCACGTACTGGTCCGATATACCAGGGTTGACTCACTCGAAGGCGTTTCTACCTTAACCCTCGAGAAACACAACTAAGCAGATCCTAGAATGGAGCAGAAATGACCTGCGCAATTCTAACGGGACTGCTTATAGGACACTGTCATTTAAGATACCATCTCGGAATGATAGGTCTGAACCAACAAACGGACTGTCGGTTTTGCTGCTTGGAAGACAAAACTACTGAACATATACTATGTTCATGCCTCGGCCTGGGAAAAATTAGGTTTAACATATTTGGTTACACTAACCTAGAACCTACCGATTTCAAAAAAATCTTAACCTATACAACCATGAACTTCGTGAAAAGGGCTGGATTGTGCGGTGAACTGTGACCTCTAGTGGTGAGCCACAATAGACCTATTAATGGTCGCGGTGGAGGGGTGACCACGCCTCACTCACATGATACCTAACCTAACCTAACCTAACCATATCTTCTTTTACACCACAGCGTTCTCTTTTCTCACTATTTTTACTTTATCCAACCGAGTCACTCCGGCTATACTACTCAGACTACTCATCTGCTCAGCATTAATCCTATTTTCATGCTTTTTGCCAAACCCAACATTCACTACTATATATAAGTGTAGAAACCAACACACCCCTATGCACAGCCAGACGTGCCTTTCTTGACACTTTTTGGCTGTTTATAAATCTATATGACCTCGAATATCTTCTTAAATAAGTCCAAAAAATATATCTTGAAATTTACCCGATAAAACGATCTCTCTCTGGAAGTATACGAACATTCGCCGCTTGTGGTAATAAATCATCCGCTTTTTTTAAGACCCCCAAAAACCGCACCATTGCTTCGAGCTAAATAATAGTAAAGGGCGGACCCCGTTTACCGCAATCCGTTACAGTACTTTTTCCGCACAATAAAAAAATATTTTCGACAAGTAAACGGAACAAAGGAGTGGAACAGTCATTTTTTTATGCATAAATGAAACTTTTTATTTTCTGTGCAATATTAAATTTATTAACGCAAAAACGGATTTCCAATGAATTGTTTTCAAATTAATATTTTCTCCATTTATGGTATCTGAAGCTATAATTACTTTTTAATGAAGCAGTGAACAATATCGACATAGGGTAATAGCTTGGCTTACAAAATTAATTAAATGTGAATTAAGTGAGACCCGTGATTTAATTGAGCACATAATATGTGCTTAAAAGGCTTTTGTTAATATTACAGTATCTGTGCGGAATAATATTTGCAAGACAAATTTGCCAAACCACACAAAAAACAACTGTCCGCTAAAAATATTTTTAAAACCCAAACATTTCAATAAAATCAAATCTTACCTGCTCTCTTCTCGATAAAATTCTATTTGAAAAAGCTCACTAGCTATACGCTTATGAAGTCAGCTTCAAGAACCAAATTTATGGTTGATGTATCACTGTACAGAATATCAATTATCAACTAATAATAATAACCTGAGAAGGTGTGATAGCACTTAGTGATCTACTATACCTGTCTTTGGAATATCACAAAACAAACTAAAATTAATCTAGTGAGTATCTTGGTCTTTTCGGTCTTTCTATATGCTTCAAAATCTTGGACTGTGAAAGAAGTAGATCGTTGTCGGATTGATTTGAGATGTTGGCGTGGCGATGAATGTTGAGAGTGCCCTGGACCGCACATGGAACAAATGCTTCGGTTTTACAAGAAATTGTCCGACAAAACGTTTGTCCAGTATCGTGTACTCTCGAATTCTTACATTTTTCGGACACAGTCGGAGTAAGCGTATGGAAAGGCTTATTAAACAGGAAAAACCTTTAGGAGACAAAAAGCGTGGCCGATCGATGGGTGGATTTTACCAAATAAATTATTAGATACTAACCTTCCACAAGCGGTTCACATGTCATCTAATCGAGATAAATGGCGAGATGCAGTCAAGAGAGCCTTTCAAAACATTGAACCTCGTTAATATGGGTCACAACACATTTGTAAACTTGTTGTTGTTATGATTAGGAAGACAAAGATACCTGTCTTCCTCCAGAATAGGAGCTGGTCGCCGATCGTTTACTATCTTAGTTGTTCGGACTCAAGAAAAGCTGAGCACAGCAAAGTTAACCTTAGTCCGGCATACGCCGGGCATTTACCGAGGATATGAAGGCTGGTTTCCTCTTCCCCACACTATCCACAATTAGAGGTGTTGGCCAGCCCCAGATTGTGTATGTGGTATCTAAGGGTACCATGAATAGTGTACTGCTAATCTGACATCCCTTCTACTCAGTAACGTAATGCCTCCAGCTAGGTCCTCTCGGGGAGAATCCCCTATAAGGGCCATTGCCTGCCTACCCTTGTTTCTCGTTTCTGTGTTTCAGTACATTATGTTATGGTCGCTGAGCCAGCCCCTTCTACCTAGACAGAACGAAATCCCTAAGGTCGGCTCTGTGCCCAGGAACTTAGTCTTCAAACCAGCTTTCACCAGCTTATCAGCCCTCTCGTTGCCTTCAGTTTTTAAGTTAGCAGAAACACAGACAAGAGTGACCTTGCAGCCAGTTTGGTTAGTGGCGCTAAAAAAGTTCATGAAGTCACGAATAAATAAGTTTAAATTAAGGTTCTAAAATTGCGCTGAATTGTTTAGTTTTGGCAGTTGGATGTAAAAAATAAAGCAGTACCTAATTTATGAGTTTATTAAAGACTTGCTTTTGCCTGCGACTTCGTCCGCGTCGAAGTCGAAAATGGTTTTAATAGGATTTTTAATTGGTTTTTTACGTTATTAATTTTGTTATAACATATAAATTATTATGTTAAAATGTTTGAATACTTATGAAATATAACAATCTTTATTATAGTATGGGGATTTAAAGGTTAAATAAACAGCAAAATAAAACAAAATTTTGTTATATTTTATGAACACGAAGCTCGGCCTTTGATCCGGTGAAAGTGACACGGGGGAATTATCTTTTTACACCTACTGCAGTACTTCTTTTTGTTTTTTCTTCGGGTGCTAGAATCACCAAGCTACTCTGTGCGCTTACTCTGGAGCATGCCACGTATAACTGGCCGTGGAAGAAGCAGCTTTCTCCCAAGTCTACTCCCACTACCTTGAAAGTTTAACCTTGAGCTTTGTTTATGATTATGGCGAAGCAGACTTTGATGGAAAACTGCACTCTCTTGAATTCAAAGGGGTAATTTGATAGCGTTAGGGGAGTCCTAAAAATAAATACAGACTCTTCTCGAGAACATTGCGATGCAATCTGGTGCCATTGCATAATTTTGGTGGATTTATATTGCGCAGAAACATAATTACCGCGCCAACTCTCAATTTTAATATGTGAGTTGAAAGACCGGTAGGCTTCAGGGTATTCAGGAACTCGACCGGTTAATGAATGGCATCATCAGTGTTTATCACTAAGTCGACGTTAATGTTTGGGTAAATTTTAGCTATAAGCTCTTCTACAGGTACATTTGTACCTAACTCTGTAGGAAAATTATATTATTATCCAGTTCCGGGAAATAACCATTTTCAATTTTAAGCAACAGGTCTGAGAACTGTCCGGCAGTAACATCTTCCCTAAGATGAAGTCTCATATTTTTGGTAAGGCTCAGTTTTTTCACTGAAGGCCACAAACCCGCTTCACGCACGTCCGATCACGTTCCTATGGGCACTACTAGTATAGTCTGCTAAAAATCGCCTGCTAACAATACAGTAACTTTTCCCACTTGACAATTATTATTCCTAATATCTTGTAAAGATCTATTTAGGGTTTCGAAATCCCCTTTATGAGCCATAGTTCTCTCATCCCAAACAAATAATTTAGTTTTGTGGAATACTTCTGCACTATTACTCTGTTTGGGTATATTGCAGTGTGGGGTTTCGGTTTGTATTCAATCGAGAGGAAGTTTATACGCGAAGTGTGCAGTCAAGCTATGAGATAAGTTTTTAATTTAAATATCCAAGAACAAATAGAATTGAAATTTCGAATTCTAATCCGATTTAAATATTCTTTTATATTTGACATTTCAATTTTAAAGAGTATTGCATTGCATCAAGCTTTTATGTGAGTTCAACGTTTTTTAAATAAAATTGGATTGAGTTTTCAAACATGTGTTAAAATAAAATGTAATTTAAATCAACAGCACTAAGAATTATTGATATTACCTTCGATGCAAATTACCCCCAAAATAACTTTCTACCCCGTTTTAACCCCGTTAGGCGATGAGTTTCAATAAAATACAAAACACGTCTTTCATCAATTCTGTTAAAGAATGTTTATGCAGGATTTGAAGTAGATTGAACCAAGGAATCACGTTGTCCCATACAAACTTTGCCCCCGTTTTTCAACCCCTTAGGGGCAGAATTTCGGATAATCCCTACTTATCGGATGCCTACGTCATACAAAGAACACACCCTTCAAGTTTCAGGTCTCTACGATCAGCAGTTTAGGCTTTGCGTTGATCCGTCAGTCAGTCATTTAGAACAAAGCATTTTATTTGTATAGATAATAATGATTTAAATTTTTTTTTTATTTTTGCTGAGGTGAAGAAAATCCTTTATAAAGAGGTTATGAGCCTGAAAGCTTAAGCTTAAGGTCTAATGTGAAACTCCACTGACTGTTTTAGGGCTACTTACTAAAAACTCCAAACCTGAGTAGGTTCGTCTGGCTATTGCTATTGCTATTGCCGGTTACACTTAGGCCTGTTGGCCCATTGTATCTTGCCTATTTGATTTTATGACATTGTAGCATTGTAGCAGCACAGTATGTGTTTTACTGTTTTCCGCACAGTCTGCAGGTCTGGTCTCCAATATACAGTCACATTTTGAAATATTAATTAAAAATGGAATTTTAATTATAAATAAAAGTCAGTAATATTTTTTCATGAAAAGAAAATTTTTTGGGCAAATTTACATTTTTCTAAAACATTTTCTTGAATATTGCAAAAGGAAACGTAACAAAATATAAATATGTTCAGTATATACAGAGGAGAATAAGCTTGCTTTGTAACTATAGTTATTATTTATAGGAAAAATATTTATGAAACGTAAAAAAATTTCAATGCAAAACGGAAAGCTGGACAAAATACAGTCGAACAGCACAAAATGTAATAAATTTTCGCGATAAATAATCAAGTTATTAATTTGAATTTTTCCCACTTCTACGACATGTGTTTACTAATCAGTATGAAACTGTTAGCGACGGCGTGTACGCCTGACTGATCAGGAAAGAGACTACGACGTATGAAAGTGATCAATTAATTTCTCTTTTAAAAATGTGTTTATTTTTACCAATACAGCTTTAAAAATAAAATAAATATTCTACGAATTAAATACAAATAATATTAAATTCCAAAAAATTTGCTAAAAATATGAACTTTGCTGGTATTATTGACCTAGCTTTTTTTCAAAACAATGTCGATATGATAACCGCCGAGGTCGACCTGTACCGACTTGCCATTCACACTCGCCTTATAAATCTATTTTGTTAATCATTTTTTAACCAACCTACGTTTTCAAACTATCTAATTATTCCTTTATCTAGGTTAGGTTAGGTTAGGTATCATGTGAGTGGAGCGTGGTCACCCCTTCACTGCGACCTTTAGTAGGTCTATTGTGACTCACCCCTAGAGGTTACAGTTCATGGTTGTATAGGTTAAGATTTTTTTGAAATCGGTAGGTTCTAGGTTAGTGTAACCAAATATGTTGAACCTAATTTTTCCCAGGCCGAGGCATGAACATAGTATATGTTCAGTAGTTTTGTCTTCCACGCAGCAAAACCGACAGTCCGTTTGTTGGTTCAGACCTATCATTCCGAAATGGTATCTTAAATGACAGTGTCCTATAAGCAGTCCCGTTAGAATTGCGCAGGTCATTTCTGCTCCATTCTAGGATCTGCTTAGTTGTGTTTCTCGAGGGTTAAGGTAGAAACGCCTTCGAGTGAGTCAACCCTGGTATATCGGACCAGTACGTGAGTATTTTCCTCTCCACCCAGTCCGAAATGATTGTTTTGGCGGCACTTGTGGTGACTCCAAAAACCGGTTCTGGTCCAGTGAACGCAAATTCGGCCCCCTGTTTTGCAAGGGTGTCGGCTTTTTTTATTTCCCTCTACCCCTTGGTGCCCAGGTACCCACAGTAGGGTCACCCTGTTGCTCGCGCCGAGGTACTCTAAGGATTCTATGCATTTCCATACAAGTTTAGAATTTATCTTGTTGGAGCTCAGTGCTTTTAAAGCAGCCTAGCTGTCCAATATTATTCTTATATTTTTGTTTGCTAGTGGTCTGTTGGTCAGCTCTTTTGCACACAACTCAATAGCGAAGATTTCAGCCCGAAAGATTGTAGCATACCTGCCAAGACTGGTAGATATTTCAATTTTTGATTTCCTGCTGAAAACACTGGCCCCAACTCTATCTGGGGTTTTTGAGCCATCTGTATACATTACGTATTCAGTCTCTGAGGAGAGGATTTACGAGTTGCTTTTCATTAATTTGCTTTTTCAAAAAAAGGAATCTGTAGGAGACTATCCTGGCCTCACTAGCCTTTTTTTAAAACAATGTCGATCTGATCGAGAAATGTCTGCCGAGGTTGACCTCTACCAATCTATCTTTATTTATCCATCGTCTTGACGTGTAAACCATCTAATTATTTCTTCATCTATTTATGTAACCACATCTTCTTTTACACCACACTTATCATCGCAGTTTTGATCTTACTATTATTATTTTTCTGCCAGGGCAGGTAAAGTTGGAAATCATGTCGTTGGTTCCTTTTTTAATGTCAATTTAAATGGTGATAATTATTTAGCAATTCTCAAAAAAAAAGTCCTGCCAACTTTGGCAGGATTATATCCTGATATAGCAAATATAATATAGTTCCAGCAAGATGAGCACCGCCGCATTACCCCATTAATGTCCGGCAGTACCTTAACCTAATTTTTCCAAATAGGTGGAGAGGAAGGCCAAGATCGATAAAATGGCCAGCATGATAACCTGGTCTTATGTTATTAGACTTCTTCTTATGAAGATTTGTATGGTACCTATACAAAACTCAACTACTAAATTTAGCTAACTTAAAAATAAAAGTAAGGATTATTATAAAATATTATTCATTAATTAAAAGTTTGCAACGTGGACATATATAACGTAAATGTATAACACATAAAAAAAAATAAATGAGCCGTCGCAGATGTAAAACATCAAAGCTGTTTTGTATAGAAAATATTCATGAAAGGATGGTTTATTAAAGGAAAGAAATATGGCATACACAAAAACAAAATATTCAGATAAAATTAAAAAAAAATTTAAAATTAATACGGCTAACTTCTTTCAGTTAATTATTACTACTTTAAAAGTAAGAGGTGTTTGATCCTGTCTGTGACGATATTACTGTGACAATTAGACGATGATAACTGAAGTATGTTACAAAAGTAGACATAACATAAAAAAGGTATCCTATAAAGATTAATAAATACTATTATTGTTCTGTGTATCTGGTAGTTAAAATTTCCTCTTGACGGAACGTAATCAATGGCATTGATTCATCTTTTGCAAAATGTACATTGAAGTTTCTAGCTAAAATTAACGGCAGTTCATGTTGTTGTTTTTAAAAATCATTAAACATCGGCGACCGTATAGATATAATCTCTTGTGTAAAAATAAAATGATATGGTTCATTCTTTTATTAGGTAAAATGTACACAACAACCATCGTAATAATTTTGCAAGAATAAGTTAGCGCGAAGTTTTTGGTAAAATGGGTAATTACAGTCCTGTCGCTTTATTTCCAGAAATAGTAATCACCCGCATTGATAACGGCACAACTCTCAACGCAATTTTCGTTGAGAACTCACATTATCAAGAAGTATAAAAATTAGTATTGACCCAAAGCACAGTACTCACGTTTTACCTTTTACGTTCTCTTTTCTCTATCCGGTGATACGTAATAGTTTCGAGCATCATTTTTAAACTAGTACTAAGCTGCTGTTCGTGCATAATGTAATTACCACAAGCTCTTCTCCATTGAGTTCGCAAAGATATTTCAAAGACAGACACCGCCGCCGGCTCCAGTCAAATTCAAAAAGGGCGAAGCAATGGATTGTGGAAACTCAGGGAAGGACTTTGGCCACGGAAATTGAAAGTGAATTCTACCTAAAGCCGGCTACACTCTTTCTAATCGATACATGTAGATTTCAATTCTCTATCCATTGCTCTAACCCTCAAATACAGTCCATTTATAAACCGCGTTGTTACGTAATACAGGACCTTACACCCTCTGATAATTATCTGACAACTTTATAAGCCTAGAAGCTTACAACCATAATCAATTCTTTTCCAAAAAAAAATTCTTACTTTTCTTTAATATTTTGAATGTAAGGGGTAAAGTATTGTACATTTGTAACTAAAAATTTCAAACGAAAACAATCTATACAGTGTGTCCCAGATTCGCTTTTCTTTGCAGGGATCTCGGCTCCTATTATACCTACAGCAAAGGTTAATTGGTGAAAGTTTCAGAGGAAGCTTAATGCATTCGATAACCGGCTTCAGATTCACGATCGGCTAATTGGTTTTGAAAATATTGGATCTAAACTACAGGGGAGAGTAGGTTGCGGTGTCTTCTCAAAAGACCTCTTACTTAGCCTGTCGTTTAGTTTGCCTGATTACTGTAGTGTGTATAAAGCCGAAATAACAGCCATTACCGAGGCAGCTGTCTGGATACTCCGCAACGAACATAAGTTCAGCGTGATATTCATTATTTGCGACAGCCAGGCTGCTCTCAAATGCTTATTTCAGTCTACTTGACCTCTAGGACAGTGGTGCAATTCCGAGCCGCCCTGAATGAGTTAGCCACTAAGTTTAGAGTTTACATTGTTTGGGTACCCGGACACAGTGATATACCAGGTAACTTTAAAGCGGACGAGCAAGCAAGAGAGGGCACCACCCTCCCAGCTGTATTTGTCTCATCTCAGCAAGGAGTACCGATTGCAAACTGCTGGCTCCTCCTGCACAGCAAAGTAGTTCAAAAAGCCAACTTAAGGTGGCAAAATAAACCCACATGCACATCATCAAAACAGATTTGGCTTAAACTAGATCTACGTCGAACTAATGATGTTTTAACTCTATCCAGGGAGTCCATTGGAAATGCGATCGTGGCCATAACAGGACACTGGGCAGGTGAATCCCATGCACGGCGGTAAATAATAAAACTATTAAAAATTTCCGATGTTATTGTTGAATTTACAGTTTCTGGGATCGCTGAGTTTGATGGTGACATTCTTAATTTTATTAGAATCCCTACGAAAGGGATGGGAAGAACATGTAATATAAAAACTATTAAACACGCCAATATAAGTGTCGAATTCATAGTCTTTGAGGACGCTGAGTTTGATAGTGATATCCTCAAAGCAGGCAAGCCTACGAAAGGTGTAAAGGGGGTTGAAATTTATTCTTGTCCATTTGAATCTAAGTGATTAACATGTGTCAATTGTAAACATAAGAATAAGTCTATTGATGATATTAAATAATTGTACCCATTATAATTTATTTTCCGTATTTGTGGCTTTGAGAAAGATCTAAAATAAAGATCGAAACGTCGGCGATTAAAAAAGAGCGTGAAGTCTGTTTATTTTCGTTCTGCACCCGCTATCCTCCTCGAAAAATAATTGAGGACATGAACCATAATAATATGACATTTTCGTCTTTATTTTTCCCATTTTTTTAGCTAAACTATCACTTTCCAATTTTTCTCAATTCTTAATATTGGCACTACAAAGTAGTTAACAAGATAAATGAACAGTTGCATCCTCGGAAGCTTGAACACGTAAATATCGTAAACTTTTAGTCGTAAACTTGGAGTTAATTCTCAGAAGAAGCTGCAAATAAATAAAGTAGAAGGTGGCCAGATATTTTACCAAATACGGAACCAAGAATATTATATCGGTCCACAAACTACACCAAAACTAAATATGCAGTATGGTCTAAATAACACGAAAACATTCAATATTTTGGTTCATTTAGGTAAAGAAAAATCCTAAATCCTTTTATTTTGTATATTTTGTATTAAAAAATTTAACTTTGATTTACTAAACTCAACCAAGTGTAATTAGCGCCCTCTATTAGCAATGCTAAATAAGAGTTTAAATTAGTAATCCTCATGCCAAAAAACGTAAAATTGCCAATTTTCAAATAGAAATTGTGAAAAAATTATTGCGAAAATCAAAATCCATATTAATATATATATATATATATATATAAATGAAACTAAATAAATTACCATAAAGTTTTAATAATTTAATATAAAATAATAATTTTGTAAATCAAAAATAAGTAATAACTTTTAAAACTTCAGATATAAGAAATCTCTTATTATTAATCTCCAAAATTAAAAAAAAATTTAAACTTTAAACACTCGGTATTTTGGAAACTAGCAATATTTGTATGATGCATGTTGGGCAGAATCATCATATTTTAAAGTCTAGAATCTACTATTCAGAGATTGGACATTCTTAATGAATTACCCCGTATAGATAGTAATAAATGTTAATATTTATTTACTTTAAATAACAGGAATTCAATAACCTTCTTCTTCTTTAATTAGATCTGTCGATTTTTTTATTGGGTCGCCTTAGGATCTCTTGGGATGTCGATTGCCAGCTGTCCGTCCATCTCTTAGGTAGTCTAGGTCTATCTCTTGCTGGTCTGTTCTGGAATGCTATCCGCGGTAGTTGATCTTCTGCCATTCGGGTTACATGAGCGTGCCATTGTCGTTTCATTTGCCGCCCCAATCTCTCCACGTCCTGCACTTGACATTGATCTCTTATAACCTCGTTCCTGACTCGGTTTTATCTTGTCTTTCCGAGTATGCTTCTTAGTGTTTTCCTTTCTGTTACACGCAGCATGCTTTTTGTTGTCTCTTCTTCTCTTCTCTCCCAAGCTACAATACCGTAAGTCATGATTGGCCTAACGCAAGTCTT
Source organism: Agelastica alni (assembly GCA_950111635.1). Lineage (NCBI taxonomy): Eukaryota > Metazoa > Arthropoda > Insecta > Coleoptera > Chrysomelidae > Agelastica > Agelastica alni. Next base: position 50,627,114 of record OX467712.1, on the reverse strand, counting down.
ATAAATCTTGACCTTGCTGTCAATACGCATATATTTATTTGCCCATACCACCTGTCGTAAGGATCCTGCTATTGCGGTTGCCTTGTTGATCTGACTTCGTAGATCATTTATTGCATTGCGGTGGTCCGATATATCCATGCTCACGTACTTAAACTCGATAGGTTAATCTTGGACTACGAGCTTACATCTAATGGGTTCTCTGGTAAGGGTCATGCACTTTGATTTTCCTACTGATATGTTCATGTTAAGTTGTGCTGCTATTAGATATAATTTATGGAGCTGTCGTTGCAGGTCATCCTATGTTTCTGCGATGAGAACTGCGTCATTCAATAACCAATAAGAGAAAAAAATAGTAACAATGCAATACATTTTCAATCGTTAGTATTACCACAATTAAATTACCATGACAATTGAATTAAAACAAGAAAACTATTAACCTTAAAACACTGATTTAATTTGACTGTAAGTCGTCCAAAAATTGTTAAAATTGCTTCAATTCGCATTATATTGTTAGCATTAAGACACGTACGCATCTGAGCAAAACAGCCGAATGAGCACGCCGCGCCGAATGAGCATTCAGGTGTGGACGAACAAAGAAAATTCGTGCTCAGTGTGGACAGGTTTAGTTGACATTCTGACGCCAAACCGAACGCTCGCATATAAAAATGGATTTTTCTCAAGAAACGCGTTTGCCGTAAATATAATATAATATATAGTATAATATATATATATATATATATAATATAATATAATATAATAATATATATAATATATATGTATATATATATAAACATACATAAAGTCACGCCTTTTTCCCATAGAGGTAGGCAGAGACCACTTCCTTCCACTTGCTACGGTTCTTTTGCTTCCTCTACTTTCCTCAGTGCTCTCATACATGCTTGTCGGTTGTTGGTACTCTTGACCTGGCCTTTCTTCAAAACAATGTTGATCTGATCGAGATATGTTCTCCCAGGTCGACCTCTATCGACTTGTCCATTCACACTCGCCTTATAAGTTTGTTTCGTTAATCTTCCTTCATCTATCCTTTCTACGTGTCCAAACCATCTAAGCATTCCTCTATCTATCATTGTAACCACATCTTTTTTTACACCACAGCGATCTCTTATCTCACTATTTTTTACTTTATCCAACCAAGTCACTCCGGCTATAATTCTCAGACTACTCATCTCCGCAGCATTAATCCTATTTTCATGCTTCTTCTGCCAAACCCAACATTTACTACCATACATAAGTTAATAAAAGAATATGAAAATCGCCCAATTTTGTGAAAAGTAACACACGAACATTTTAATAATAAAATTAAGAAAGAAGCCGCTTGGCGTGAAATAGCCAGCCGTCGCCGTCACTTTGAATATCGTTCAATAAGAAAGAGCTGTTTCATAAGTAATTCATAAATAATTATAAACACTGCTCTAGCACTTCCTAAATGTTTCATTGCTGCGTTTGTAAAAGCACTGACACACACACATTGAGTTCCGTAGTAAATTAGTAAAAGGAGTAGGCGGAAAAAAGGACCGCTTTACTCTTGCAGCAATTCTGGGTACATGAAACTATATTTTTCTTATATATACTGACAGTCCTTATGACATGTTAGGATCTTGTTAAGAAGTATCATAGAAATATTTATTCTTCTGTTTTCTAGGCTGGTAATTGAATGCCTAGCTAAAAGGTTAACATGTAATGTTCCTACAGCAGGGTAGGTACTATCTATCTTGAAACTTAACTATTTTAAGAATTGTCTTCTGCGCTGCTATAATGATCAGCGTGAATTTTAGACTGTGGACTCCAAATTATAGATGCCTATTTAATTTTTAAGCGTAAAAAGTAAAAAAATTTTAAGACAGAGCCAGTGAGGTGACGCAAAATCCATACGATTTACTAGCAGTGAAAACGATGATTTTAATGTGAGGAATAACGGACAGTTTGGGGTTTAATATCACGCTCAAACCTTTAATTGTGAATGGTCTGCCAAAAATTTTGTCTATAATGTTAACTAAACATTTCATATATTAATGACGACATCACCTAACATTTCTCAGGATTTAGTTATAAATTATTTTGAATACACCACTCTTCAATGCGCTCAAAATTATATTGCAGCAATTACTAAGTATTATGCACAATTGTGCATACATTTTTTATGAAAACAAATGCATTGTTATTTTAAAACTGATATTTTGACTACAAAAAGTTCATTAACATGATTTAATACATAATTAAAATGCATTAAAAATGAGGTATCCCATGATTCACGTTTTTATAAAAAAAAACATTGTTGAAATTATTACGCTTACGCATATGACGTCATAGATAAAAAAAACGCGCGTTTATAAATAAAAATTAACGGGTTTTAGGATTTTTTTAAAGTTACCAACTTACTAAATAATAAATTTATTCTCCTCATTTGGACCAGACTGGATAGACAAGGTTTTCCGATATTCGACCGACAACACTTTACAGGTGATAGCCTTTGAGAAATGATAAAAACTAGGGTAGTAACATAACCCATTGAGCCAAAAAACTTGTTAAATTTTCCTGTCAATTACTTGAAAACGAACCTTTATTGCTAACAATTCGTAAAGAGGTTACGCAGCACGTATTTTGTTAAAAATAAACATAAGTATAAGTACACAAGTACAAGTAGTGTAGACGATTATCCATAGCGCTTATGCTATTGGCTGTGCCCAGTTATAGGTGCGCGCTTATTGGTTCAAAGCAGTCAATAAGTTGGCATCGGCTGCGCTGGTATAGTTGGCACACGGCATACGCGTCAGCTGTTTCGTGTTTCGTGACGGAAAAATTACACTTTCTTTCGCCCAGCCCCCATCCGCCAAAAAGTGATTTAATCAATAGTGGGGTCAAAGAACCGCTACCCTTTATAGTGCGCCACTGGATATAATATTCGAAGAGTTGTTTACTGTTAAACTTTCAAGACTGTACAAAAGAAAACCAAGAGCGAAGTTTGAAAGAAAATTTAAAACGTTTTGCAAGTTATTAGCAAAAGTTGATGTTAATTTTTAACTTTAACTAGCCGTTTCTTATGAACTTATGCTCCTACCTCATTTTTCATAATTTGTCAAGTGCTCTTACCTTACGTTGTCGGTTAAATAATGGAACTTAAAAACTTGCAAATAACTTGCAATGACCAAAAGAATGTTTAACGTTTTATTCAATTTTCGTTGTTATACTGTCAATGTAATTTTATTAATTGATACTATTAGTATAAAATGATCATCGATCATAATATTCCTGCCGGTACTTAAATAGTAAAACGCGAGTAAAATTTTTGTGAAAAAAAATGATCATTTGGGTGAGAATTATGAATGAATATAAAATACAGCTTATTTTTTTATTATAAAATATGTCTTATGTATAATACCTAATTACCATTTTTTAATAGATACAGTTGACTCGCTTTCATTTACATTATCATTATGGGCGGTACACAAAAATCGCCACTGACCCCTTGTATAATAAATTTTGGGTTAAATGTTGACCTAAAGAGGGTATATCCTAAAATCGCCACCATCATTCAAAGGGCAAATGACCAATGTCGCCAAAACGATAAGCGAAAAATTGCTTGGCAACTAGTTACTCAAGCTGCAATAAGAAAAACCTAACCTAACCTAACCCATTGACATTTTTGCCTTTATTTTCCCGCGCTGTTAGGTGGATAATCAGATCTTATTGTTTGCAGAACAGTGCTATTAAAAGTGATCCTTATAAAATCATTGGATGAGATGACTTCAATGATAATTATAAGTATTGTTACAAATCCGGTCCTGTCAGCAACCGAGAAATCGACAGCGCCGAGGGTCCGTATTCGACCGCTTTCCTTTGTAGCCACCGACGGGGCCTAGGAAAATCGCGCAACCTCTCGAATCCGCGTCGAATAATGGAGAAACAGGTAGAATGATCTGAAACTGTGATATCGGAAATATAAAAGGGGAAACGATCGTAACAAGAATCAGTATCGGTTAATGTGTTTACGAATTATTAAATGTAAATAGTTATATAGAGTTGTAAAAGTTGTATTACTAAGTGAATATCTAAGTGTTTAATGTAAATAGAAGTTATAATATAATAATAATATAATAAACATTGTTTTGCTATTGGATCGAGAGTTTTAATCGCCGAACCCAAGAAATACCTAAAAATTGTATCAGTATTAATTTTCTTTTGACTTCAATAAAAATAACCAACAAGAGAATTTGCCTGCCTTCTTTCAATGAGTTTTTCATGTCTTTTCTTTTTCTCTTCTTTTGGACTTTAGGACTTTGTTATAATGCTGGACACAGGTATATTACTTGGTATAGCAGTCTTTTTCAGGTAAAGTTTCTGATAGCCCCCTTAAAGATTAATAGGTAATTGTATTAACTACATAAAATATAGAAAACAAAATACTTACAATCACTAGGAGTTATGAAATCTTTCTCAACAAAATGTTTAGAATACACTTTCATGTTTTTGGTAACTCTCCTATTTTCAGTTTAATCTCCCACAGTTTCTTTCTATCAACCATAGTCACTATTCCCGATTCTCTAATATGCTCAACTCTTTGACCCTCATTTGGGAAATAATGAAAAGGCAAATTGGGGTTTTATTTACACCGAGTTGCATCTAGGTACACAACAATTTGCTCTGCTGGTCATTTTTACTATTAACAAATTATCAGTCACTTTTAAACAACTATAATCTTCGCACAAGTGTGAGCTTCAGGGTATATAAACACAAAGGAATTAAACTTTCTAATCACGTGATATTGATGTTGTTATATACTGTAAAATTCGTTGTGTGCCCTTATTCCTTTCTTTATAACCTTTTTAATATTAAAATACATATATATATATATATATATATATATATATATATATATATATATATATATATATATATATATATATATATATATATCTATCTATCTATCTATTTTGCCTGCTTCGGTCCATGTTTGGACATAGGCGTCCCCCAGTCTTTTCCACTCTTCCCTGTTTGTCGCCATGTTTATCCATCTAGTTCCAGAGTGCTTCTTCAGGTCATCCGCCCACCTCATTTGGGGTCTTCCTCTACTTCTTTTTTTTGCCCAGGGTCTCCAGTTTGAAATTTGTTCCATCGGTCGTCTCTTTGTCTGATATTGTGACAGGCGAATTTTCATTTTAGTTTTGCTACATATTTTCTAACATCTCTTACTTTCGATTTATTTTTTATCCATTCGTTTCTCTTTCTATCTACCAGTTTTACATGTAATATTTGTCTTTCCATTGATCTTTGTGCTTTTGTTATTTTATTCATGTTTTTCTGTGTAAGTGTCCATGTTCGGGATCCATAGGTGAGGACAGGAAGTACACATTGATTATATACTTTGGTTTTGAGGTATTGTGGTTATTTTTTATTTTTTAGGATGTAGCACAATTTACCGAATGCTGCCCAACCCAATCTAACTCGTCTCTTGATTGAAATATATAGATCTGTAAAATGTGTTTGGTTTGATGTTTGCGATTTTTAATATAATTTCCACAACAGTGATCTGATTATTAAAATTAGCTCTAGGTAGGTATCAAAATACAATGATTATCGCTGCACATATTTTCCTATAAATAAAAGAGCCATTAAAAGATCAATGAACGCCCGTGGCAATTCCTGGCTATGGGTGTCCAGGTACCCGTGTAAGCCGTGGCGATTTTAGGATGTGAATTTAAGGCGTAGTAATTCGCAAACAAATAAGGCAAGCCAAAGAGGAATGGTATAAAGAGAAATGTAAAGAAATAGAACTACTACAGGCTAAACACGACGATTTTAATTTGTATAAAAGGATTAAAGAAATAACAGGAACATACACAAAACAAAAAACGAGCATTATATCTCATCACACTTTTAAAATCAAAAAATTTAGACAGAAAAGACATCAGAATTATTGCTAATTTTAATTACAATCAAAAAGCAATGTTAAAGGTAGAAGGACATACCACAGAACAAATGAAAATAAAAAAGGGAGTCAGGCAAGGGTGTATTTTGTCACCGGCACTATTTAACCTTTATTCGGAGGAAATCATGAAAACTGCATTAAGCAATGAAACAAGGGGAGTTAACATAAACGGAATACCCATTAATAACTTAAGATATGCCGATGATACAGTACTGATAGCAAGCACACTCCAAGATTTACAAATACTAGTGAACAAAGTAAATGAAGAAAGCGAAGAATATGGACTGACAATGAACGTAAAAAAACTAAATTCATGTTGATTAGCAAAAGAACAAACAATGCTGGACGAGTTTAAATACAGTTTAGCTCAATTTGGCTTTGAAAATAAGATTGCTGAGATGCTATGTGCTGTCTGTGCTGCTTTATGGCAACCCTGAAGAAAGAAGATATAAGAAGACTAGAGGCTTTCGAACGCTGGACATACCGGAGAATCCTAAAAATTAGCTGGATAGACAGAATAACAAATACTGCTAAGACTGATGAACAAAGAAAAAAAAATAATTCTGACCATTAAATTTAATTGTAATTTAGATTAAAGAAATAATACTAAATTTTGTGCTGAAATTAACATTAAACCTCCGCTTAGAATAAAGCAAGAGAGAGAAAGAGAGAGAGAGAGAGAGAGAGAGAGAGAGAGAGAGAGAGAGAGAGAGAAAGAGAGAAAGAGAGAGAGAAATATAGAGAGAGAGAGGGGGGGTGGGGTGAGCATCGAGTCAAAATATGAGAGAGGGGATGTCTAGCACGACAGCCTGGCGCCGTTACGACTTTGGAACGCGACCACACGCCTGAAAAGTTTACAGCATGCCATAAGAAGTTATCACTTCAAAAACTGTTACTTCTGAAACGACCAATTAAAGGAGAGTCTTATTAAACTATTACTAATTTATTTTTATATTTATCAGTATATTATATTATATTATTTATTTATCGGTAATTATAGACGAATATATTTGTAAAATGTTTTCCGGTTGTTCCTATTATTTACTTATTGTCAGTGTTAAATGACCAAAAAAATATTCATTAATTCGTTAATACTTACGAGTTTCTTCGAGTGAAAGTATTTTATGCTAGATTGGCTTGGAGATAAGATAATCTTAAACTAGTATAGTGCGATGGTGGTGTAATGGTCAGCATAGTTGCCTTCCAAGCAGTTGATCCGGGTTCGATTCCCGGCCATCGCATTTACTTTTGTTGCTGAAAGCAACACACGTTTAACTGTAGATCCTTTTTTATGGCTTTTTCATGGTGTCACCATTGTATTTATATACCCATACAGTGGTATCACATATTTCTTTTTAAACATTGGTGTTGGTAAGGTATTTTTTATACTATTTTAAGACTTTTTTAATACTTAATTTTTTTGGAGAAATATTACCAATTGTTTCATTTTTATAAAAGTCGATTTGTTTTACTCACCCTCTTGCCATTTATCCCTCGGCACGTTTATCACCAGTATATTGGATTGGGTGAATTATAATATGCGTAATTCACGCACTAGTTATATCTCTCTTACTCTCATGCAAAGGATCTCTGAAGAAATTTATAACTCCTGGCGAAACTAATCAGGATTATCGGATATTTTGATCGAATTATTGCATTGTCGTCGGTCTTTGACAAATGTGCGAAGTTTAAATTTAATGTGATTGCTTAAAGTAGGGCAAAATCGAGGCCAAAGAGTCAGTTACAAAAAACATACAAACAAAAAAACATACAGGTAAAACTAATATAAGCATGTTAATAAAACAAAACTACTCGACATAGGGAAACAGTCAACTCTCTTCTCGTATAGATAACACGTGTAAAACCAATTTTTCAATTAAAACTTTATAATCCACACTACAATCAAGATTCAGGTGAGTGGCTCAATGTTATCCTTAAGAGATTTCTCGTTTTGCGCTAATTAAATAATTTTCTTTTATTTTTATTATTTACTTTCTCAAAAATTATATTCCTAACCTTTAAAAGGACGGATTTTTACGAAAAAATCGTCGGTTAATATTATAAGGAGGAGATAGTAAGCCATATTTAGCGTTACTGAAAAAGTTACCCTCTCACCTCTGTTACAGTACGTCCAAAGGTGACCTACTTAAGGTGAATATTTTTGTTCGCGTCACTCTCTTTATTTTCTATAATAATTTTAGTTAAAATTAATACTAGTTTATTGTGAATTCTTGTTTGTTAAAACCGATGCGCGCTAGCTATAAAATCATCTTATTTAACAGTACTAGTTAATTTGCGATATTGTGTCAATTCCAGTTTACGAGTGTTCGCAAATATATAGACAATACAGTTACTTTATCGCTTCACAAAGGGCAGGAGTTTAACCTTGAGGCAGAAACGATCGATCGTGGAAGCTAGCGGATTTGACGAGAACATCACCTTGAAGGTAAGCCCCTTTAAATTAGAGACGTTGTAGTCTTACGACGATTCACTAACTACAAAACATTTTTTCATACAGTTCATTATCCAATCAGTGTCGCTTACAACTTTTATATAAAGAGCACTGTATTTACATCGGCAAGCAAAATGGAAGATGGTCACGACTGCCTAACTTAATAACAAAAAAGAAAATAACTGGATGAATAATTATAATATATAAAGGGAAAATATTATGAGTACAATCTTCTCGGTAATTAATACTAAAAGAACCTCTTAAATTGACAATAAAAATGCAAGACTCCTCATCTGAATGCTTCATAGATGAAGAGGAAGTGCTTGAAATTTTAAAAAAAGAGGCAAAATTAAATATTCGTAGTAAAACAATTGCAAAAAAATCTAATGATCTGTAAGTTTACAGTACATACAAAATGTGGCGAAAGAAAAATAAAAATTAGTTATCTACCTCAGAAGATAATAATGTAATTGTTTACTTTAAATATCTGAAATTAAAATTAAGCCACCAACTTTAGCCAATTACTTTTAGCTGGGATAAAAAAAATAGTATACGACCCACGGCCAGAATGTTAGATGCCCTAACGTTGCCACGTTCTTTTGTTCGTTCTCTATAGAGTACTCTGCCAGCAGTCTCTCTACTGGCAAATTATGCCCGAGCTCAGCCGTAGAGGGTAGAAGAAAAAAAATATAAAAAAGTGAGCCGCGCCACCAACTAAGACGGTTCAAGCCGGAAACCCCTAGGTCTTATAGGCACTAGCAGAGCCACACGATAAACAACTGAGATTATGGTGAACTAAACAACTGAGATTATAGCTAAAATATATTGGATACTTTACTCCTACAATAAATCAAAGTACACAGTTCAATAATAAAATTATAACAAATATAGTCAAAATTAACAGCCAACAATAAATCAAAGTACACAGTTTAATAATAAACTTATAACCAATATAGTCAAAATTAACAGCTAACAATAAATCAAAGTACACAGTTCAATAATAAAATTATAACAAATATAGTCAAAATTAACAGCCAACAATAAATCAAAGTTTAGTTTTGGCATATAATCTAATGCAATAAATAGTTTTTAATAATGTATTACATTAATAAATTAAAACAAAACTTAATTGTGGTGTCAAAAATAAGTCACGTCGTTAAATATTCAAAAATAAATCACTTATAACCTTTGGGTATACGAATGCACTACTCCTGTGGCCGGTTTGGTTATGGAACGGCACCTGCTAATTAACAATGGCTTTCCTCAAATAAATCCCACATGCCGTTATTTTAACTCGACACCAAAATCCAAAATATCAACAACGAAGGTAAGATAGAATGGTCAAGTTAAAAATTAAATGGTTTTTCTTCAAAATCCAATTAAGATGGCCCAAATACAGCCAGATATGAAAGAAAAACCGTAGAGGTTTTGCACACTTGTTAATATCACACCGCCCCAAAAATTCTCACCACACGACTCCCAAGACTCTCACCACACGACGACGACTACTAGAGCCGGATATCAAGAAATGACACGGAATTGACGTAAACCAAGAATATTCACAAGTCTATGTTCCACACTAAGAATCGCGTTCGTCAGTGTTGATAGCTAGCCTCATCTACACAGAAATGTAAACCAAACAATAATATAATCGATAATACACAATAATCGAGGCTATGCAACACTATATACAACGAATGATATATTTAAGTTACAACAAAATACGGTACGCGACACTATTTACGAGTACTTGAGGAATATAAAATTATCAGAGACATAATTATAATGGAACTGTAGAAGGAAAAAAAAGGCACGTTACAACGTATGTGACAAAATTATATCAAATCTGCCAGGAAATCCAACTTTCTGGCCTATTGTCATAATATACTATTATAAAGACAATTTTGTTGGAGGAGTGGTAGCGTACCAGACGACTGGTGCAAGGCCGTTATAGTGCCGCTTTATAAGGAAAAAGGTTCGCAGCAGGACTGTAAGAACTACCGAGGTATTAGTTTACTCACCATAGAACTGTATGCAAATATATTAAATAAAAGAGTGACAAATAAAACTGAGATGGTATGGAATGCGCAAGCAGGATTTAAAACAGGAAGGAGATGTATGGATTAGGTCTTTTCATTACGACGTATAGTCGAAAAATTCTTGGCTAGAAGTCAGAAGGTCTATTGCGCTTTTATAGACTTGAAAAAGGACTATGACAGAGTGGTAAGGAGTAAATTTTGGTCGACATTGTCTATGTATGGGGTAAGCGGTAGTTTAATACAAGCACCGAAATCACCTTACGAGTGATTGTGTCAGAATAAGCGGAGCTTACACAGACTGGTTTAACATCGAAAAAGGTGTGAGACAGGGATGTGCGGCTTCGTCATGGATGTTTAACTTATACATAGACGTATGCTTTAAAGATTTAAAAAAAAGTGCGTATGGATTAAAAATAAATGATTTGATCGTCAAATGCCTTGTTTACGCCGATGATTAAGTCATATAAGCGTCATCTAAAGAGCAGTTGCAGGTGATGGTTAATGTTATGTATGATGCCCTAAAAATCAAAGGAATAAAAATAAATGTAAGCAAAACGAAAGTGATGGTTTTTGAAAGAGAAGAAAGCATGACAAACTGTGAAGTTCTGATTAAGGAAGAAAGAGTGGAACAAATAAATAAGTTTGTATACAAGTTTACAAGAGATGAAAAGTATGACAGTGACATTGAGCGAAGAGTGTTGGCAGGAAAACAAATGAATGGGGCACTGCATAATTTTATGAATAGCCAGAAAGTGTCAAAAAAGGCACGTCTGGCTGTGCATAGTGGAGTGTTGGTTCCTACACTTATGTATGGTAGTGAATGTTGGGTTTGGCAGAAGAAGCATAAAAATAAGATTATTGCTGCGGAGATGAGTAGTCTAAGAAGTATAGCAGGAGGGACTCGGTTGGATAAAGTAAAGAATGGTGAGATAAGAGAACGCTGTGGTGTTAAAGTAGATGTGGTTACAAAGATAGACAAAGGAATGCTTAGATGGTTTGGACACGTAAAAAGAATGGATGAAGGAAGATTGACGAAACAAATTTATAAGGCGAGTGTGTATGAACAAGTCGGTAAAGGTTGACCTCGGCGAACATATCTCGATCACATCAACATAGTTTTGAAAAAAGGCCAGGTCAAGAGTACCAAAAACGACCAGCATGTATGAGAGCACTGATTAATGTAGAGGAAGCATTATTATACCACTCAATATTTTATTGACATTTTAAGAGCTGGTATGTAAGACGTCTAGTGAAGACACATGGACGTAGTTATCTTTGTCCCTATTAACGACATATTTTTCCCTCTAAAGGGGTCAAGGTGCTGAGACACCTACTTATTACATTTTACCAATCAGAGGTTTTCAATTGTATTCTTTGTAACGTTAGGAACAGCAGTACAATAATTATTATTCTTTTAAGTTAATACGTGAGTGCAACACTTAATTGTAAATTTTGTAATAAAAAAGTTTTGTTTTCACTACATCCTATTCGTGAAAAAATTTGACGAATAATTATACAATTATAGTTATTATTTAATTATACGAATATAAACAAACACAACCAATTTATACAAATTGCATAAATTATTAACTTTTACTTGCATTTTTAATTTTGTTTATAAAAGTTTTAATCGAGGAATATTTTTTAAAATTCCGATTAAAAGTTTTCCTTTTAACAGGATGCATTACCTAAAAAATTAAAAGTTCATGAAAAAACTTTGACTTTAAAATTCAGCTAAATTTTAAATAAATAATAGAACCGTTTTTCCAGTTGTTGGATTATCCAAGTATTGCGTACCTGCCGGTAAATAAATTTCAGAAATCCACTATACATCGAGGATAGCCGAGAGAATTAGCTTTCCTCACTTCCGGTGTTAGAGGAAGGAAGCGGCAAATCGATTAGTTACGTGAGATATAATTACAGAATTCGCAAACGGTGCGTAAGATTTAATGTTGATATTAACTTTTAGACCCTGGCGGAACGAATGGACAAACAATCCGGTATTTGTTTACAAAAGTTTCTCCTCGGGAAACTGTACTCGTATATATCTTTGTTATTGGTATAATCTTGCCTATAAGCCTTTGTTGATAGATTTACTTATTTCGCATTTCCTATCTTGAGATTATTTATTATTGAAGTTGGCAAAGTTCAGTTAAAAGAATTTTTTTTATATACTTACTTTTTATGTTTGGTAGAGTAGACCGATTGCTTCTTGTTATTTATTTAAAATGGCTTGTGTGTCACTTTAATAATACTGTTACAAGAGAAAAGCTGGGTTTGCTTTTCTCTCAAGGATTAAAGAATAGTTATTGTTGAATGGTGAACAATAACTTGTTTGGTAGCAATTATTAATATTGCGAAAACTCCATTATGGCATTGTTAGCCTGGCAACTTTTTGATGATTGCAAATATCAAACAAAAAACTAGTGGAGAACGATTTTCTTTACCTCGAGATTATCCGTTAACCCTTTCGTAGGCAGTGGGAAGCTATTTTCACACCATCAAAAATCTGTTCTATGAGCAACAGGACTAAATATTTTCGAACAGTATTGGTGTCGCCATTTGTCTATAACACATCGAAATTCTTATGAAGAAGAAATAATAGCCTACTTATAACATAGTTATGGGTATCCCGTATTCTTTACAGGTGATCACGTTTTTTCATCATTTTTAAAGGCAAATTAAGTGCAGTTGTGGTTAATCTGGAATCATTCTTGCAATCAGGTACGCTACAAGACTTTTTTGTGGCAAAGTAGGTGGAGTTATATGTTTATAAAAAGTATTTCCGTATATTATCGTTGATCTGATTTTGATAATGTCAGAAAAAATAATTTTATCGGTGGGAAATATCCTTTCCACTGCCCATAAAAAAACTTATTATGTGAACATCTTTTTGCAGTCATGTGGGACTTGAATAACACTTAGCATCGCGAAATGGCTTTGGAGTACTTCTACAGTCTCCCAGACGATAATGAGAACTCGGATGAAGAACCAGATGATGGAGCAAACGATAAAATGAATATTCCAGAATCCACATCGTCTAACATTAGTTTGAATTAAGCATCAACTAGCAACATCACTTCACCCATTCCTTCTGATCTAACCAATGCCTTTTTCGAATCGGTCGATGCGGGACAAAAACCATGATAGTGAAGAGAGTGATATTGAGAATAATAAAGAGCCCTCTACCTGGACGTATTCTATATTATCAAATAAACATTGCTCTTGTCAATTCTTATATTATCATGAATACAAATAAAAGGAGGACAGTAGATCAGTTGTCATTTAGGATCAATTTGACGAGACAACTTACTTCCAGGAAACGCCGAAATAGACCATTGCTGTTCCTATCGTATAAGCATACTGTTCCAGATGAAGTTTGATTATCTGACGTTGGTAAACAGCTTTTTATTCAACAATTAAAATACAAAAAAAGCAGATTCAACAGATTCCACGGATAATAGCAAAATATTTTCCATGAAAACGGAGTGTAAAATAGTTTTATTAGCATTATTATTATCATTTGCTTAAAAATAGAGATTTTTTATAAATATAAAGATGTTTTTTTCAATACATTTATAAAAAATATACAAATCCATACAAGCGGTGGGAAGGATACTTCCCACAACGAATAAAAATGAGGGAGATTATTTTTTACAAAATTTGATGGGTAGTATTTCAAAAAAAAAGCTGAAAAATATTACATACATTACATTACAGTATACAAAATTAAACCACTAGATTTAGCTAAATTAAAAAGAAGAATAACTCTTGCGATTGGGTAGGTCACACCACAGATGTTAAATAACGCTAGAAGACAATTTTATTTAAGATAGCGTTGTTGCCCTCGAGGCGAGTATTTTAAATTTCCCAAACTAAGATTCATGTTCTTTTTACATTATTAAGTATTAAGCGGTACTACTTATTAACTTTTTAATGTGTTGTAGCGAATTTTGTCACGTAGTTAATTTATTTTGTTTTCACCCCTACTCCCATTTAAAAATTTGGGGGGTTATAACTGTCACATTTTTTTATTGCAAGATATCATTTCATAATTTAAAATTGCATGTTTCGGGATTTTTTTTATAAATATTCACAATAAATAAAGTAATTGATTAATTTATTTGGACATTCCTTTGTGGTGAATTAGTCCTTTGCTCGGTAGGTACGTTATAAGGTTACGGGAAAACTCTTTATAGTAAAAGGGGAACATTGCACTTTGAAATACATTTATTATACGCACAACCTAACGTTACAATATATATACATATATGGAAAAAATGTATAACTGTATAAATGTATAAAAATCAGCTAATTCCGCTGTATGTCACCTATATTATAGGTTTATGTGGGTCGATTATGTATCAAAAAACAACTACTCCTCTGGCTATATGCCGTGACAGGTATTGGATTACATATGATTCATAATCGTGTATAATACCCCATTTCGGGTAAAAATATGCAGATGCTTGTTAAGTAAGCCGAAAGCGACAGTCACGACATCTATACTGTTTAACAAGCACCACCCGGTGAATAACTTCTGCGAAGAAATTTTGTGTGTATATATATATATATATATATATATATATATATATATTTGGGTCATCGCTGCCGAAAGAGTGATTATGTTTACTATTCTTGAATGGTGTCGAATGTACTGCATAGCTTTATGAACAGCCAGAAAGTGTCAAACAAAGGCATGTCTGGCTGTGCATAAAGGTGTGTTGGTTGCTACACTTATGTATGGTAGTGAATATTGGGTTTGGCAGAAGAAGCATGAAAATAGAATTAATGCTACGGAGATGATTAGTCTGAGAAGTATAGCCAGAGTGACTCGGTTGGATAAAGTAAAGAATAGTGAGATAAGAGAACGCTGTGGTGTAAAAAAAGATGTTGTTACAAAGATAGACAAAGGAATACTTACATGGTTTGGACACGTAGAAAGGATGGATGAAAAAAGATTAACGAAACAAATTTATAAGGCGAGTGTAAATGGACAAGTCGGTAGAGGTCGACATCAGCGAACATATCTAGATCAACATTGTTTTGAAGAAAGGCCAGGTCAAGAGTACCAACAACCGACGAGCATGTATAAGAGCACTGATGAAAGTAGAGAAAGCAAAAGATGTGTGTAAGAACCGTAGCAAGTGGAAGGAAGTGGTCTCTGCCCACCCACAAGGGAAAAAGTAGTATATATATATATATATATATATATATATTGGTTTGTGTTTATAATTTCCATGAACGGTTAAGTTGAGTTCATTGGGCTCTTATTAAACATTTTTTATGTATTTTCCAGGCTAAGGGCACTACACCTTACTTTATATAAAATACATTAAACTACTGCCAAACATTTTTTTTAAATAGTTAACCCTACGCACATAAAATCATGTCTTTGAATTTAAATTCAAGATATAATGGGTAAAAATAATAAAGCTATATAGTATGCCCTTTGTCTATTAAACAAAAAAAATTGTAAAAACCTGGTTTTTCAGTAAAATTTCTAAGGAATAATTTAATAAAAAGCTTAAATCCAGCACTGTCCACCTCTCTTTGTTACAAAATAAATAATTTCTACCTTAAAATTTAAAAAAATTGCCCTGTTTTCATTTTTTTCAAGAATTTAATAAAAATATAGCTACTTTATGCTGCAATTTATTTCAACATGTTTATACAGGATTTATCATTTAATTTCCGTCGTAGACACAAAAATAGTTAATTTTGATATCCGACACATTTATTTTACATCCGACGAAAATCGAAATAATAATAAGTTGATAACAAAATGGTAATTATGTAATTTGTAATCCGTCCATTTCTATTTCAGATAATTTTTGAGATTCTCCTTTATTTTTATACGGAACATTACGTGGAAAATGACCACCATTAATTTCTAGAAAATGAATAAAGATTAAGTAGGCTCGTTAGATAATATAAGCAAATAACAAAGCAAATACAAAATGATTGAATAGTTATTTATTGTATAAGTGTTTAAGATAGCATTTTATTTACGCAAGAATGTTTAAACGCGAGAACTAGGCGTTTTATTTACAATCACATTTATTTAGAATCAAAATCGCAGAAATTTTTCATCAAAAAATGATTTCATTTATTGCTCCGACAGCGGCTGTCACCTCCTCAAAAATTGTTGAAATTACGTACAAAAATATCAGGTTCTCCTGGTACTAATCGTTTATTACAAAAGAAGACATCCAATGATTCAAGAGATATATCAAAAACTTCGACAGGCACTATACGTTCCGAAACCAATCACAACTACAAGCTTGTATTAATGGAAACAAAGATAAAACAAAGAACAAAATGTCTATTAATATACATGTTAATATTGATAATAAACAAGTAAAATGTGATTGGTTCAAGATTTTATTTTTTAATATTTCACTAGTAGAATATAGTAATTTCATTGTTCCACTAGTGGATAAAGTGGTACTTTCTACGGTTTATAAGTGTGGATAAAAATAATAATAATACTATTTCAAGAAATTAATTTAAAACTGTTTAATGACCTTCTTCTATGTATAAACACTGCTTTGAAAAAATTTATACTCATATGTGAGTTGGTTTAAGCATACTATTTTTAGCTTTCTTCACTTTTACCAAACAATTAAAAAACATTCTTTAACCAATAATAATGCTCGAATTAAAAAGCTGGTAAAATTATTGCCACGAAACTTGGTTCTATTTATAAAAAACACAAATAAATTTACAATTTACCACTGTCCATTTATTAAAAACACAAATATTCTCAAAAAAATACTTTGACAATAAATTTATTTTAAACTACCGATTCATACTTTAACTGCTCGTCAAATAAAAACTGTCTTTTTCTTCCTTCTAACTAGGCATAATACCTGTTCCTTATCGTAACTCGCTTTATGGAAGTAGATTGTCACACCAACGTTATCGAGGCCTTCCTGTGCTTCGCCTCCCCGAAGGTGATTTATCTCTGACAATCTTCACTATTTTCATCTGTCATATGTGTGATATGGTCATTCGACTCAATTTTTCTACTTAGCACCCAGTCGTTGATATTCTGTTACTGTATTACTTCTGTTTTCAGGTGCTTGTTACGAAATATTGTGTCGTTGATTTGTGCAGCCGTTCTTGTTGCTTTGATAGCTTGTGCTTACTTCTGGTTCTATGTCGCCGAAGCTTTAAATTTCTATACCCAAGTATCTGAATTTTATCTCTTGATGTACTGTTTTGTCATTTACCACTAATTTATATCTCGGAGGTGTTTAAGATGCGGTCATGCATTTCGTCTTAGATATTGATATTGTCATCTCAAACGTTTTAGCAACTGTGTTAACTGTATAAAGAGGCCTCTGCAGATTATCTTTATTTTCCGCTATCAAAACTGCATCATCAGCGTAGCATAGAATTTTTACCTCTCGACCTCCCATTCGATATCCTCTTTTCTGCGTACTTGTCTTATTATTCTCTCTTTTTTCTTATCCCGACCAGCAGTAAATACTCCTGCATTCGCCTCTGGATCTTCCTTGTTTGTAGAAGAACCACGATGTTTCTAGACCTTGCCGATTAAGTTCGTGAAGGTTCGTTCTGTCGATTCGAGAAAAGTAAACAGACAGAGCTGGTTTGGCCCATTTTTCTAATGGGTCAAATCCCACTTTTCTAACAATTAAATTGAAAATGTTTTGTACGGTGTCCACTTATGCTCCCACATTTATTTCTTTTGGATTTTTTCTCAATGGTTATCTTGATTTAATTTAAGAAATTGTAATCCAGTAAAAAGTTGCTATTTGTCACCCTGTACATAAATACATGTCCCTCTCGAGGCGGCATCAAAATCCATAAGGCGAGAAATTCCGTTGGTTTATTAAATTGCGATCATCTTCGAGCACCTTTCGATTTTTATTCGATTTTAAAATTTGCTATTAAATTTACCTCGACTCGAGACTCATCCAATATACTTTTTTATTTACTACGTCAATATTTAATCTTGAAATTTTTAAAATCTAATATATATTAAGAATAAAAAAAGTTTTTGAAAAAAAAAACATGTGAATAAGAGATAAACAAATAGGTGTAACAATTTTAGATATGTCAATGTTTACAAGTAAACTTAAAAAATTATCGATAATGAAAGGTTAACTATTATAATAGAATACGGTAACCAAAATGTTTTCTGTCTTTATACACCCGAGGGTCACACAGTATGAGTTAATCAATTTTAAACATTATTTTTCAGAATGTGTATTTCTTTTTCCTTTAGTGCCTATATCCATTATTGGATGTTTGCGACCACATGTTCCATCTCTATTCGGTTCAATAGGCTGGTTCCTCACATATATCTTACGATTGTCTCGAGTTGTTTTTGTTATCAGCATATATTTTGTTTTGCTTATGTTTAGTGATATGTCCATATTCTTCGCTTACTGTGATCATTCTATTAATTATCGTCTGTGGATCTGTCGGTCGTGTGTTCCAGCTAAAATAACTGTATCGTCAGCGTATCTCAGATTATTTATTGTCATGCCGTTAATTTTTATGCTCATGTCGTAATCATCAAGTGCCCTATTTACTATGTCCAATTACTGATACTTATTAATAAAAGTTGATAAATTAAAGTGAAATTTTTTTGCTCCAGTTGATATCCAATAAAATCAGTTAATTTGTGGTCATCTGATCGAACACAACCAATCAAAACAAAATTATACTGAAAAGAGCCCATGGGTTCTTTTCACTTAATCATGTCATGTTGCTATGGATACATACCTACATTTTCTTTCAATTCGATTTTGACAATTCAAATATTTCAATATGTCACGATTTGGTTGTGATACTCAAGATAATATTGATGAAATTATAGCATCGAATATACCGAAGACACAATAAAAATTTTGTGTGGAAAGCGTTCATGGACTTTTGTGATGTAAGAAAATATTTTATTTCCATAATCAGCAAAAAAATTTCTATCCGAATAACCCTCGAACATTGATGAATGCTCAAAAATTTTATAACATCTATCTCAAGCTTATTGCTTATAGGCAACAGACCTCCGCCTACGGCGTCGGTCTGTTTCCAAGCAACAATCTTTCGAAATCTGTTATAAAATTGTTTCGACAATTATTAATATCCTTGGGTTATTACTACTGAAAATTTGTCACAAAAAAAGACATTGCAAAAAAAAAACAGACAAGAAATAAGAGAAAAAGAAAAAAAAACAAAAAACTTTTCCCTTAGGTATATATGAATAGAAAAAAAACGTGATTCTACTTCAAGAGAATAATTTTTAAAAAATTATGTAATACACGTTTATTAATTTTATAAAAGTAACAAATAAATTTCTCCAAATTTCAATCTTCCTTTTCTAAAATATACTATAATATTCTTTTTCGCAAAAATTTTAAGTACTACCTATTGAAAAGTTAAAATATTTTTATCTATTTTAAATGGCAATTATAACATTTTTTTACAATTGCATCGTAACGCTAGATATTAAATAATTATTATTATAATTATTCAATTATTCTTCTACATAGCGCGGTTAACATTTAATAGAAAAACTCTGTAACATATCCTTGTCACGTAGACCCTAAGGACGCAACATTTCCACAAAAGTTTATCGTTTTTGTCGACATATGTTCTTGACTTGAAAACATATAAGCCACTTGTGGATAAGATGGACAAATTCTCCTCTACAAAATAATATTGAATTATTTAAAACAATTTCTAAAAGTAACTAAAATGAAATAGGAAAGAATTCACTCCTATAGAACTGACAGAAGAGGTGAACATTCGAAAGGGAGTAAGGCAGGGGTGTGTGTTATAGCCACTGTTATTTAATATTTACTCTGAGGAAATTTTCGGTGAAGCACTTGATGACATGCCGATTGGAATAAACATCAATGGACATCTGATTAAAACTCTAAGGTATGCCGATGATACCGGAAAGCCTCACTTACCTTGGATGCTTAGTAAATGATCAATGGGATCACAGCAAAGAGATTAAGCAACGAATAGAAAAAGCAAGAACAATTTTTCTAAAAATGAAAGATGTGCTCTCAAGCAATACTTTAAGCTTACATAACTCATAACTCATAAAGACAATTAAAGTAAAAAAACTTACATATCTGGGACACATCATGCGAAATGAGAAATATGCATTACTCTAACTCATTATCCAGGGTAAGGGGAACGGTAGGAGAGGACCAGGGAGGCGAAGAGTATCATGGTTAAAAAACTTACGACAGTGGTACGGTAAAACGTCTAGTGAACTCTTCCGAGCGGCTGTTAACAAGGTCTCGATTGTTATGATGATAGCCAACGTTCGCTGAGCGGATACGGCACAAAGAAGAAGAACCCCCCAAGTAACAAAAAATTAAACGGCAATCACTTAATTGTGATAACATTATTGCAAAGCATGTAAAAAAAGAAAGAAAAGTAACAAACTAGTAATTAAGAGATTCAAAATAATAATGCAAGGCATTTGCTGTGCTTTCAACAACATAGAGCACCTAATAAATAATAATGTGGTATTTTTTTATACAACGCTTTAATAATGTAATATGCAGGGTATTTTGATATTTGACCGACTATGCTTTACAGGTGAGAACCTTTGACAAATGAGATAGGAACATGAACCCTTAAAGTACTTAGTGCATAAGATACATACATTTAATTAAAGTTGAAAAAGTTTTTTTTTTATTTTGCAAATCAGTTTAAACTTTGCATTTAGTTTTTTTTTACAGAATTAAAGGTTTAATATAAACTATTCTTTCAATACTTTATCCAGTGTCGTACTATAAGGAGTAAAGATACCTGCCAATCGAAAGTGAACATATTATGTATCCCCTTTTTCAAATAAACTTTAAAAGTATTCCTTCCATCTTTTCAGAACGCATTTTTCTTCTCTAACCTTACTACCATCTTGGTTTATAATTTTTTTCAGTTGCGATGTTTTTTTACCTCTGGCTGTTTCTATGGACCCAAAAAATTTAATGTTGTTCTGGAAATCGTCAAATAACCTTTTATAAAATTCATCTTAATTCATTCTCCTTCTTTCTTGTCACACCTTTCAACCTTTTATACTCATGCCTTGCCTTGTTTACATCCTCAATCGTTGCCTTTTGTATTCTTTGATTGGCTTTTGTAGCCAGGCTTTCTTTTTATTGACACTGCTTTTTAAACCTCTACACATATTTTCTTTAACTCACATCCTTTGCTTCTTTTACTTACACAACATACTTCAATACCAATATCCACGATTTCTTCCTTAAATGGTCCCCATAATTCTTTAACCTTTCATGCTTTTTCTAAGTTGTCAAATTACTAACAAATTTCTCTCTTCTTCTTGCAAATTCTCATTCTTTATACGCTCTAGTACACTACTTGATTCTTGCACACAATGTCACTACCACTTAAAGAGACCTCTTATTCGGCTAATTACTAAAAAGTGGTCAGGTCAATGCCTGCACCGTAGTATGCTCGAGTGTCCATAACTTTCTTTCTCAATCTTTCAACCACAATTACGAAATTAATCACACTTCTCTGACATCCTTCTTGTCTTGTGCACAATGGATCTTTTTATGGTTGAACATTGTGTTTGTTACCACAAGATTCCACTCCAAACATACTTTAAGCAGAATTTCTCCGTTTTGTAAATAGTTAAAAATATGGTTTTATATTAAGTAATTTTAAGGGAATTTCAAAAACTGTTGTTTTTTGGCAGACACAAGATGCATACATTCTGATAAATTTATAAAAGTGTCAATTACAAAGATATCAAAAAGATTAGTTTGCAAATTTCCAATTCAAATTTACTTAGAAATTAATCAAAAAAAAATTTATAGTTAATAAACTAACTTTAAAGTTAATAAACTTTTAGTTTATTATAAGCTTTAATACTAACACTTACTTTGAGCAGTATTTATTGGAAATACTAAACTGCCTGTGACAAAGTGGTAAGGAATGATTTATGGTCGACAATGTCTATTTATAGGGTGAGCGGTAGTTTTATACGAGCACTGAAATGACTTTACGAGGATTCCACTGCTTGTGTAATGATAAACGGAGCTTACACGGACTGGTTTAACATCGAAAAAGGTAAAAGACAAAGATGTGTGGCTTCGCCATGGCTGTTTGACTTATACATAGATTGTTGAAAAGATTTAAAATAGAGTGGGTATGGATTAAGAATGAATGACTTGATCTTCAAATGCATTCTGTACGTCGATGATCAAGTCAAATTAGCATTATCTTAGGAGGCGATGGTTAATGTTATGCATGATGCCCTGAAAATCAAATGGATGAAAATAAATGAAAGCAAAACGAAAGTAATGGTTTTTGAAAGAGAAGAAAGCATAACAAACTTTGAAGTTCTGATTAAGGAAGAAAGAGTGAACCAAGTAAATGAATTTGTGCACTTGGGTTCAAAGTTTATGAGAGATGGAAAGTATGACAGTGACATTAAACGAAGGGCAAGAAAACAAATAAATGGGGCACTGCATAGCTTTATAAACAGCCAGAAAGTTTTAAAAAGGCACATTTGGCTGTGCATAGAGGTGTGTTGGTTCCTACACTTATGTATGGTAATGAATGTTGCGTTTGGCAGAAGAAGCATAAAAACAGGATTAATGCTGCGGAGATGAGTAGTTTAAGAAATATAGCCGGAGTGACTCGGTTGGATAAAGTAAAAAATAGTGAGATAAGAGAAGGCTATTTTGTAAAAGAAGATGTGGTTACAAATAAAGATAAACGAATGCTTAGATAGTTTGGACAGGTAGAAAGGATGGATAAAGTATAATTAACGAAAAAAATTTATAATGCGAGTGTGAATGGACAAGTCGGTAGAGGTCAACCTCGGCGGACATATCTCGATCAGATCAACATTGTTTTAAAGAAAGGCCAGGTTAAGAGTACCAACAAACGATGAGCATGTATGAGAGCACTGATGAAAGTAGAGGAGGCAAAAGATGTGTGTAAGAACCGTAGCAAGTGGAAGGAAGTGGTCTCTTCCCACCCCTACGGGAAAAAGGCGTGACTTTATGTATGTATGTTTATTATATATATATATATATATATATATATATATATATATATATATATTTATATATATATATATATACATATATATATAGATACATTTATATATATATATATATATACATATATATAGGTATATATTTATTCATAAATAAAATATAAATATTTATGTTTACTCTTAAAAAACGTTTAAAAATAGTTACAAAATCTTTAGATTTTTTAATTTCAATATAGAATGTAAAATCTAAATCAACCAATATAATTTTAAAATGATTACATCATTGGTGTCCTTTTGTCTTCTTTTATTTTACTGCATTGTTTTTATCTGGGTGACATGAAATGTTTCTTCATTAACAAATTTTATACAAACATTACCAAATTGCAAAAAGCTGTGTATAAAATTTAGTGAGTAACTTTTGATATTCCTTTATTAATAATTAAAATTAATTTCTTTTTAATTTTTCATTAAAAAGACTGTTCTTTTTTATTATTTCCACGGCTTTCAATAACGAGAACCTGATGGGATTTAATAACATCAGACTGAATTAATTCTCTCGTAAAAATTCTCTGAAAAACTTTTTAATTTAATTCGTTAATAAGCCTTCGTTAAAATTTTTTAAGGAACGATAATTTTCATGTTCTTTTAGATTCCGGTCGTGATAGAATCTCTCCACTACGAAATATGTGTTCCTGGACATCTTATTCTGACATGCTGCGTTTCTAGGGCATACAAAATATTAAATACGTGATCAGTTGAATGCTGCATTCCGTCCACCTACCTATTTTCCTTTATTAAAATTACATTTATCATTTTTTAAATAAGTTCCATTTTATACAGTGCATTATTATTGATTTTTTTATGCATTAGGTATTTTGTACAGTTTCAGTAAGTATATAATTCCAAGTAAATAGTTTTTGTAATGGATAGGTCCAGATGGGTTCGCTATGTAGTGTCTAGATATGTTTTGTATGTGTAATTACTTGTATATTCAGTAAAACATCAAGCTTTCGAGAAATCACAAAACATCGCTGCAACAGCCTTGCCATCATTTATGCTAGAGTGTGCATTTTCTAGAAAGGAGGAAATAGCATCTGTGGTACAAATAGCAGAATGTGTCGCCGATAAAATTTTGACGTTTCATAATTGTGTCGCGATTTGGATTTGGATTTGCCAAGATCATTTGAAGATAAATCCCAAATAACAAATAAAAAAATTTGTGAAAAATGTCTAGTAGTAGAGAATATGAAATGTGATCACTACCCGATTTATTGATAAAATGCTAAGAGCGAGAATTGACAAACGCCATCAAAATAAGAAAAGTCGAATTTGAACATACGATGAGGGGGAATAAATATCACATGCTCCGATTAATTATCCAGGGTAAAATAGAAGAAAAGCGATGGATTGGCAGAAAACAGCTTTCTTGGCTTCGTAATATTAGACATTGGACGAGTCGAACAGTCGAAGAATTGTTTCATGTAGCTACCGATCGAGAAGCTTTCCAACAAATTGTCAACTCTATGATAGCCAACGCCTGAACGCTTGATGATAGCCATTGTTTGAAAATAAGCATGGCACACAAAGAAAAAGAAGTAATATGCTTCTTACAACTCTTGTTATGTAATATACTATTGCAGATATTCTAACCATACCCGCCGAATTTTTATTTTTAATTTCATTAATTTATGTGTATGAGCTCATGCACATCCGTATTTGTTAGAATTAAGTTTTCAGTAGTACTTAATACCACAAGTGATTGAATTTTCGCGATAAGTCTGTCGAATTATTTCATGACGAAACTGAGTTGCTTAAAAATACCTCGAATCCGTAGGATGAATGGTGTTTTCTGCAAGCAACTCACTTAAGTTATGAAATAAAAGACATATTTATGGGATAAATTTAATCACGAGTGGAATTTTTTAACACAATTACACAAAAAAAGTGAAAGGTAAAAAATCTAAAATTCGGCAAAATTACAGGAAATTAACAAAAGAGGTAAGAAATTACTTGGAGCATTTAATAAAGTTTAATAAACAGGAATCATTAATATTGAACGAAATACATACATACTCGTACATACATATAGTCACGCCTTTTTTCCGTAGAAGTAGGTAGAAACCACTTGCTAAGGTTCTTACACACATCTTTTTCGCCAACGAAATACATATTTAATTAAATCAGTATAAACATAACGTACTTAAATATTTCTTAATTATAATTATAAAGTGTTACTATATACAATGCTTCGTATTTTTCGGTACATTTTCATTAATTTTTTCGTTGGTTCATTCGATGAAATTTATCCCAAATTTGCTCATTTTTAAATGTGTGCACAGCGCGATTATTTATATTTGACATTTAACTGTCACATACACAAATCTGAAAACATCGAACTTGACAGGCCAATCAGGGTCAAAAGTTAAGTTTGGTGTTATCGATAATCCGAACTTGGTTAATTGGTTTCATTTGGTTCATTTCATAAGTGCGTTTTACCAGTAAGGTTATTAACTATAGACCAGTTTTTTCTGTTTTATTGTTGGCAGTTATAATTCTCTATTCATAATATTTATCTTTGGCACTTTTAATAATTTGCTTATAAATACTCCTATTTTTATTCTTCTTCTTCTTCTTCATATGCCGTCTCCATTAACGGAGGTTGGTGACCACCTCTCCAAATACCTCTATCTTTGGCAACGTAAAACAACTCTTCTACCCTCATATTTGTCCATTCCCTAATATTTCTCAGCCATTTCTTTTTTCCGACATTTCCTTTCGTCTACTCTTCCTTGCATTATTACTTGTAACATGATATTTATCATTACGTAGTATATGTTCAAGATATGCCGTTTTGCGCATAAAATTTGTTGAAAAATATGCATTATTGATATATTTCTTAATTGCAATTAAAATGCCTACGCATGACTCATATTTCTATTTAAAAAAATTGTCGATAACATCACTTCGCTGAGATTACGTCATAAAAAAAATAAAATTCTAAAGAAACGCGCGATTACAAACAAAATTGACACGTTTTGAGATTTATCTCTAAAGTTAAAAATTTACATATATAATGAATTTATACCTTTCGTTTAGAGTCCAAACCGTTCTATACAGTGTGGAACAGCCAAATGGAATACATTCGATAACGAATAAATGAGAGCGTGTTTGGAAAAACGCTTGGACACATCGATTTGTATTTTTAGATGCGCATTTTTTTCAAAAAAAAATATTTATATAGGGTGTGTCATGTGACAGTGGCCGATACCAACTTTTTTATTTTAAATACAATTCCCTGTATATTATTTATTTTTTGGATTCTTCAGAAAATTTTAGACATAATTCATGTACAATGTCCTATACCTATCTTCAACTGTTTTGGAAATATTAAGTGTCTTCAGATGTATTACAAAAATAAACATTAAAAAAAGAAAATTATTTTATTTCACAAATTCGCTACATTACACTCAATACATTGCCGCTATTGGTCTAATGAGAATCCTCACTGGATGAGAGATGAACATACGCAATATCCTGAAAAGTTAATGTTTGGGCAGGAATTGTTGGAAATCATATCGTAGGTCCCTTTTTCATTGATGGCAACTTGAATGGAGATAAATATTTAAAACTGCTCCAAAATAATGTCGTGCCAACTTTGACACAAACTTATATCCTGATCCAGCAAACCCACAAGTTCCTGCCAATATACTATGGTTTCAGCAAGATGGAGCACAGCCCCATTACCAAATCAATGTCCGGCAGTACCTGAACCAAAATTTTCCAAATCGGTGGATAGGGAGGCGCGGATCTATAGAATGGCCAGCACGATCTCCTGATCTGACGCCATTAGACTTCTTTTTGTGGGGATATGTCAAAAGTATTGCATACAAAACTACACCACTCGACTTACATTGACTTAAAAAGACGAATCACGCTTGCGATTAGATCAGTCACGCCTGAGATGTTGAGTAACGTTAGAAGACATTTCTATACCAGATTAGCATGTTGCCAAGACGTTCGCGGCGAATATTTTGAACATCTCTTACATTGAAATTAATGTTTTTTTTTACATTATTTGTGAATTTTCTTTTTTTAATGTTAATTTTTGTAATACATCTGAAAACACTTAATATTTCCGAAACAGTTGAAGATAGGTATGGGACATTGTACATGAATTATGTCTAGAATTTTCTGAAGAATCCAAAAATAAATAATATACAGGGAATTGTATTTAAAGTAAGAAAGTTTGTATTGGCCACTGTCACATGATACACCCTATATAATTATTTTTTTTTTTAAAAAAAGTGCGCATCTAAAAATACAAATCGACTTGTCCAAGCGTTTTTCCCAACACGCTCTCATTTATTCGTTATCGAATTTATTCCATTTGGCTGTTCCACACTGTATAATATTTTTGGTAAAAAAATTGGTAACTATTCATTTAATTAATTTTTGTTGTTTTTGCAGGTGAATATTATTTTACACAATAAAAATAAGTTATCAATGAAAACACTATCTCTACGCAAGACTAAAGCAAAACTTTTAACAATGCAAAAGTGATGTAAAACTTTAACGACCATCACATTTCCTTTTTATAAAGCATACTCAGCCGTCTATGTTCTGTTCGCTGGATTATGCATTAGTTGTTTAAGAAAATTAATCGTCGGTTCGTTTGCCGCATTCTCGGCTCATTGCAATTACCCCGAGAAAAAATTACTTTAATTTGGAAAATGTCCCAACGAGTGGGTTTCTTATTGAGTCACATTCTGTGCCATTTGAATTTTTCATTCCTTTATCAGGGATTATTTTGCGATACTTTAGTGAATTTATTCATTTGGATAAACTGCGATAATATTTTTTGTAGTTTTACGTGTAATAAAAAGGAAACTACTATTAACAAAAATAAATATATTTAAATAAAAAAAATTGGCAGTCGTAGAGACTGCCGATAGAAGAGAAAACTTGGAACTTTTAGTATTAAAATTTGAAATTTCATAATGTTTGAATTAAAATTATCAACATCAATATGGTTTTCACATCTATCGACACTCCGAGCAACAATTATATGCATGTTTATATGGTTTTTCATTACATAAATATATTACGGGCTGTACAAGATCATGACAAAATATAAAATTAATTCAGTTTAAATAACAATTAATATACAATCATAGTAATTATGGATAGTATTTTTATTAACATAAATTTCAATGTACTTGATTTTTAACATTATTTTCATGGTGGATCTACAAAAAGCTAACGACAGTGTCCCGTTAAGCCTTTTCTGGGAAGCGCTAGAGAGAACAAATATTAATGTAGGACTAATCAAATTCATAACAACTTGCCCATAGAAAGGGTGGCAAAATTTAAGTATCTAGGAACATGGTTATCAGAAGAATGGTCATCTGATATCGAGATAAAATGTCGAATAGAACAAGCACGCACAGCATTCCCGAAGTTCAAGAAAATCCTTACGAGTACAGATTTTGATCTGGACCTTAGAATTAGATTCATGAAATGCTATGTATGGGCAGTACTTCTATATGGTATGGAGGGGTGGACGTTGAAAGTGAGCACCATGAACAAACTAGAATCCTTCGAGATGTGGATATATAGGAGAATCCTTAAAATTCCGTGGACAGCAAAAAAGACGAACGAAGAAATCCTCAGAATAGTAAAAAGAGACCGCGAATTATTGATAACAATCAAACGCAGAAAAATATCGTATTTGGGACATGTCATACGAAATGAAAGATACCAATTACTTCAGTTAATAATAGAGGGAAAGATATAATGTAAGCGTGGTGTCGGCCGGAAGAAGATGTCATGGCTCCGCAATATCAAACAATGGACAGGACTGAATAATGCAGGAGATCTAATACATACCATAAGAGACAGAGATATGTGGCGTAATGTGATCGCAATTATCCATTAGTGGATATGCAGCAGAAGAAGAATAAAATTCAAAAAAGCTCTATATGGCAAATCTGAGGCTAAAGTTAAAAAAAGAGATAAACTGACCAAAGGGTTTAGGGTCACAAAAGGTCTTAAACAAGGGTGTTGTATGTCGCCTACATTATTCAAGATCTACTTAGAACAAGTACTGAAGCAATGGAGATTTGCTGGCTTATGTCACTCAGCTCTGGACAAACACTATTGAAAAGTTTGGTGAATCCCGTGCAATATCCTTGGATATATCCATAGCCTTTGACCGCGTTTGGCACCAGGCATTGTTAAGTAAATTATTTGCCTACGGTCTCCCAACCAAACTGTGCCAATGGCTCTTGAGCTTCATGCAAGATCGCTCCTTACATGTGGCAGTTGACGGTATTTCTTCTGATGCGTTTAAAACCAATGCCGGGGTCCCCCAGGGTTCCATCCTGTCCCCCACCTTATTTCTTTTACACATCAACGACCTCTTGAAAACCACCACGAACCCTATTTACAGTTTCGCAGACGATAGCACGCTTGTCTCAACTTTCACATCCTATCGATTACTTTCGGTGAATGATACAAATAGACTCAGGCAGGAACAGGTTGATTCCATCAATAGAGATCTTAAAGCTATCGTCGAGTGGGGAACCAACAATCTTGTTCAGTTCAACGCCCAAAAAACACAAAGTGCCACGTTTTCCAAGAAAGTAAATTCCTTAAATCATCCCATCACAATGTCCGGAAATACCCTTGAACCAAAACCCTCCATCTCGATTTTGGGAGTCACGGTGTCCAATAATATGTCTTGGCATGACCATGTTGCTAACATCGCAAAGTCAGCAAGCCAGAGGCTAGGTTTTCTGTGGAAAGCCAGAAAGCTTTTTACTCGTGATCAACTGTTGACGACGTACAAGGCTCAAATCCGACCTCTACTGGAGTATTGCTCGCACATTTAGGGTTCAGCACCAAGGCATTCTCTTCGTCTTCTAGATTCCATTCAGAAAAAAACCAATCGCTTGATAAACAGCTCAACTTTCACAGATACACTTCACCCTCTAGAACATAGAAGAAGAGTTGCAGACCAGTCATTGCTCTACAGATATTTCCATGGCAGATGCTCCAGAGAAATAAAAACTCTTGTACCACCATTGGCCACATTCGGCCGAAGAACTCGACACGCTGATCAGTCTCACCCATTTACTCTCAAGATTGACACTACAAGAACCAATCTTCATCAAGAAACCTTCTTTTACAGGGCTGCTACGGAATGGAATAAGCTTCCAAAATCAGTTTTTTCAGAAAACTATGACCTGCAAATTTTTAAAAAGCGTGTCCACAATAATTTCCTTTCTATAATTCCTTCCCCTTCTAATAGTCGCAGTGCGGGCCGTTCGCGACCCACACGATAGGTTTACGCCTTTTGCGACTATTTTCATAAAAAAAAAAAAATGCCAGTACATGGGTATTCCTTTGCACGATAGTACTCTATATACGTTATGTTTTGCCGATGACCAAAAAGTAGTGGCACATGATTACGAGGACCTGAAATACATGACGAGAAAGCTTATTGAAGAGTACAAAAAGTGGGGATTGGTTGGGAACCTGAACAAAACTGAATATATATATATATATATATATATATATATATATATATATATATATATATATATATATATATATATATATATATATATATATATATATATATTATATATATTTAGTTCTTAACAACGGACAACGCATCAAAGCCTGTCATGGATATAAATATTTAGGTCTCAAAATAACATTCGATGGAAAACTGGACGATGCCTTTAAAAATCGAGACACTCTAGGAAGGATGATCAATATCACTAATGAATGGGGTTTTGTGAGATAGAAACATCTCAAATAAAAATAAAAGGATGATTTGCAATGTTATCGTAAAAAGTATTATAACATGTAAGTATGGTTCGGAAATTTGGCAAATTAAGGAGAGAACGAAGAGGATGTTGTGTGCTACAAAGATGGATTACTGGAAAAGGGTTGCAGGAAGATCAAGGAGAGAAAGAGTCACCAACCAAAGAATTAGAGAAATAGTAAACCATAGTCGAAGACATTCGAACAAAACAACTAGTATGGTACGGTCATGTGCAGAGGATGGAGAAGAAAAGATTGCCTAAACAGGTGTTAACGTGGAACCCAGCTGGAGGAAGACGACGAGGAAGGCCAAGAAAGATCTGGAGAGAAGGAATAGATAGTGAAGTCAGAGATAGAGGCCTGGACGAGAACTTGTGTGCCAACAGAGACGAATGGAGATTGGGTATTTGGGTATCGGAAGACGTAGAACGTTGTAAAAGTGATGAATATATATTTACATATATTCTTTATTGTTTGCATCATTGTCATCATTAATTTCAAAAATATTTAGACTTTTTGTACTTTCAATTATATCATTGTGTTCTAAAAAAGATACAATAGACTTGGGGTGACTAAAGTGAGAAATGAAAATGTTTGATTAAAATTAAATCGATAAAATAATTAAAATCGATCGTCGTTTTATATTTTGTAATATTGAATTTTCTATCATTAGACACGTAAGGACATGAACTACGATGTGTACGCAGGTTTTATAGATTTTTCAATAGCTTTTGACAGAGTAAAACACACAAAGTTAGTAGAAATAATAAAATAAGTAGTCCTTGACAACAAAGACATACTAATTATAGTGAATTTATATTGAACCAGTCAGCTTACGTGAACATAGCCGGCAACAAAATAGAAGAGGTGACGATCCAAAGAGGCGTACGTCAAGGGTGCGTCCTCTCGCCGACCTTATTTAATATCTACTCTGAAAATATATTTCAAGAGGCACTGGAAGATTCTCTTGAAGGGATTAAAATTAACGGCGAAAACATAAACAACATCACGTACGCAGTTGATACTGTTATCCTCGCAAGTAGCCTAAATGATATTTAAACTATTCTTGGAAAAATTAATACAACGAGCGAAAAATATGGACTTAGCCTTAACACCTCTAAGACAAAACATCTGACCATCAGCAAAAACGCCCAGCCTCCTATGGTTTTGACTTTAGATTAAGAAACTATAGAACGAGTCGAGAGATACACTTACTTGGGATCAATGGTAAATGCAAATTTGGGATCAATCTGTAGAAATAGAATGCAGAATCAAGAAGGCGAGGACTGTATTCAATAAAATGAAAACATTTTTTGTCATCAAAAACCTAAGCCTACAACTGAAAATAAGAATGGTCAGATGTCACATCTTTCAAGTCCTTTTGCACGGCGTTGAGGCGTGGACCATGACAGAAACCTTGATGAAAAAGCTCGAAGCGTGTGGATATACCGGAGAATTCTGCGCATCTCATTGATCGAAAGAGTACTTAGACGAATGGGTAAAACGAAAGAAGAAGGAACTCGTGGCTGCAAATTCTACGCCAGTTTTTTTAGATGACATCTTTACAATTATTTAGACAAGCAGCTGATAAAATAAGAATATCCATGTAAATTGCCAACGTTCGCAGAAAATAAGGCACCATATGAAGAAGAAGATGAAGACGGTTTAGTTAAATGGAAAGCATTGTTAAATAATAAAATATGCATTTATTCGACATGAAAAATACAGACGCTTTGAGTTAAGTAATTGACAGTTCATTCTAGCTTAACATACTATTTTTGTGGAAGAATCAACGATGGAATTACATGTTTTATTGTTAGCTTTATTTGAAAAGGCGATTATAACATTGCTCTGAGGTAAGATCGGCAAACCAATATTGACACCTAGAATTAACAAAAAAATAACAAAAAATAAAAAAAATTAATTGGGACTCTAAAATAAAGCATACATAGGTAAATAATAATATGAAAAATATAACGAATATAACCTTTTATGATCTTTCGGGCAACGAAAAAATTAAATTTTGTTCACTTGTCCTGTTTTTTTTACCGTCAACAACTCATTAATTATTGCGTACTTGAACGTACATATTTTTAAACAGTAAATTATATAAATAGTTTAAAGTTAAAATCACTAACGAAAGCAAACCTGGCAAGAACTTTTAACCTAAATAAAAATAAAGTTCTGCAGATGCTTTCCAAATAAATGCGTTTATTTGGATACTTAGTCCTTTAAAGCGTCGTATTTTTAATTAATATCTAACGGAAGTATTTTAATTATAGATGCCCCCGTAAGTAAAACCGACCAAACGATTTATGAATTAATTTTTAACAGTTTAGGGAATTCCTTTCTGTCGAAGCGAAACGCTTTGTAGCCACAAAAACCAAAGTTCCGATAGAAAATAATTTAAATGATAGGTTTTGCCGTCTAGAATCCATATTGGTTTACCGCACGTATCATTTCATATCAGTTTATTTGTAACTAATGGCTAAGCAACATAAGTGCAACTTTTTTTATATTTTTGTCAGAAGACTATTATGGTGACTTTTGCATTTGTTGTCCCATATCTCCTCTCTGACAAAGACACTGGTTATTAATTTTCCTTAATTCATTATGCAATGTGCGTGGGTTGAAAAATATTAAGCTCGGTTTCGGAGTACGATGCTCTGATACAAGGCTATGTGAATTGCGTCGTTATGGCCACCGAATAAGTATCGTCTAGTAGAGAGCAATTTTTTTCAATTGTTTGCTCTCTACTCCTTGTTCTTAGAACACATATATGGGAACGCGACAGCCCATGTCAGACTTCATGAAGATACCAACAACTTCCGTATCAAAAAAGGGGTTCGCCAAGGTGACACCATATCTCTATTTAACAACTTGCTCCAGTTTATGTGCAAACAAATAGATTTTGAAGAACTAGGTATAAACATAAATGGCGCAAACCTATGCCACCTGTGATTTGCAGATGACATTGTCTTGATATCCGACTGCTGTGGCCTACTTTATTATATTCATAATATGAAAATAAAAAAAAAAGAACAAAATGTGCTGACGGCAGCTGTTCGCCGGAGAACAGATAAGTGAGTTCGAATTGTTTTTGGCTCTAAGATTGAAAATTCAAATTCAATAGGGCGCCACTCAATTTAGATATAGCTATACTATATTTGGATAATTGAGAAAACCAAATATCTATCTTCAACATAATACCTAAAATGATATATACTTAAATTTTCTTAGATATTCGGGTTGGAAAATAGGAGAATAAAAAAACATATCACATATAAGAATATAATAAAAACACCAAAATGAACAAAGCAAAATATGTTGTAGACCAGAGTATCATATAGTAATAATTACATTAATTTAATAATATATATAACAATATTAACAAATGTATTATATCAAAATACATACATTTATATACCGGGTGTTATACCGCTCAAAGTTACCAAAATGAGGTATAATGGTAAGAAATAAACCTGTGACTGAATCTGCTGTCACATAGTACTATGTGAGAACTTCACAAAAGCTCTTTAGATTATAGTTTATAAAATTATCACGATGGTATAATATACGATATCAATAATTAGTTATTAATAAAAATGATGGTATGATAAATACTAATATAATAAATTAGTTATAAATAAATCTCAAAAAGTAAGAAAACACTGAAGGTGTAAAAAACATGGTGTTAAGGTCCAATGGTCCACATATGTAGCCTCTATCCAAGGTCCACTTGATGTAGTTGAAGACACAAAAACGAAGACAGGAAGAATACAGGAAACAGACAGCAAAACGAAGAGAAGGTAAGAAGAAAGGCTTAACCTTCCAGGTCAGCCAGGGGTCGATGATGCAGCTCAGCAGGTCTCCAGTCTCTACCGGCTACTACTAGTCCTCATCCGGTGGTTGTCTGACGATTGCCAGAAGTCTGATGATGAGGGCTAAGCTGTACCCTAACACCCTAACAAAAAATAGTCTCATGAAAGAACATGTGCAAAATAAAAAACCAACAAAATGAAGTAGGTATATTTTCAACCTGATCGATATCATTGCTAGTTCAAAAGTCATAACTTACCTTCTGAGAAGGGAGGTAAAACTAGAAGATATCCAAAACAGCAAACAGGACTAACAGGACATCGGGACAAAATGGCGGAGTTCCTACCGCATGGCAGTCTACCGGTGTTGGCTCAAATCCCCATATAAAGGCTCCAAAAACCACAAACGATGGGTGCGACTTGAACTCGGCCCCAACGGCACTTCGTAGATTCCCCCAAAGGGTTAATTTCCGGTTAAACACCGAAAAAGAATCTCATAAACGAGTCAAGCGCACCTCATCATGGCCGCACCGAAAAAGAACTCCCTCGACCACCACGAGGACAGATACCATCCTCTATTTCTAACAGTTGCCAGAAAAAATTGCACATCCTGTATGAAATCAGCGCCAGATTTGAATTCCTAGCCTCTCATTGGTCAGAACCATAAATGCTATTGATTGACAGAATGAATTCCAACGAATGTAATCTAAAAGACCATTCTTCTTCTTTCTTTTCTACTATGGGCACGAAACATTAACGGCTAACCGACTTGAGACCGATGACAGAAGTTCTATGAAAGAAGAACTATGACACTTACACAATGACATCGAAAAATAGAAAATAAATATAATAATAATATATAAGATTATATTATGAAAAATAGAGAAAAAAACCCAGTTAATAGCCAGAGATCTCATTCAAAATCAACAAAATCCTGGGACAACCTTCAATAGCCTATAATTCATCATACTAGAGAACACAACGGTATGTCGCCTGCTCACATGTGAATGGATGTTTTTATTGACTTTACTATCTTCAATTTCAGGCCTAGGATCAGACAGATAGCCAGAAATCATAAGATTCCTGCAGCTTAATTACATCACTTTCAACAGCACTTAGAATGTCAGAAGCAAGAGTATTACCTAGTGTTGGAAACTTGTGAATTTACTAGTATATAACTATATGTGATGTTTGTTTTGAAATAGTGGTTTTAATAGATGTTTTATCCAGGAATTTGATATCAAAACTGAATGTTCTCTGTAAGTACAATGCCCAATAAATGAAAAATTTATTATATATAAAAAACAAAATTAACAGGTAGCAATTTCAAATGCTACAATGCCCAATAAATGAAAAATTTATTATATATAAAAAACAAAATTAACAGGTAGCAATTCCAAATCTACACTGCATAAAGACTAAACGCTGCTTTTAAACAGATGGGACTAAAAATTAATATCTCTAAAACTCAAGTGATGACAAACCTAGTAATTAGCGGCGGAATATATGTCAACGAGAAACAACTTAAGGAAACAACTAACTACAAATACCTGGGTCACGAAATACGTATAAGTCTGACAACCAAACGTGCGAACTTACTAGACACCTATGGACGACTCAGACATATTTTTAAAAGTGCACCGATATGTTTGAAAAGAGGTACAAAGTATCGAATACCGAAATGCGAGCTAAAACAAAAGTCACGGACGCATTAGAGAAAATAACTAACTTGAAGTGGAATTGGGCAGGACACGTGGCAAGGCCGAACGATGATCGT
This sequence comes from Agelastica alni, assembly GCA_950111635.1. Lineage (NCBI taxonomy): Eukaryota > Metazoa > Arthropoda > Insecta > Coleoptera > Chrysomelidae > Agelastica > Agelastica alni. The sequence continues at coordinate 50,590,227 of OX467712.1, read as the reverse complement.
TGAACTAGGAAAATAACAGAATGGAGACCAAGACAACATGCATTTAGGAGCAAAAGCCGTCCTCCGACCAAACAGCATGACGACTTAAGACAACACTAACTGGATGCATATTGCTCAGGATAGGAAGATATGGAAACTAATAAGGGAGGCCTATGTCTAGCAATGGACTTTAGCGGCTGGTTGATTTATTGATTGATTGTGTAGAGAGCAAAACTGTACAAACCGGACTCCGAACAATCGGTGAATGGTTTAATGTTATACCTCTCTCTCACTCAAAAATTACAGTCCACATGCTTTCCCGTTCATTTATATTTTTTCCTTTACTTAACTGTACTTTTCTTTAATATTGCTTCGGATTGCGGTCAACGGGGTCCTCCCCGGCTTGAGGCAAAGGTGCAGTTTTTGTGTGTCATCAAATGAGCGGATGAATTATTATTATAAAATAAGAAGTAAATTTTGAGCACGAGTAGGATATGAATCCCTTAAACTTTTATTTACCACAGCATTAAGCCACTTATTTTCCTTATAGTACATTCTCTTTCTTGTTTCACTCAAGTTACATGCTGCTATTTCATCTTATGAATTTACTTTTTATGTCTAGTTTTATACATATTTTTTAATATATCGTTCTTTTTAGCTCATGTATTTTATAAAAACAACCTACAAAGAACGGTAGCCGACGTAGAAAATGAATTTATAAAAACTACTTTAAAAGATTGGATTAAACTAATAGTCTGTTCTTATTAAGCATAAAATAAACCGTGCAACCACTTTTGTGATTATTGTTATACCATTATTCGAGTATAAAGGATATTCGTATCCATTGAAGATAAGTATATTAGGAATGACTGAAAATCAAATTGAGAGCTGGGGAGAAATGACAATTTCGACCACAATCCAAAGAGTATTCCCCAAAGACACTGGAAGGTATATAAAAGGACATGTTATCCCTTTTCTAAACGTTCGGTGACCCGTGAAAAGATATTAGCATATTATCTGGGGATATTCTGAATAGACCGTTTTATTTTATCACTTTCAATAGTCGCAAGAATCGTACCGTAAAATTGAATATTTTGCCTTTTTTCTGAATAAAGTAATTCGCTTAGAAATTTAATCTTTTAAAAGTATTTTTTTAAGGGGATGACGATTGTTTAAATAGCTGTTAATTTATTATTTCAACAATAATTGCATCTCACACTTGTGGATAACATTTACAAAAAGACAATGACAATTACCCTAATCTGACTAGTTCTCATATTATTATGATTGAGATAACCTTAGTGTCTTTTAGTCCAGTCACCTTAGCGTAAAACTTTAAGGTTTGGTCAATTTTTTTATAGGTACTTTGGATCTACGAGAATATAGTCCTAAATTTTCGGCCATTGCCGGGGTATATTTTAGCTATACAAAATTAAAAAATTGATATTTTTGCGATAATTTTTTTGGAACGCGTCCTATCAAAAAAAGTTTCCAATAAAATGTGTTCATCATTACGTCCTCTGTAAAAAAGGTTCTGAAAAAAAAAGTGGTAACATTTTTAATCAAGCGGTTAATGGCAAATGAAAATGAAAATTCTACATTTCGTTTTTGCAACCGCAATTGGGTGTTTATCAACATATCGGTTTGAAACTCGTACAAACCCCAAGACAATCGTGCAAGATTTATCGATCTGCAAAATATAGTTTAGCAACAATCTGCGATTATCGAAAAATCTTTACCCTGCAATAGAATTTCTCGACAGAGGCCCACAGGGTGGAAAAAATCGAGGAGCTTCGTATCATGCACAAGCGGAAAAAACAATTGTTGAAAATAGATACTGTTTTTCGGCGATTTTAGATTTTTGCTTACAAACAATTAACAATTCCGACCAAAGTTGCGAAGATATCTGAAAAGTTCTTGGACCATCTAGCGCGTTTTTGGAAAACGAACAATTTTGAAAAAAAAATTTGCAATATTTTGATTACCGCTCGAGATATGAATGTGTTTACGTTTGTTCAATTTTCTGTTGTTGCAATAAAGATTTTTGCAAAATTCCAGTTCCTCAGCAATCCCTACGCTTCCGGCCATGGGGTTTAATAAAATTATTCCCTTTACGAGCAATTATGCCATCACAATTTCGATCGACGTGTAGGAAGGATCCTACTCCGTCCAATTTGTTGGTAATAATATCATGCGCGTGCGATAAAAGTAGGGATGGGTCGGTACTTGTGGAACAATATTTATATCTCGGTCGGTAATCAAAATATTGCAATTTTTTTTTAATTGTTCGTTTTTTAAAAACGCGTTAGATGGTCCAAGAATTTTTCAGATATCTTGCAGCTTTGGTCGGAACTGTTAATTGTTTATAAGCAAAAATCTAAAATCGCCAAAAAGCAGTATCTATTTTCAACAATTTTTTTTTCAAATTGCTTGTTCATGATGATACGAAGCTTCTCAATTTTTTTTCACCCTGTGGGCCTTCGTCGGGAACTTCTATTGCAGGGCAAAGATTTTTCGATGATTGCAGATTGTTGCTAAACTATATCTCGCAGATCGATAAATCTTGCACAATTCTCTTGGGGATTGGCAGCTGTACATAATGTAATAGTTTAAAACCGATATATTGATAAACACCCGATTGCGGTTGCAAAAACGAAATGTAGAATTTTCATTTTCATTTGCCATTAATCGCTTAATTAACAATGTTAGCACTTTTTTTTTACAACATTTTTTACAGAGGACGTTATGATAAACACATTTTAACGGAAACTTTTTTTGATAGGACGCTTTCCAAAAAAATTATCTCAAAAATATCCATTTTTTAATTTTCAATAATTTATTATTGCTAAAATATACCGCGGCAATGGCCGAAAACTCAGGACTATATTCTTGTAGGTCCAAACAACCTATAAAAAAATTGGCCAGAGGGTGCGCCTATTGAATACAACTTCGTAAAATATGGCCCAAGGTGGCTGGACTACATAAAATCAAAACCCCTTTAATCCAAACAATTTTAGTCTTAATTTTTTTTGCAAACTTAAAGTTAAAACGTTCTGCTGTTTTTGGGCCAGACGGTTTAAATAAAAAACCGTTAAATGTGCTTCAAAATAACCTTTAAAAGTCAGCCTTCATATTAAAACCCACTACATCCAAAATTCCACGATTGTTTTCTAGGTCTTTTAACTTCTCAAGTCTGCCTTGTTAGTTGATTTTACATCTTGGTATTTTTACAGGTCCGATCGAAATTTTACAATTAGCGATTCAACCAGAGACGGGGGTATCTAAATTTCTGTTCATGAGAAGTAGGTATATCTCGTATCAAATTTATCATAAAAATTATTCAATTCCCAGCTTTAAATCATTTGATGTTGTGGTAAAAATTAAATCAAGCGTAAATTATTTTTATGCATGTAAACTATATATTTCGCCAAAAACCCTACCAGAGGAATATGAAACTCTGTTTGAGTAAATAGAATCACTAACTTTTAGTAGTTCCTTCGTGGACCCTTTAAACTCAACCTTAAATACCATACAGGATAATGACCCATCGTACCACCTAAATTTAAATGTAAACAGCTTTCAGGAAAATGCCCGAGGTCGCTATCCGCCATCGCACTATAAGGAAAATCCTACGAAATCTTGACTCTAATAAGGCAGTAGGACCAGATGAAATTCCGATAGTTGTCCTGAAGACCTGTGCTCAAGAGCTTACCCCAGTTCTTTGTAGACTCTTCAAGTTATCATACAGCAAAGGAGTATTTCCGTCCATGTGGAAAAACGCTAAAGTCCTACCGATTCCGAAAAAAGGAAAGTAGACTATTCCTGCGAATTATCGCCCTATTGCATTGATCTCAGTCATATCCAAAGTTATGGAAAAAGTGATTAACACAGAACTCATCAAATATCTGAAGAAATTTGAGAAAATTCATGACAGACAATATGGATTTCGACAACTTCGGTCTACTGGAGATTTGCTGGCTTATGTCACTCAGCTCTGGACAAACACTATTGAAAAGTTTGGTAAATCCCGTGCAATAGCCTTGGATATATCTAAAGCCTTTGACCGCGTTTGGCACCAGGCATTGTTAAGTAAATTATCTACCTACGGTCTCCCAACCAAACTGCGCCAATGGATCTTGAGCTTCATGCAAGATTGCTCCTTACATGTGGCAGTTGACGGTATTTCTTCTGATGCGTTTAAAACCAATGCCGGGGTCACCCAGGGTTCCATCCTGTCCCCCACATTATTTTTTTTACACATCAACGACCTCTTGAAAACCACCACGAACCCCATTTACAGTTTCGCAGACGATAGCACACTTGTCTCAACTTTCACATCCTATCGATCACTTTCGGTGAATGATACAAATAGACTCAGGCAGGAACAGTTTGATTCCATCAATAGAGATCTTAAAGCAATCGTCGAGTGGGGAACCAACAATCTTGTTCAGTTCAACGCCCAAAAAACACAAAGTGCCACGTTTTCCAAGAAAGTGAATTCCTCAAATCATCCCATCACAATGTCCGGAAATACCCTTGAACCAAGTCCCTCCATCTCGATTTTGGGAGTCACGGTGTCCAATAACATGTCTTGGCATGACCATGTTGCTAACATCGCAAAGTCGGAAAGCCAGAGGCTAGGTTTTCTGTGGAAAGCCAAAAAGTTTTTTACTTCTGATCAACTGTTGGCGACGTACAAGGCTCAAATCCGACCTCTACTGGAGTATTGCTCGCACATTTGGGGTTCAGCACCAAGGCATTCTCTTCGTCTTCTAGATTCCATTCAGAAAAGAGCCATTCGCTTGATAAACAGCTTAACTCTCACAGATACCCTTTACCCTCTAGAACATAGAAGAAGAGTTGCAGACCAGTCATTGCTCTACAGATATTTCCATGGCAGATGCTCCGGAGAAATAAAAACTCTTGTACCATCATTGGCCACATTCGGCCGAAGAACTCGGCACGCTGATCAGTCTCACCCATTTACTCTTAAGATTGACACTACAAGGACCTTTATTCATCAAGAATCCTTCTTTTACAGGGCTGCTACGGAATGGAATAAGCTTCCAAAATCAGTTTTTCCAGAGAACTATGACCTGCAACTTTTTAAAAAGCGTGTCCACAATCATTTCCTTTCTATAATCCCTTCCCTATCTTATAGTCGCAGTGCGGGCTGTCCGCGGCCCACACGATAGGTCTACCCTTTTTGCGACTATTTTCATAAAAAAAAAAAATAAGCCTTGACGTATATTAAAGCAAAACAAACCACAGGAACCGATCATATCTCTGCATTTATTGTTAGAGACTGTGCTTCAGTATTAGTTTGCCCATTAGCAACCCTAGTTAATATTTACATTCGTTCACATGTAGAAGTACTCTAAGGTATGTCCGATCTTTAAAAAAGAAATGCGAACTGATATTAAAAATTACAGACCGATTTCAATTATATGCAATTGTTGTAAGGGGTTTGAAATATTGTTGCAAGGAGTTCTGTATCAATACGTATTTTAGACCACCAGTACGGTTTCGTAAAAGGCAGATCAACAACAACGAACTTAACCGTTAATATTCAGCACATAGCGGAAAATATAGATAACAGAATTCAGACACATGTTATTTACTATATGACCAAAGCATTTGATAGACTTAACCATAATCTAACTCTGCAAAAACTCTTTAAATGACTCGATGTAAATAAACTAACTGTGTTTATTTTAAAAATTGTCTTCGCCCACTATCATTTTTTGTAACATTTTGTGTAGCTACCAAACGTAATTATTGTGAGTGCAGGAACGTTACGGATTCAATTTGAATGATCTCTTCGTTCGACCGTAGAATGAAGATAGATTGCCTTGAATTTAACTTAATTGCTTTTACTGCACATAATCATTTACTAAATAAGTGGTTTATGGAAAGGATGTTTAATAAACGTGATAGATGTATATTTTATTTTTATTGCATAATACCTTAATAGGCCAGGCGGCAAGTAATGTAAACCGTAAAAAAATGTTGGCAAAGCTTTTATTGTTTTAAATGGTTTATTAGGGTGTGATTATCAAGAATCTAGGTTTTCCCCACACCCCTAAGGCCAGAGTGGTTCTCAGTGAGGCTACAAAGGTACATATTTCTGGTTTTTTGGTAATATCTCGTTTTCTCTTTATCGTACGGCCAAAATGGTTCCATATGAAATTAAAGGTGACAAAATTCTGTACAAAATCATTTTTTCATGGGACTTATAGCTTCTGAGTAGTAGCCTTGTAAAGTTGTGCGAGTTCTGACAAATGCAGTAAATATCGATTCTTGCTTACCGAATTTCACTCTTCTCTCGGACTGGTGACTGTTGACAATATAAATAAGCACATATTGCATAAGTTTTTATAAAAAAGAATTGAACTTTTGTTAAAATTGCAAATAGTTTGATTTATTGGGGCTTACATTAAATACATTTCTGCAGCGGGTCAGTGAAGTCAATCTAATCGTCTTCTTTTCGACAAAATACGACGACACATGTTCGTCGACCTCAGCTTCGCTTCGGCCGACAATTACATGTGATCTGAGAAATTTCTTACTTTACTGGCCTAGGTTAGGTCTACTATGTAAACAGAAGCTTATAATATATTGCAGACGACACAACACATACTTATTATCAATGATGAATTTGAATTACTTATACATAGTCATAAAATAAATAGAACAAATTGTCAACAGTCACCAGAACGAGAGAAGAGTGGAATTTGGTAAGCAAGAATCGATATTTACTGTATTTGTCAAAACTCGCACAACTTCGCGCGGCTACTACTCCGAAACTTAAGTCCCATGAAAAAATGATAGGAAACTATTTTGTCACCTTTAATTTTATATGGAAGCATTTTGGCCGTACGATAAAGAGAAAACGAGATATTACCGAAAAACCAAAAATGTGTACCTTTGTAGCCTCACGGAGGTCGACGCGGGCCTTAAGGGTGTGGGAAAAACTTAGATTCTTGATAATCACACCCTAATAAACCATTTAAAACAATAAAAGCTTTGCCAATATTTTTTTACAGTTTTGAACGATTTTATCGCCCTGCCGCCTGGCCTATAATTCACACTAAGAAATAATCTAAGGATAATATAGTATATTTCACTATTTTTCATACGACCAAGCATTAATCTTAGCAAATAAAATCAACATCTGAGATATTAGTCCACAAAATATCACAATTAAATACAACATAGTTTATTTCAAAAGTAGCAATAACTATTATTAGGAGCAAGAACTTTTTCTACTTAAATATTAGGCTAGAAATTCAAGTAGGTATAGGTAGGTTATAACAATTGGTTGCATTATTATAGAAATTAAAAGTAAAATTGTTCTTGCTGCAGTCTGTAAATTGTAGTGGTGTGTGTGTGAAAGGTTAGATTCTATATTTTTTGGATGTTATGAGAAAGTCTTTTGCTTGTAATAGTTCTTAACGTTGATGGTTGTGAAAGTATTTGTGATAAAGCTGACTGAATAGTTTCTTCAAATTGCACGCACTGCACCTACAATTTTAGATGCAATATTTTTCCTGTTTTTGGTTGAGTCATTAATATACCACTCAGCGGCAGCAAAGGACTTCCACCCTCCGTGTCCTTTAAGACCGCATCTGCCGGAATTGTAGCAGATGATCTTTAGCAACAATGACTTGTATACGTTTCCGGATAATCAAGTCTCAAAATATTTGCAATTGAGCTAGGTACAGAACCTATTTTGTTTATTCCTACTACTTGGTGCATTTTTTACTTTTGTAGTTAAGAAAAAATCTCTTTTCATGTGTTGCAGGTCTTAATTCTGCATATTCTTTGTATTTCTAATAAAATAAATCTGTAGCATTAAATTTTTTATCAATCTTATTTTTTGTAGCAAAGCCCAAATCTTTATCATTCACAGTAATTCTCTAGCTCTTGTTTGCGACAAGCTCCCGAAATTCCGAAAACTAAAACAACCTAAAAATAAACATGTACCTCGTAGTAAAATACCTAAGCAATAAATTGTTTCAACTCACCTTAGTTTACAGAAACTGATCGTCAGGAGCACTTATTACGAATTCGTTAATTTGGTGGGTGTTTAAAACGTTTAACTTCTTTGATTTATATCCATCATTTTTTCTTTTTAAAAATGCTTTCACTTTCAGAATATTTACATTGTGATTTACAAAGTAGTGTGCTGCATAGAGTAGTTGACCACAATGTATTTGGTTTTACTTTGTTGGATAAATGCAAGAAGAACATTTTCTGCAAATGAATATTAAATTTCTTTTCTTCAATTAAGAAATTTGACATCTGCACGCTCGTAACTTGCTCTTTATTTTGTGGGTAGGATTTTTAAGAAGGATATCATCTTATGACTTTTTTTATTGGCTTTTTTCCTGATACTAATTTTTACATAGATTATAATATTTCAAAAAAATTAAATTGGAAAATCATACCAATGTTTAAGGCATGGTTTTAAGAAAACGGTTCATCTGACAAAAAAATTTAATCCTTGTTTGAGCCACTTGACAACAAGTATGAATTTATTTATAAATACTTATTATTTGGTATCGCGTTAAAGGGACAAACTGTATATGTTCCCTCTGTAGTTCAATTATATTTCGTTCATATTTATCGCCAATGATAGACCGCTAAAAGCAATAACGAGTGTGTGTCTTAATCCTTTCGAGGTGATAATCGCAGAAGAGATGAGAACTGTGTATCGTTCGAAGCCCAGGCGAGTTGAGTGTTCACCACAGCGGAGATCGTTAGCTGTATAATGTGTTCAAATTTTGCGTAAAGAAAATATAAAGCATATTTCACGAATAAACGGTGGTAACGGATTATCGTTAGAAACTCAATAACCAGTATTCAACTGTACATTTAAACAAATCGAAATAATATTTTTAAACAAATTTCGTAGGTAACGAATTTTATTTTAAGAGGGACTTCTTGTTTGGAAATAAAGGGTCAATATTTTTATTTGTCAGCACGGTTAATTTTGCAACCAACTCTGTTCTTAATGACTTTATTTATTGTACATAATAAGAGAGGTAGGTAAGTAATCCAAACAAATTTCACTAATTAACTAAGCTATTGAGCTTAAATTTGGCTTGTTCATTCATTTTTGTTAGATTTTTAAAAAAATAATTAGTAATCCTGGGTTATCATTGAAGTGGGTACCGACATTAAAATCGTATAATACCGATTGTAATTTTAAGTAGTGTATGTATAACTAATATACCGCAAAAATTCCGTGACGTGTTTTAAAAGATGCATTAATATTGAATGTACACGCTTATTTTACAGCGGAAAAGGACAATGGAGGTCTGTTGCTACCAGTTTTATCTATACGTAAGCGTGTGTGTGATGCGATGGGTATTGGTGAAACAAAATTAACCTTAGTTTAAAGATTGTGAATCCCTGCCGATATCCAAAAACTGTTGACTTTCCCGAAGCTTACAATTTTGAAATTAGCGACATTGTGTACAAAAACGTGAAAAAAAATATGTATTTGAAATTTCTAGAACGAGTCTTTGGAGAATTTTAAAACGGTTTAAGTTTAAACCGAAAGGCTTCGTGTAAATAATCTAAAATCGTGCACAAAAAAATTGAATTTTTAAGAATTAATACTCACTGTTAACAAGAATGCTCTTCATTTGTTTAGCTGGACGAAACTTGGATTTTTGCGTGAAACAAAAAAAATTTGGCAGGACGATAACATTAAGTCTATAAAACACACCGACGGTGAAGGAAAAAGACACATTATTGTGCATGCAGGTGGAAAGCTTGGTTTTGTTGATAGGGCGGATCTTTTATTTTCGTCAAAATCAAAATCAGCCGATCATCATGACAATATGGATACATAGATGTTTCGGAAATTTTAAATAAGCAATCAACAAACTCCTGGACGGTACAGAAAATAAAAGAATGGTTAACGCACGAAAATATTTCATTTCCACAGTATTGCTTCATCCGGAATTATTATCGATAGCTAAATGGCACGAAAGAGAAACAATTCAAGCAAGTGGATCAGTTATGGACATCGTGTTTTAAGATTTCGGCCTTATCATTGCCAATTTAATCCCATTGAGTATATTTGGGGAATATGCCAAACTTATTATGATAATTACATTGGATCTAATGGTTACAGAGATTAGGCTTTTTGGGAACCTGTCAACGAGCACTTAATACTGCTACTCCTGAAATTTATGAAAAATGTGAAAATATAATAGAGTAATAATGGGTGCGTAAAAAAAGCATCGAAGCAGTTAATCCTGTTATCATTTACAATTCGAATACATAAGTGTGCGTGCCTTTTTGACACTTTCTGGCTATGCAGTGCCTTATTCATTTGTTTTCCTGCCAACATCCTTCGCTTAATGTCACTGTCATACTTTCCATCTCTCGTAAACTTTGAACCCAAGTACAGAAATTTATTTAATTGTTTCAATCTTTCTCCCTCGATCGAAACTGTACAGTTTGTCATGCTTTCTTCTCTTTCTAAACCGTCGTATATTGGTGAAATGAGCTAGAGTTACTTTTGAAAAAATAAGAAAAGAATTGTGTACCATTTAAAGCACAGGCGAGTTAAGTGTTCACCCCCAGCGAAGATAGTTAGCTGTATGTATGGATAAAGGTGTTCAAATCAAGAAGAGAATTTTTACCATTTGAAGCACAGTCGAGTTGAGTGTTTATCCCAGCTGAGATCGGTATGAGTACATATTCATTTCTTGTAATAATCATTTATCATTGGCACCAACTAGCCCGAGCAGCACCAAACAACCAGAACTATATCCCAATAGACGATAAAATCTAAAGTGTTTAGTGCGTGGTAAAACGTTTGGTGTGCAACACAAAATGATCTAAAAGAAGTCAAAAAATCAGTAAATCCTTGGCCCCAACCAACATCGAACAGACCACACCAAGTAAGAATATCGCGTTTGCGGCGGCTGGGTCATAGCAATTTAACCCATAAACATCTTATCACACGAACCGAGTTACCAATATGTGCAACCTGTCAAATAAGTGTTAGTGTGAAGCATATATTAATCAAGTGTAAACAATACGAAGCCACGAGAAAGAAGTACAACATTTCAACGAATATAGCAGAGACTCTAGGAGAAAACATGAACGTTGAAAAAACAATAGTTTATTTAAAGGACACCGGCTTATATACATTATTGTAATTTTTTTTTTAATTTACACTCTGTATCTTATGTCGCTAATAACCCCAGTGGTTAAAGCGACTAAAATGAATTTTAAAAAACAATTATCATTGGCTATTAACATTCCTAATAATTTCTTAAACCTAAGATACAGATCATTCCCGCGTCAACAATCCTACCTTTTATGTGGAATATTTAATATCCTTTAAGAAATAAATTTGGGTCAATTCCATTTACCTTAATGGTTTGAAAATTATGAGACAAAACCTGCTCAGTAAAAAACAATAAAAAATTGCGATTGTAGACCTCTTAATATTAATATTAAGGGTTTAAATTCTCATTATAATTTTTTTTTGTCATCCCAAATAATATTTTCGATAAACTTCGATTTTTTTGGCCCAGTCTAGTGTCCATTAGCTCCAGGGTGTAGCTCATCCACTCTCGCTAATGGCCATATGCTCTCTCGTCGATCAGTAACACCATGGACGCAACTTTGATCTCATAAATGGATGATGTCACTTAAAAATTGATTAATATTTTTGCATACATTTAGATAACCATCTGTAATAAATGTCACAACTCAGTCTGCCAGTCTTATGCAAATATGATCTGCGGAACGTGCTGTGCTGTTTGTCAATGCCCTTTCTCTGCTGAATTTAAGCTGAATAAAGATGAAATCTTGAAATTTATTTCAACGTTTTCTAAATACTTTTTTTAAAAAAAATTTTCTTTTTTTTCTTTTAATATTCCCGTAGAGATCACTGATTACTTTGAGAATACTAAAATTAAAATTAATTGCTTTAAATTTTCGATTCTTTTTTGTGTATCTGTCAAGCACATTGCGCTCGAACTCGTCGAGTATTTATTGCGCCCGACAAAGGGTTAAAAAGATACATTTTTAATAAAAAAAATTAGAATTTAAAATTAAAATTCCTTTTACAAATTTGTTATTAGCAAAGAAAAATTCAGTGCGATTGATTGACTCTTTGTGGGTCTTTTTTTAAATCACTATTATTTTTGTTAATACACCAGGTTTTGTCATATAAACTTAAAAAATTGTTAAGAATTGATCAGCCCAACCCAACCTAGACCCTATCCTCACTTCATACTATTGTTTTATATAGAGTCAAAGTTGGTAATTATGTAAATTGATAGTTTTGTACAATTAAGTTGGCAAGCCATAAGCATCTTTTCATACCTTCATGTGACAGCCACACACCGAATTGAATAGCGATAGGCAAGACGTGCTCCGAAATTTGTAATCACGTTTGTTATAAACATTGCGCAACAATCCGTCGATTGTTTGGCGTTAGTCTTGTTTAAAAAAAAGACAAGTGTCATTTTACTGAATAAAAGGTATGTCATTTTTCAGTAAAATTAAAACTGTATTTTTCTTTTCAAAGTTTGTCGCCACATGCTAATTTTTTTGATTGTAAGTCAATAAATTCAGTTATTGCAAAATCTGGACTCAATTTTTTATCAATCAAACCCAAACCCACTGCAATTAAACAACAAAAATAAATATTTTTTCTTGCTTCCTGTAATGTACTTCTTTGTGCAGTATGAAATCTCTTAATCTTTTTTATTTTTATTGCTTATTTTATAATGACATCCATTTTTTTATTGGTTGTATTATATTTGACATTCGTAGTCTTTTGAAATACGTCATGTTAAATAAGTCGTGTTATTATACATACATATAGTCACGCCTTTTTCCCGTAGGGGTAGGCAGAGCCCACTTCTTTGTCACCACATCTTCTTTTACACCACATCATTCTCTTATCTCACTCTTCTTTACTTTATCCAACCGAGTCACTCCGGCTATACTTCTCAGACTACTCATTTTCGCAGCATTAATACTATTTTCATGCTTTTTTTGCCAAACCCAACATCCACTACCATACGTAAGTGTAGGAACCATCACTTCTCTATGCACAGCCAGACGTGCCTTTTTTACACTTTCTGGGTGTTCATAAAGCTATTCAGTGTCCCATTCATTTGTTTTCCTGCCCACACCCTTCGCTCAATGTCACTGTCATACTTTCCATCTCTCGTAAACTTTGAACACAGGTATACAAACTCATTTACTTGTTCCACTCTTTCTCCCTTAATCAGAAGTGTTATTATGTTGAATAAAGCCATAATTCAGGTTTTTTATTCTTTTATTTAATTACAATGAAAAATGGGTACACCAAAATTGTTTATAGTGTAAATTGGTTTTGATTGAATTTGACTTAAAAATAACGTATGGTTGACATGCCTGTCAGTGTCACATTTTCAAAATGCCTCGTCATTTAACTGAAAATGAAAAAGATTAAAAAATAGCCAGAATTGAAGATGGGTGGTCAATACGTGCATTAGCAAATTTTACCGGAAAGAGTAAAAACACAATTTCAAGAATTAAGCAACGTTGATTTTAAGAGAGGTCTTTAAGAAGAAAAGTTGGTACTGGTCTGGCACGCATTTCCGTCCCTGAACAAGATGATGCATTTCTGCGAAATCTTAGGGCAAATCCTTTTAAAACTGCAAGAAATGCTGTCATTGACACAGGATTACCTGGGTCCCAACCTACCGCTAGCAAAAGAATCAAAGAATCTGACTTAAAAAACCGCGTAACTTCGAAAAAATGATGCTCACAGAAGAACGTGAACATTCTTGTTTACTTTTCGCCCTAAATTATAACTACCGCGACCATCAGTTTTGGAACACGCTAGTCTTCACTTGGTGTCTGCTGGCGATTGGAGGTAAAGTTTAACGCCGAATATTATATATCTGTTCTAAAAAATATAATGCTCCCATCTGTTGGAAAAATATATCCAAATAACTCATACGTCTTTCAGCATGATAACTGACCGGTCCATGCCGCAAATGCTGTAAGGGTTTCATCGTAATAATATTAAAGTCTTGCCATGGCCCGCTTTCAGTCCCAATAAAAGCGTGATTTAGGCAAATGTGGCAAAATCACAAGAATTATACCCATTTTCAGTGATTACAAGTGTACATAAGCAAGCTGGGCGGTATAGTAACGTCACAGCCAATGACAAGGATGATCCAGAACCTTCCCGACCAATCTCGAATTTTCGACAGAACAGTTTGGATACGGCTTAATGCTTTTCATCTTTTCTCGATTCAGCGTTAAATATATACCTATACTGGCCTTCGTTCGCGAAAGCTAGTCAGTTTTCTTAAGTTATGATTGTGTTTGCTAGTTGACATTTACAAATTCGAACCCTGAGTGTTGTTTAGTAAAACGTTACACTATTTTAATAATTTTAAAAATAATCACACATCCACCAGGAAATCCAACTTTCTGGCCTAGGGTCGTAATTATACTATTTGCACGAATTAGGGGTTTGAAATTCCTTATCGTGCACGAGAAAATTACACTTAACTTCAACAATAGTGGAGTGGTTAAAACAAAGATCGCTGGTTTTTAAAGTTTTATTTTACATTTAAATATTTCTCTCCTCAAAATACACTATGCACTTGTGCCACTAATGAATTGCTTTGCGCGAGGAAAAAGGGGAGAGGAATCCAACGGTTTAGATACGTGGAATGTCAAAAATACTGAGAGCGCTCAGGGACGGTTCAAGAATGATTTAATAAGAACAAAAGAAAAATTAATAAAGTTTGACACGTCTTTTTCGTTCTCTAACGAGTACTCTGCTAGCGGTTTCTCTACTGGCAAATTATGCCCGAGCTCAGCCGTAGAGGGTAGGAAAAAAATATAAAAGTGAGCTGCGCCACCGGCTTGACGGTATAAGCCGGAAACCCCTAGATCTTATAGGCACTAGCAGGGCTACAAGATAAACAACTATGATTATGGTGAACCAAATAAATAAAATTATAGCAAAAATATGTTGAATACTTTACTCACACAATAGATAATTAAGGTATACAGTTCAATAGCAACATCATAACAAATATAGTCAAAGTTAACAGCTATGGTAAAATTTTCTTGCTAAAACAAACCGAAAATGTAAAATTTACAACTTTATAAAATAACCAGAACAGAAGTAAGAGTAACAGACTTTACCAAGTTACAACAAAAAGTAAGACATATATAAATTAACTCATTAATAACACTTATTCAAAAATTTACATAAAGGCAAAGAACAAAAGGTAAAACATATATATAAGTTAACTCATTAATAACACTAATTCAAACATTTCCATGAAGGCAAAGAACAAAAGGTAAAAAATATATATCAGTTAACTCATTAATAACACTAATTCAAACATTTACATAAAGGCAAAGAAGATTCACTAGTTAACTGTTTACATAAAGATTTTCAATGCCAAAACAATCGAGTTCATTTAAAAATATCTTTACAATGGTTGTCCTTTAATATATCAAGATTGTAGGATATTTACAAATAAGTAGAAAGAAAATATGTTTTTACTTGGACATAAAGAATTATTGAGAAGGTTACTTTAATCCAAGTTTAGTTTTGGCATATTATCTAATGCAATAAATAGTTTCCAACAATGTACTATACTAACAAACTAAACAGAACATGATAGTGGTGTCAGCATGAGTCACTGCGTTATATATTTAGAAATAAATCACTTATAACCGTTGGATATACGAATTCACAAAGTACTATACTTATAAACTGAAACAAAACTTACTGGTGGTGTCGAACAAGACAAGGCGTTATATATTTAAAAACAAATCACTGATAACCTTTGGGTATGCGAATTCACATGTACTCCTGTGGCCTACTCCTGTGGCCTACTCCGGGGGCTGGTTAGATTATGGGGGTGGCACTGGTTAACAATGGCTTCCCTCAAATAGATCCCGATAACGGTTATTTTAACTTGACACCAACTCCAACAATATCCACAACAATGGCAAGACAAAATGGTCAAGTTAAAAATCAAATGGTTTTTCTTCAAAATCCAATTAAGATGGCCCAAATACAGCCAGATATGAAAGAAATCCCATAGAGGTTCTGCATACGTGCTAATAACGCACCGTCCCCAACAACGTTCACCGACACCTGGCCTCCAAGACTCTCAAAACACGACTCCTGCTCCTATCTCGGAAATCAAGAAAAAATGGCGCGGAATAAACGTCAACCCACAATCTTCTCAAATCCGTGCCTCGTCCTCGTCCGTGTCACACAGACGTCCACACAGAAATTGCAAACCAACTATCGAAAGTTATGCAACACTACTTACGAGTAAGGCACAATTATTATGAACAGTAGATGGGAAAAAATAGGCACGTGACAAGTTTTGTAATCAGTTATTGCAACACTATTTGTTAGTATCTCAATCAGATCAACAATGTTTTGAAGAAAGGTCAGGTCAAAAGTACCAACAACCGACGAGCATGTATAAATGCACTGATGAAAGTAGAGGAAGCAAAAGATGTGTGTAAGAGCCGTAGCAAGTGAAAGGAAATGATCTTTGCCTACCCCTACGGTAAAAAGGCGTGACTATATGTATGTATGAATTTGTTAGTAAAATTAACGACGATTTTTTTTATTTTCCACAACTGGTTTGTTTATTTTTTACCTGCGAATCCTTTCATAGGCTTTTTTTATTTAAAAAAAACACCGACGTTTTTTACCATTTGTGTTAATCGAAATCTGAATAATCGGATTTTTACCTTAAACAAAAATTCGAACTAAAAATAAACAAACTGAAATACAATAAAGCTGTTTAGGCATATATTGAATATTGAATAGCTAAGCTTTTGGATAAAGGATTTCAAAAATCGGTTTCCGTCTAAATTTCTATTTTAGATTCAACAATCCAATTTGAGGAAATGGATATATGGAAATTACAGTCTACTCAATATTTGCCAAAAAAATCAAAATAGAAATCTTTTTGTTTTGCTGAATATTTTTCATTCTTCCAACTTGACATCGAATAAATGTTATGCGAAAATACAGAATGACCAGAAGGTTGGACTGGAAACATATGTTAATAAATAATAGTTTTAATATTTTACTGATATAAGTATATAGTTAAAGTCAAAGATAATTTTTTTTCTTAATTATATATTCACAAACATACCGCATTCACAAATACCCAAGGGCAAAGTTGTCAAACTGCAAAAAAAGTAATACGTTGTAATTTATTATTCCTATGCAAATGGATTCTTTTATGCAATTATTTTTCTGATACCGTATAAATAATTTATGCCTGGCATCGTCGCCTCTATACTGCATTAGAACGTATATAGTTTGTTATGACTTATAAATTTTCTTGTTCTAATTGGCTCAATTGAACGTGCGTTGTTTTCTAATTGTTGATACTGCAGTAATTTTTCGTTCTTAATAAGTCACAGGAACAAGTGTCCAATTGTCCAATTGCAATGGTTGCTAGTTGAATTTGTTTATTTCCTGTTGGCTCAATATCCAATATTATTTGTTGTTCTGTCACGCGTCGCCGTCGTTGTGTTAAAGTGATTGAATTTTTTTCTTATTTCAGTGTTGTATATGGAGTTTAATTTTTTTTAAATGACTTTTAAAAGTGATGAAAATTGTGTGGTCCCACAAAGTGTTTATTAAATTTATAATTTATTTTGACCTATTTTTTAAATTTTTATATGGATGTCACCCTTTACTTAAACAGTTAATAAAAATGGGTACCACCAACTAAAATTAGAATACAATGGATCTAATTAGGGTGTTAGGTTAGGTTAGGTTTTATGTGAGTGGGGCGTGGTCGCCCCTCCACCGCGACGCTTAGTAGGTCTATTGTGGTTCACCCCTAGAGGCTACAGTTCACCGTACAATCCAGCCCTTCTTACGAAGTTCATGGTTGTATAGGGTGAGATTTTTTTAAAATCGGTAGGTTCTAGGTTAGTGTAACCAAATATGTTGAACCTTATTCTTCCCAGGCCGGAGCATGAACATAGTATATGTTCAGCAGTTTCGTCTTCCACGCAGCAGAACCGACAGTCCGTTTGTTGGTTCAGATCTATCTTTCTGAGGTGGTATCTCAGACGACAGTGTCCCGTAAGCAGTCCTGTTAGAATACGCAGGTCATTTCTGCTCCATTCTAGGATCTGCTTAGTTGTGTTTCTCGAGGGTTGTAACGGTAAAAACGCCTTCGAGTGGGTTAGCCCTGGTAAGTCGGACCAGTACGTGAGTATTTTCCTCTCCGCCCAGTCCGAAATAATTGTTTTGGCGGCACTTGTGGTGACTCCAAAAACCGGTTCTGGTCCAGTGAACGCAGATTCGGCCCCCTGTTTTGCAAGGGTGTCGGCTTTTTCGTTTCCTTCCACCCCCTGGTGCCCAGGTACCCACAGTAGGGTCACCCTGTTGTTCGCACCAAGGTACTCTAAGGATTCGAAAATTAGAATACAATGGATCTAATTAGGGTGTACTGAAAAGGATTCACGTATTGACAAAAATTTCAAAACCCTTTATTAGAGAAATAATTACAAGCGTGGAATGTCTTTCAAGAAATAAGCGGAATCGGAGATTTTTTTAGTGTATAATGAAGAATATCAGAAAAAAGATATATAATTTTATTTTAATATCATTGTTTCGTCTTTTCATGTGGTTAAAAATAAAATCAATTAGTACCGGGATTCCCATAAAAATCCAATAATAGTAGAGTGCTCCATTCTTTGAGATATCGTACCTTAAATAAAAGACTGTTATGGAATCTCATAAAATAATTATTTTACGTAATGAACACTTAGTAAAATAGATGAAGCTCATCGGCAAGGTAAATTCATAGTTTATCTTGATTACGTCACTCATGATATTGTGAAAAAAGGATGGGGTGACCAATCAGCTAAAGGTTTTATAGAGAAAAACGTATTATTATATTACATTGTGACATAGGAAAAATTATTTTTGACTTCAACTATACTTGCTGTATTTGCTAAACCGATGTATAATATTTAGCACTGATTGAAAACTTTCTGATAATATACATATATTTACACGAATATTATACATTTAAAAAAAAATTAAAATTGCTTAATTGCTTTAAAAAAGTTAAATACAAAAAACCAAGTTGGACAAACATATAACAGAAACTGGACATACAGTGTGAAACAGCCAAAGGAAATAAGTGTATTATTTTTAATGATTGTGCATATTTATAAAAAATCGAAAGGCACATCAATTTTAGATTATGACTTAACATCCTGCAACAACAAAATTTAATTCCTGCATTGAACCCTCTTGGAGATACAATTATCATAACCCTCAAATTTTTAATGGGATGTTCGAGCTTGTGATCAACCATTTAAAATATTGTTTCATTGTCTATTTAAAATTATTGCAAAAATTATCGTTTTAAATCATCTTATTTGCTCCACAACACATTGAAAATTTAATAAGTAATACCGTTTAGTTTCTAATTATGTAAAAAACAAAACATAAATATCAGTGGCCTGGGTGCGACCCGAGAGGTCCACACGACTAACTTCCCAGTGGAAAAAATGAAAAAATACCATATGTTTTGTTGTTATAATAATTATTATTATTATTAAAAATATTGTTATAATAGTTTTCATACAAATATTCCTAACATGTAATAATCATATTATCAGTTCCAGCAGTCAAAAAAAAATTATCATATTATTTAAAAGATCTTAAAATCCTGTATTTAAAATAGTATAATTTATAAATATTACAAAATTCAGGTAGTTTACCATTTTTTTTATTTTTCATAAAAAACAGCTTAACCGATTTTGTTAAAAATCTAATCAATTCTAAGTTGCGTAATTATGCGTCGAATGCAATTGGTCCAGTGTCGATATCATTTTATGTTCTCGAGATAATCGAAACGAAAAATAATTCCGAACGCACATATGAACATACGCACATACACACAAACGTCCACTTGAAAACTATTGTATTTGACTCTGGGGACCTTGAAATGTGCAGAAATGTTAAGAATTGGTCACACTAGCCTCACATCAAAGTACCTACTTCTTGGTGAAAACCAACCGTTTTGTGATATTTGTGAATGTGAATTAACGGTTAAAAATATTATAGAAGATTGTCCTCTTTATGCACCATCACGAGAAATGATTAAAGTACCAATTTAAGTTCAGCTCTTTGCAATCAACGAACATGTGTAATACATTAATTTTATTCTGCTATTTTCAGGTGGCACCTCTTTAACATACCCCATTCTTTCTTTAAAATGTTAAATAGCACAACCCCTACCTTGTTATACATCAGATAAAACCCAATAAAAATGCAAATCTGCCATATAAACAATAATTTATTTTATTAATTTATTTTGCAAATAATATTAAACAGCGAAATTCCATCAGAAACTAAAATAAAAGTAATTACAGCTTTTTAAATGTATTTACAGTAGGTAATACAAAGTGTGCTCCGTTATTTTGTAGGCAATTGTATAACCTATTTTTAAATTCTTCTCAAACTCTTTGCAAAGTTTTGCTAGTAATTCGTCTACATTCTTTAGCTATTCTTCAATGTCTTCGGGAGGAGGTTTGTGAACCAATTTTTTTAAATAGCCCGACAGAAAAAAGTCAAGTGTAACTCCGTCCTGTTGAAGGTATATATTCTGTTCATCCAGCACCATATCTCCCTTTTTTATCAACTTGCCTTTCTAGTGACTTAGTAATAGGTGGATCAATTTCATTTTCTAATAATTGTAGGTACAATTCTCCCTTTTGGTTGTGGTCAATAAAAAGTGGTCCAATTATATTATTTCCTAGAATACCAGTCCATACATTGTTTTTCGCTTGAAACTAAGTATTATCCTGTCGAAACACGTAAGGATTTTCGTCATCCCAGTACCTAAAATTATGTTTGTTAACAAAGCCATTTAGGTAAAACGTTGATTCATCACTGAAACAAATTTGCGCCTTCTTGTATTTTTTTGGGAAATTTTTTCACAAAATTCAATTCTGCGATCAATGTCGTCTTTACCACGCTGGTGATAAATTTGTATTTATAATGAAAAAACTCATACAATTTTTTTGTATGGAACTAACAGAAATATTTGTAAGTTTTTGAATGGAATAGGTGGGATATATAGCAAAATGACCCAGTACTTCAATTTGTGCAGCTTCGTCGAGAATTTGGGATTATTTTTTTTTTATTACAAACGGATCCAGTTTCTCCAAATTTTCCATAATGGTCTGATGGCCTATAGTTCTATCAGGATGCCTTCCATTAAAAATTCGAGCTGTTTCTAGAGCACACTTGTTTTGATGACCGTAAATAAATATTATTTTTATTCGTTCTTGCAGAAAATACCATTTTACAATAACTAAATATAGTATAAATAACTAAATATAGTATAAATATTTTTGAAACAAAATGTCAAAAAAAGTGAAGTAATTAAACTGATCCTTAATTAGACATCTACCTGTACAACAGTGGTGAAGGTCATTTTTGTTATGGGCTTATGTTATTTCACAAAATTTGTTGTGATTAGCATAATAAATCGATAGTATAAATTGTTGTTTATATGGCTGGTTTGCATTTTTTCTTGGGTTTTCATTTGATGTATCACAAGGTAGGGGTTGCTATTTGACATTTTAAAGAGGGCGTGGGAGATGTTAAAGGGTTAACTCCATAATGGTCTAGTGGCCTATATTTTTTACTAATCAGACATTTGCCTATTCATTAATGGCGTCATTTTTGTTATGGTCTCATGTTATTTTACAAAATTTGTTGTTATTAGCAAAATAAATTGTTGTTTATATGGCTCATGTTTATTTTTCTTTTGTTTTCATTTGATATAACAAGAAGAGGTGGGATTTTAAACGTGTCTTACTTGGAAACAGTAGAATAACATTTTTAAACCTCCCCATTAATTTACAATTCAACGAGTTTTTTGTTTTTTTTTTGTTTTGAAATAAAAAGAACTGTATGATACATTGCGAATAATATCTGACATGATTTGCGTTGCTAGTAAAATCACGTATATATTTATGCTTTCTTTGCAAAAAGGGAAACGGTCGTAGTATGTGACTTAGATATCAGCGAAATATCGCTCTTTTCTAGCTAAGATGTCTCTCAATAAACTTAGACCAAAATATTTAAAACTTGAATTCACAGCTGAATAAAAACAACAAACCCTTAACAAACTTAAAATAAAAGAAGAACGAACGTAAACAATGTCAAAATTGCCAAAAAGGTTAAAGCCCGAAGCAGTCTGAAGGTTAAAATGGTTACAGCGTTGTCAAAACATTGTACATAAATTTTTCAACTTTAAACGCAAATATAAGATATCAGCCTTATATCAGTTATTCACAAATTAATAATTAATAATTGTAGATTTTAGAAGGTTGTTGACAGAAAAACAAATGAATGGGGCACTGCATAGCTTTATGAACTGTCAGAAAGGGCCAAAAAAGGCACGTCTGGCTGTGCATAGAGGAGTGTTGGTTGCTACACTTATGTATGGTAGTGAATGTTGGGTTTGGCAGAAGCATGAAAACAGGATTAATGCTGCGGAAATAAGTAGTCTAAGAAGTATAGCCGGAGTGACTCGGTTGGATAAAGTAAAAAATAGTAAGATAAGAGAACGCTGTGGTGTAAAAGAAGAAACAAATTTATAAAGCGAGTGTGAATGGACAAGTCGGTAGAGATCGATCTCGGCGAAGACATCTCGATCAGATCAACATTGTTTTGAAGAAAGGCCAGGTCAAAAGTACCAACAACCAACGAGCATGTATAAGAGCACTGATGAAAGTAGAGAAAGCAAAAGACGTGTGTAAGAACCGTAGCAAGAGGAAGGAAGTGGTCTCTGCCTACCCTTACGGGAAAAAGGCGTGACTATATGTATGTATAAATTTTAGAATAGGGTCTTCATTATAAATTAATTCTTTATCTTGACTATAAATTACTTTCTTGAAACTTTACAGTTTGTAAAATTAACAAAAAAACACAGCTTGACTGTACTACGGCACAATCAAACCTCGAAGTCGAATTCACTATGTTTCAATTTAGACACTAGGGTCAAGACATCAACTCTAAATGTGTTATTTTGGTCTATATCTTTCATTACCCTTAAAAAGATAATATTTTATAAAACATTGTGTGTATTATACTATCAAATTTATTTAAAACCATTAAATATCTTTTATAAAAGATCATTGTCATATATTTTTCATAGTCTATTACTGGCATTAGAATAAGTATAAATATGGCACTTGTTTTATGTAATGCTACATTATCGTTATAATTCAAAACCCTTTATAGGTATAGCAAGTGAGTGACTCTTCTCAGATTAATTAACTATAACACTTTTTATATTTTATCTACAAATGTTCACAAATTGATTAAAAAAGTTATGTCGCAGTGGCTCATTCCATCTCTGTAGTCGCGTGAACACAAGCTAGCACTCAATTTATTTTAGAAAATAAAAAACAGAGCAGTCACGCTTTTGATCAAACATTATAAATCGTTTTTGTTTTGTGGTAAATTTTTTACTACTATAAGAAGTGACTGGAATTCCCTTTGGTATTTTAAAAATCCAGAGCTTGGGTTGTGCTGCGGTAGATAATTATTATTTTCAGGAATATTACGAACGTTTTTTTAACTCCTATAGAAAAATAAACCATGGAAGTAAAAAAATATTAAATTCTTGTCTTAAATGTCGTATATTTTTAACACAAATTTATTTCATCCAATATTCTAGCCGTTAGAAATCAAAGCAACAAATGGGGTAACTAAACATTTTATTGGGATCTCATTTAATTTAATAAAATTATTGCAGCTCAATCATACGAAAGATTAATTGTCCAGTCATTTAACCATCTGGGGACCGAATTCTTACGCAATGAATCGATTTACGCAGAAATTGGACAGCAAGTAAAAAATATCTTATAAAACAAAAGTGAAATTGTGCCAACGTATGCTTTTTATTGGGAGTGGTTGCCACTCCTTCTCGGGGGTGGAAACTGTAAACTTATAAATAAGTACAGAAATCGATAGAGAATTGAATTTTAATTAAAAAAAATTTTATGCAATTTTTTTCAGAAGAATACTTATTGAACTATTCGCGATTGAAAATGTCGATTTTTCGTTAATAAAACCACGTTTTTTAACGGTTATTCACGTATAACTTATAACCCAAAAAATGTATGGAAGCAAAATTGTAGCTTGTAAAAAAAAGAAAAAAAATGTTATTTTTATATTTGCAACATAGGCCAAGTTATAGTTGGTTAAAAGGAACTTCTTTCTAACTTACGGAAAGCTTAAGTTATACTATTTAACGCAAAATAGCAGAAAAACTGTTTAAATTTAGTCCTTGAGACAACTGGCAGCAAACAATCAGGTTACTCTGATGTGGATTCCAGATCACAAGGGAGTTAAAGGCAACGAAAAAGCAGATTGCCTTGCCAAAGTAGGGGCAAATACACAATTTTTTGGCCCAGAACCCTTCTGTGGACTTTTCAAAGCCCACTTGAAAGAAGAGGTTCGATGTTGGGAAACAGATGAATTGAAATCTCACTGGCATAAAGTGCCAGGACCAAGGCAAGCGAAAAAGCTAGTAAGTCTTTCGCCAAGGAAAGCCAAACAGCTTCTTGAGTTGGACAAGAAAGATTTAAAACTGGTGACGGGACTCCTCACTGGACACTGCCCTCTAAGGTACCACCTGAAAAAAATGGGCAAAACAGAGAGTGATAGTTGCCGCTACTGCGAGAACTTCGCTGAAACTGCAAAACATTTGCTTTGCGAATGCCCAGCGCTTTTCTGCAAGAGGCTCAAGTTTCTGAAAGGGGCCTTCCTAAAGCTCTTCGATGTCAGAAACTTAGCCCCCAGGAAACTGATAAACTTTACTCTAAGTCTCGGAATCCCGGGCCTCGAATAGATTAAGGGTTATGCACAAAAGATCTGATAGGTCGAAGTGCTTGAGGGGCATCATAGCCTTTACGGCCGCCCTCCTTCCGCTACAATCTACAATCAACGAGTAAAAATGATAAATAAAGTTTTTTTACTGTTTTTATCCGCTAAGCTTAAATTTACTGCATGAAATCGTTGACTCGTTCCGTACAAACGAACAACTGTTGCGCTGGAAATAAAACAAAAAACTAAAAATGTTGATCCATCTACCTATAAATTCGTTTTCTAAATTGTCACTTTTTGTTTCAGGATTACAATGACGACATTAGACAAGAGCAAATGTGGGAGATGCAAGTCCTATCGAATCAAAAAAATAACAAAAACGACGATTCAAACGGCGGAGGTTCACAAAACGAAACTGGCGAAGACAGATTAAGCGATGGAGAAACGGGCGAAGTGACTAACGCCTTCGGTGGCGATGCTCAACACCTAAAAGATGATACAGAACATCCAGCCATGAGGGGCATTCAAGCAGGTGAGTTCGAAATAAACGAGAAAGGGATGATTAATTTTATAACTGGAATTATTTAACAACGCAAATATTTTTTTGTGAGAAGGTTATTATCATAGTAAATACAAAAAAAAATCCAAAGCACGTCTTTAATGCCATAGATGTTTTAAAGCAGCTTATTAAAATATCCATCGACGTAGGCAAATTATTATAGAATAAATTATTAGTGGGTACTTTAAACACATTGTTTCATAACAGCGACTACCATCTATTCCCAAAATTAAAAGAACATCTTCGTGGAATCTGCTTTGCTAATGATAACGAATTGATGTCGGCGGTAGATGAATGGCTGAAGACTTAAAGTTCTGAATTTTTATTCAAAAGGGTTTGAAACACTTTAACAAGGAGCATGAAAATAGGATTAATGCTACGGAGATGAGTAGTCTGAGAAGTATAGCCGGAGTGACTCGGTTGGATAAAGTAAAGAATACTGGGATAAGAAAACGCTGTGATGTAAAAGAAGATGTGGTAACAAAGATAGACAAAGGAATGCTTAGCTGGTTTGGACACTTAGATAGAATGGATGGAGAAAGATTAACGAAACAAATTTATAAGGTGAGTGTGAATGGACAAGTCGGTAGAGGTCGACCTCGGCGAACATATCTCAATCAGATTAACATTGTTTTGAAGAAAGGCCAGGTCAAGAGTACCAACAACCGACGAGCAAGTATGAGAGCTCTGATGAAAGTAGAGGAAGCAAAAAATGTGTGTAAGAACCGTAGCAAGTGGAAGGAAGTGGTCTCTGCCTACCCCTACGGGAAAAAGGCATGACTATGTATGTATGTATAAACGTTGTAGGTGACTATGTTGAAAAATAAATTAGTTTCATTCTTTTCATATGTTTGCTTCTATGTTAGGGATAGCAAATCAATTTATCAACCATTTTTACCTTCCTTAAAAATATGACCAATTCTGATAAATGTTAATACTTAAATAAAAATTTTACGTTTAAATTTTATCAAATTTAAAGGAGAATAAAAAATTAATTTGAAACTGTAAACTCGAAGAAAACTCCCATCGCAATATTAAGCAACAAATCTTACGTTTTTTAATACGGCGTGCCTAGTTCCATTCGCATTTTAATGATATTTATTCCGAACAGGCAAGGTCAATACAGATATAATCGAAACTTTCAGATAAACTAGAAAACTTTCAGCGAGTGAATTTCTCATACCGTATACCCGACGAAAGATATACCGTTTGAAAAAATTTCATTAAAAGTTTATTAAAACTATATTACGGGCGACCTTTTATCTGGCAGGAAAAACTTCGTATTTTCAAAGAAATTAACAACAATGGTATCTTTGAATCTTAACTTTTAATAGGAACCATGCACGGATGCTCGCATAAGATGGTACGGCGATTTAGATTTTATTAATTGGGGCCGCAGTCGAATATTTTATATTTTTATACGAACTGGCAAAAGTTTTGCTCTTTATTCGCAGCGACAAACTGGTCTAACTACAGTTTATGCCATAACTAGTTAATTTTTATCATCGCCTGCTATCTCCTTTTTCGAAAATAAGACGGTCATTTAATTTTCATTAAAAATTCCTGGAAAGTTAGGTTAAGTTTCATGCAAAATGCACCTTTATAGGTTACAGCTCACCGCACAATCCAGTTTTTGGGTATTTCTCCAATTAGGGTACTATTTGTCAGGTAAAAATACCAAAATTATTTTGGCGACTAATACCAAAAATGTTATAGTAAACGCATAAATATACCCATCATTTTTGGTTCCAGGCAAATGACTGTTGGTACAGGTAAATGATTATTAGCAGGTTAATAAATATTATTTAATACGTACATAAGTAATAAAAAACAAAGTAGCCGTTCTAAATTAAAAATGTAACTCAACTTAACACAAGTAAACTATAAGAAAATTAAAAAAGTATTGTTGTCTCGAACGAAAAAACTCTGTATGTCTTTTTTTACATGTAATGAGTCGCGTCTAAGATTTTTTTCGTACTGAAATTCCATTGCCTGATCTCTTTTTAACTGTGATACCAGTCTCTTTTTTAAAACAAACTTATGACATGCCACTTGTTTGTTTTTATTTAAAATAGCTCCATCTCCAATGACAGCTTTTTTTTTGTCGCAAGATTTTTATAATTTGTTTCTAGTTGCTGCTTTTTTTAATTTTTGCCAAAAATATTTTTTTTATTACTTCTGACTTAACTTGTGTCTCTTAAAAAAAAAAAAATTACTTTTGTCTTTGATGTGAAGTGCTGAACTTTATTTTGGATTATTTTTTCTTCTTCCTGCAGTTTTGCACTCGAATTTCATTAATTTTTAGCTTTATTCCTTCAAGCTCTTAACTGTGTTCCTTTTAAAAAAAATCACTTTTGTGTTTGGGAAAGGGCTGAACTTTATTTTGAAATATTTTTTAGATAAAGGAATGCTCAAACGGTTTGGACACTTAGAAAGAATGGATGGAGGAAGATTGACGAAACAAATTTATAAGGTGAGTGTGAATGGACAAGTCGGTAGAGGTCGACCTCGGCGAACATATCTCGATCAGATTAACATTGTTTTAAAGAAAGGCCAGGTCAAGAGTACCAACAACCGACGAGCTTGTATGAGAGCACTGATGAAAGTAAATGAAGCAAAAGATGTGTGTAAGAACCGTAGCAAGTGAAAGGACGTTGACTCTGCCTACTCCTACGGGAAAAAGGCGTGACTATATATATATATATATATATATATATATAAACTGAGTTTTTTGGGGAAAGCAGCAAGTAATTGTGGACTCTTATAAGTTGGTTCCAAGCTTTCGGAAAACTTTAATTTCCATCATCAGGGTAACTACATTAAATTTACAATAGTTAAAATAGTGTTAACAATTAAGTGAAGTTAATACTCACAACTTAGTTGAGGATGATTACTAAGATGGCGTTAATTAACATTTGTAAATAACATACCTTGAAACACATCAATATACATACAAAAAGAATAAAATCATGTCAAATGAAAAAATGACGAATAAAAGGATAAAAATATAAAATTATTGTTATTTACATCACTCAGCGAATTTATGTCATGCTGGTGAGTTTAATTAGCACAATGTTTTTTCTAAGTCAGAATGAGTGACAGTTTTAGGTTAAGGACAAGGTTAAGGGTTCCTCTTCTCACAATCAACAACTACTCCAGATGACAGTGTCACACAGTATGGATTTTTGACTCTAAGAATGTGTGATCGTTGTATTTGATATGAAAGCCGGAACAGTTGGATTGTGACCAGAGTATCTCAAAAATTATAAAATTAACGAAATCAGAAATAAACTCATATAACTAATATAAACTCATATCAACTATATATATATATGTATGTATGTATGTTCTGCTGTTTCTAAGTGACACCTTTTTAACATCAACTGTTTTTTAAATTCTTTTCGAACTCTTTGCAAAGTTACGCTAGTAATTCGTCTACATTCTTCAATTACTCTTAGCTTTAGTTCCTCAATGTCTTTGTGAGAAGTTTTGTAAACTAATGTTATTAAGTTAGCCCACAGAAAAAACTCAAGTAGTGTTAGATCTAAAGATCTTTTGCCGGCCATTCTATAAAACCACTTTTGCCATTTTAATATTTTGAATCGTTCGTCTAGCCATTGTCTTACAGCTAGTGCGTAATGTGGTGTAGTCCGTCCTGTTAAAGGTATATATTTTGTTCATCTACCACCAAATTTTCCCGTTTATGTAATAAGTGGATCAATTTCATTTTTTAATAAATGTAGGTACAATTCTCCGATTAGGTTTTGGTCAATAAAAAGTGGTCCGATTATCTGATTTCCTAGAATACTAGCCAATACATTGATTTTCGCTGGAAACTGAGCATTATCTTATCGAAACACGTGAGGATTTTTGTCATTCCTGTACCTACAATTATGTTTGTTAACAAAGCCATTTAAATAAAATGTTGATTCATCACTGAAACAAATATTTTTAACTAAATTTGCGTCTTCTTGTATTTTTTGGGACATTGTTTAACAAACTTCAATTATGCGGAGATAGTCGTCTTCACTAAGCAAATGATGAATATGTATTTTATTAAAAAAAACCTTTGCAATTTTAACACTTTGTGTATGGAACCAACAGACATATTTGTAAGTTTTGATACTTTTGGACTAAAATAGATAGAATCTATAGCACAATAACCCAATATTTCAATTTGTACAGCTTCGTCGAGAACTCTGGAATTATTATTTTTTTATTACAAACGAATCCAGTTTCAAATTTTCCATAAATGTCTGATGGCCTATAGTTCTATCAGGATGCCTTCCATTAAAAATTCGAGCTGTTTCTAGAGCACACTTGTTTTGATGACCGTAAATAAATATTATTTTTATTCGTTCTTGCAGAAAATACCATTTTAGAATAACTTTAAATGCCATAGCTACAAATAATGGCTAATTTAACGTCACGAATAAATAACTAAATATAGTATAAATATTTTTGAAACAAAATGTCAAAAAAAGTGAAGTAATTAAACTGATCCTGGGGTGTTACTTGGAAACAACAGAATATAATTTTTAAACCCCCCTCTTTATTTTATAATTTGACTTGTTTTTTGTTTTTTTTACATTTATGCAAAATCAAAAGTAATTTGGACTGGCTGGTTTCTAAATGAAAGCACTGCAGAAGGTTTGGCCTTTGCTGAACGTCGAAGACTAGACAGAAGATTTAAATTAATTAATTGTGATTTTAAAAGTTTGTTTAGGTATTTTGTTAGTAATTTTATAGTCAAACGTTATTAAGTAATATATTTATTGGAAGATACTGATACAGTGCAACAGAAGTAGCTTGGCGGGCGAGAGATTACAAAATCTGCGCAAAACGAAAACATTCGTATAAAGATCCGATCGGCGACGACGAAATTTTCAGTAATCGTGAGTCTCAAGTACAATAGGAGGAAGAAGTTTACGAATGTGAAGTATATTTAGCCAAATATTTGTTATTTTAGAGGCTAGTCGCCCGCCAAGCTACTTCTGTTGCAGTGTACCTCACTGCCAAATTAGTGACACTAGGGAAGTATCTGTGGGGATCTAATTTAGATTTTTTATTTATAGAAAGCTGAAAATGTACTAAATGTCAAAGACTCGACAGAAGTTTGGAATTAATTAATTGTTATTTTGGAAGTTTTATTTTATTTTATGTTAAAACGTCTTTGAGTAATATGTTCATTTGAATATATTGGCACCACATTGCCAAAGTAAAGACCACAGGGAGTATCTGAGGAAATATAACTTTTTAATTAGATGTCTTTGTTTATAGAAGACTGCGCTTTTACTTTATATCAAAGACTTGACAGAAGTTTTGAATTAATTAATTGGGATTATGGAAGTTTGATGAAATATTTTGTGAATAATTTAAAGGACCTCGATTGCTTTTATTTCGACTGGATATAATTGGATAATGGCTAAAGTTGTAAGGTACGATTTTAAATTGCTGTAAATAAATAAAAAAATAATAACTACAACTACAAAATAAGTATACTACCAACTACTAAATTATTTCTTAATTTCATAATTTTTTCCAAGTATTGTTGCGATGTTTACTCTTGGGTTCGAATATTTTAAACACTCTGTACAATAACAAAATAATTTATTTCATAAAATGTTGCAATTACTCGATAATTACAATCTCCTAATAACACTTTATAAATAACTGACTTCAAAAACTTAACTTCAAAACTAAACTCCAAATTCGATCGACGACATTTCTTTTATATTGGCAAACAAACTATTCAAGAATGGTGACGTCCTTTCTGGAAGAACGAGAAACCAACGAGAAGATTATTTCCTAAAATATCGGGCGTTTGTTGTTACAAAACAAAACTTTTTTTTTCGTTGTGGTCGACACGATGTCGCCTTAAGATAACAATCGACAGAGACGGACTCCGGAAATCGTAACAGTGTGTGTACAGTTTTAACTTAATTTAAAAAACTCGTATTGGTAAACTGAACAGCAGTATTTTTCATTTTTTTTACGATTAAAGAAGTCG
Source organism: Agelastica alni (assembly GCA_950111635.1). Taxonomy (NCBI): domain Eukaryota; kingdom Metazoa; phylum Arthropoda; class Insecta; order Coleoptera; family Chrysomelidae; genus Agelastica; species Agelastica alni. The sequence goes on along the minus strand of OX467712.1, from coordinate 50,558,760 downwards.
CGAAGTCGCGGGCTTTAACTAGTGTTCAATAATTTTTTATTTATTTATTTAATACAGTAAATTTATAATTCACTCTAATCCCTTATGAGTAAAAGGTAAATGTTTTGCCAGTCCTTATCTTGTGTTGAGTACTATCCAGCGATGGTTCTCCAGTGTGTTTTATTGGTTATATCTTTAGGCCAGGTTTTTGTAAGTCTTCTAATGGAGTTAGATATAGATGGTTTACTACGTGGTTGTTGTGTGTGAGGTTCCGATCGTTTGCCTTGTTAGCATAGGTACTGATCCATCTTTGATGAAAGGGATCCCATATCATAATTGAGGGTTTGGTTTGACACTTACCGTGGCACGTTGGCTAGTATACGTAGCAAGTATTAGAACGTTTGCAGTATTTTTGTATTACTAGGATTTGAAGATGAGAAACTTATTTTCTAGCGATAATTGTAACTTTCTTTCTAATAAAAAGAAACAATGGGAAATATTATTTGTATGTTATGTATTTATCTACAAATAATATTCTCCATTTCTTTTTATTCTACAGATTTGTATTTAGCTTACCCACATTCTTTCTTCCCAATAACCAGTGCATTTGGTTTACTTTTGGGTTTAGATGGATTTTTATAAGGTGTTTCCACATAAGTTTCTGGTGTAAGTAAAGTCCTAGGTATTTGACTTCTGATTTTATTGGTATTCGAGCATTGTTCAGGTAAACATGAGGAAAGTTTCTATTTTTTGATGGTAAATGTTACTTGCGCAGACCTTTCATTATTGACGTTGATTTTCTTTAGTTTTAGCCAGTGCTGTAGTGTATCCAATTGATTTTGTAATTTTTTGGAAGATATGTTGAGGTTTGGATCTGTATTTAATAATGAAGAATAAATTTAATGTAAGACTTTTTTTAATGTTTAAAAACGGCGTTGGCAAAAAAATTTTTGTACAAAAAATTAGTTAGTAGAGCAGTAAAGTGTTTTTCACACAGTGATACCGTTTTTTTTTAATAGTTTATTTAAATTCTTATTTGTTGATATTATGGGTTCTTTATAAAGACTTAAGTGGCTTTATAGAAGTAACAAAATTGGTAAATGAATAATATCGCTATTGAATTGGAATACAGTAGTACAATATAACAGCTTGAAGTTATTTCGTCACTTTACATTAGTGTACTAGCCATTCTAAGCACGATTCTTGTGTAATCATGTAAATTTTACAACCCCATATGTAAAGAGTGAGCAATTTATTTTTACGATGGTCCTGTTTACTATTGTTGCGTAACTTAATATTACTGCGGAAATATACATCATAACCTTCGTATTTTATTAAAAAAAACGTTTGATTATGTGATTACGCGATTTCTTGATTAGGTTGCAGTAGGGATAGCTACAGGGTCGTGTAACGAACAGGAATTAATAACAAGAAATCCGATAAAAAAAATATGTAGTTGCAATTTTTGTTGACTTAAAAAAATCCTTCGAGGTCGTTGACCACCAGACCTTATTAAGGAAACTATGTTTAATGGGTTACGTTATGAAATATTAGAATTATTCCTGCAAAATAGGAGACAAGTTGTATCTGTGAACTAAACACATATTGATACCTCATATATCAACTGTGGAATACCGCAATGCTCGGTACTTGATCCACTTCTCTATTCTTTACATGTGCTGAGCCTTAAAAAATGCAATCTTTAAGCAAGGTACTTGACTTTTGCAGATGATACTGCACTGGTTCATACTGGAATGCTACTTAATATGCTAGAAAACTTGATCAATAACGGCTTTAAAAAAAAAGGATCCTGACAAATAAATCAATTAAGCAAAAACTGTTTGTATATGTTTTTAGAAAAAAATATGGAACTAAAAAACATCCCTTTTAACTGGGAGATTATATGTTGACTAGGGTTACAGTCAACGCTGTGGTGTAAAAAAAGATGTGGCTACAAAGAAGGATAAAGGAATGCTTAGATGGTTTGGACACGTAGAAAGGATGGATGCAGGAAGATTGAAGAATAAAATTTATAAGGCGAGTGTGAATGGTTGGTAGAGGTCGACTTTGGCGAACATATCTCGACATTGTTTTAAAGAAAGGCCAGGTCAAAAGTACCATGAGAGCACTGATGAAAGTAGAGGAAGCAAAAGATGTGTGTAAGAACCGTAACAAGTAAAAAGGAGTGGTCTCTGCCTACCCGTACGGAAAAAAAGGGTGACTATATGTATATATGTAATAACTATCTGGGGAACTTATACGCAAACTCAATTAAAAAATGCAAATCTTGCAGGATAAGTTTTTAAAAATACTGTTCAACATGAATAGAATAAAACCCAGTGAGATGCTATACAGTAATGATACAGTTGGATAGTATGTTTAATATTAAAGTAGTATAAAAAATGCAATGAAAAAATTCTGCATGGAAATAGCATACATAACCATAATATAAGTAAACAGAACGATATAGCACTGACGAATGTAAGAACCAATATTGCACTGAACAATCCCATTAGTCGTGCATACAAAATGAAAAAAAACTAGTTCAAAACTATGTCATGTTGAAGAAAAACGCCAAAGAGATATATTACTAAAAATATATTTTTTAAGTGAAATGCTAAAATAAAATTACCTACATTGCTTTCGTTTTGCTTACATTTATTTTCATCCCTTTTATTTTCGGGGCATAATACATAACATTAACCATCGCCAGCAACTCCTCTTCAGATGCCGCTAATATGACTTGATCATCGGCGTAAAGAAGGCATTTGACGATCAAATCATTCATTTTTAATCCATACGCACTCTCTGTCAAATCTTTTAAACAATCGTCTATAAATAAGTTAAACAGTCATGGCAAAGCCACACATCCCTGTCTCACACCCTTTTCGATGTTAAACCATTCCGCGTATAAAAGAACTGTGTGAGACCATTTATTACCTACGCTGTAGAAACAAGAGCCGAAAACTCCACAACAAAAAGGACCGTACAGCAGAGATGAGGTCTCTAAGATCTATAGCAGGCTACACACTTAGGGACCACAAAAGAAACGAAGACATCCGAGAACATTGCGATGTCCAAGACATAGTTAGATGGTGCCGAAACAGACGTCGCGAATGAAGAGATCATGTTGAACGGATGGACGACAACAGATTGCCGAAGATTGCAAGGAATGGTCTTCTAAGATCCAGCAGACCACCTGGATGTTCACCCATACGTTGGTATAAAAGCTGGAATTCATTATACCAGCTACAACTCTAAGAAATTAGAGAACAAGGTAAATGCATTTCAAAAAGGAAGAAGAAGAATACGTTAATAAATGTTTGAAAGAAATATGTTGTGCTGATCGACTGGTTTTCGTGCACCTCAACGTTTTGCATTGAAATTTACCAGTTTACCAATGACACATTTTCTACAGAAGATATTTGGCGTAATTTGTTTGCACGATTTTATTCTTATGCTAGTCCAATTAAATAACCTTTATAAATCTTTGTTTTTACATTTTATAAGTTAGCTGAAAAGTCTTAAGGAATCTTGTTTATTCGAGTCAAGATATTGAAGGTTAAAGGTCGCAAAAACCGTTTTTTTTCGTAGATGTCATGTTTATTTTGCTCTAAATGACATTTGGGATTTGCAATCATACATTTCTATCTAAACCACGACCTATCTTGCAATTAACCATTTTTATTGGTGCTGTTCACCTTTAATACTTTCAACTTTAATATCTTGGCTCGCGTACACGAGATTCTTTGAGACTTTTAAGCTAACTCATTAAATGTCAAAACGAAGATTTGTACAAGTTTGTAACTAATTATCTTTTATTTTGAGGTTTACTTCTTTTTCACTCCACACAATATGTATACAGCTTTATAGAGATTATCTTACCTGGTGTCTCAATTGGTGGCGTAACCAAGCAGACACCAAGTGAAATACAAATAAAAAATATATCTATAGGGAAATATTACAAAGAGGGCGACATCTATTATTGATCGTATGAACTTCTCGAGGTGTGAACAACAAACTAACCTTCATTTGTTTATATAGATTAAAAGTAAACTTAATATATTATTTTAAGCAATTTAAGCATTGAACGATATTTTGTGAAGTATTGGTGTTAATAAACCACCAAATACGAAAATGCAAAAAAAAAGGTGATATGGAGATAAAATCGCGAAAAATATGCTCTGTTTTACAATGCTTTACATATGGCAATTCGATTATATCTTTGCATAAGTTTCCTTACATCCTAAGGCAGCTCAGAAATGGAAGATGATCTTAAAGATAGAAAAACCAATCTCAAAGTTTATGTTTTTTTTTAAGCAAGCATTTTGAGAAAGATGATTTTTCAGTGGTAAGTTTGATATTGTTGTGCAATGATCTATAATTTTATTTGTGATTATTTATAGTGACTTTAACGACACAGAGAACGCGTTTAAAAGATGATTTCTATAATTTTTTTATTGAGGCCGTCACATCCACATAACATGATGTAGCCAGCATAGAAACTCCTTCACCTTCCTTAAAATTGGTCAAACACATAATACAATATGTCCGAAATTGATATTTCGACTTTCATAGATATTGCAACAAGAATTTCAGGGACAACAGAACTGTAAAACTCCGAAAACAAACCAAAATTGATACCTGGATACACCTGGTCTTTACTGGCTTTAACGAGAATCCAGCGACAATAAAAATAAAACCTTAAATCCATCTTTAATCCAATAGTTTAACACAAAAAATCAACTTAACTTACTAAGACAACTAAAATTCCCTCCAATAAAAACTTTGGTTTTACATACATACATACATACATAAAGTCACGCCTTTTTTCCATAGGGGTAGGCAGAGACCACTTCCTTTCACTTGCTACAGTTCTTACACACATATTTTGCTTCCTCTACTTTCATCAGTGCTCTCATACATGCTCGTCGGTTGTTGGTACTTTTGACCTGGCCTTTCTTCAAAACAATGTTGATCTGATCGAGATATGTTCTTCGAGGTCGACCTCTATCGACTTGTTTATTTACACTCGCCTTATAAGTTTGTTTCATCAATCTTCCTTCATCCATCGTTGTAACCACATCTTTGTAACCACATCTTCTTTTACACCACAGCATTATCTTATCTCACTATTCTTTACTTTATCCAACCTAGTCACTCCGGCTATACTTCTTAGAATACTCATCTCCGCAGCATTAATCGTATTTTCATGCTTCTTCTGCCAAACCTAACATTCACTACCATACATAAGTGTAGAAACCAACACACCTCTATTCACAGCCAGATGTGCTTTTTTGAAACTTTCTGGCTGTTCATAAAGCGATGCAGTGCCCCATTCATTTGTTTTCTTGCCAACACCCTTCGTTTAATGTCACTGTCATACTTTACATCTCTTGTAAACTTTGAACCCAAGTACACAAATTCATTTACTAGTTCCACTCGTTCCTACACAATCGAAACTTTACAGTTTGTTATGCTTTCTTCTCTTTAAAAAACCATTACTTTAGTTTTGCTCACATTTATATTCATCCTTTTGATTTTTAGGGCATCATGCATAATATTAAACATCGCCTGCAACTCCTCTTCAGATAACGCTAATATGACTCGATCATCGGCGTAAAGAAGGCATTTGACAATCAAATCATTCATTTTTAATCCGTACGCACTCTCTTTCAGATCTTTTAAACAATTTTCTTTGTATAAGTTAAACAGCCATGGCGAAGCCGCACATTCCTGTCTCACACCTTTTTTGATGTTAAATCAATCCGTGCAAGCTCCGTTTATTCTGACACAAGCAGTGGAATCCTCGTAAAGTGATTTTAGTGCTCGTATTAAACTACCACTTACCCAATTCATAGACAATGTAGACTACAATTCACTCCTTACCACTTTGTCATAGGCCTTTTCCAAGTCTATAAAAGCGCAATAGACCTTTTGACTTCTAGCCAAGAATTTTTCTACTATATCTCGCAATGAAAAGACCTGATCCATACATCTCCTTCCTCTTCTAAATCCTGCTTGCACATCTCATATCATCTTTTCAGTTTCATTCGTTATTTTTTTAATCAATATCTTTGCATACAGTTTGCTGACTATGCTGAGTAAACTAATACCTCGGTAGTTCTTACAGTCCTGATGCGAACCTTTTCGCTTGTAAAGCGGCATGATAACGGCCGTTTTTACAAGCTGGTTTTACAAGTGATCAAATGACAGAATATTTGTTGTTTACACCTTGATCCGACATTTTGTCATTTACAGCGCCATTTCTCGTTTCGTGATTTTTCCCCATTTTTTAAAAGATGCTTTAGTTATCCGAAATTAAATGTTTTAAGACCCAATGTTTTGCGACTTATTATAAAACCATACATTTCCAAACAATTGTTTTAAGACATAAGTTTTTTACATGTTACGTAGTATAACCATGGCTTAGTAAAACTCCATCATTTTAAAAATTGTTACAAAAGAAAATACCGTTTAAAATTAATCATCACTTTAATGGCATCGGAAGTAAAATACCAGGATAAAGTAGGTAAATGCCAATTATGCATTTTCATTCGTTTCAAAAATAATTAATGAGGCACAAGAACAATTTGTACTCGAAATGCCAACAATGCAAACAACAAAAGATTTATCGTATTTACACAAAAAGAAACTAATTCACTATAGATTTTCATTCCTTCGTAGTTTTCACGAGCACATTCAGGAGAGGATTTCGGCTGGAGAAAAATAAATAATCATTTTTCTTTAACTTGTTTCTATCAGAGGCGTAACATGATTAAAAAAGATCAAAATATCCTTAAAGTAACGCATAAATTCATTAATAGCTTAATAAACAGTAATATGAAAAAATCCCGAAACAGGTACATTTTTTATTTTAATTTGCTATTTTTTAAAACAATAATCTATTATATAGTGTAAATAACCTTTGAGTGATAACGTCAGCACCAATGTGATTTTCCTTGATGGGCTGATTTGAAAAATGTATCACAAGTTAATTCAAATTGGTACAGGGTGGACAAAAACGCAAAGGTTGTATTTGATATTTTTACATTGTATTGAACCACTTAGTAATCCTAGCCGCTTGACTAAACAGAAAAAGTTTAAACGTATTTCTTGTCATTTTTTTTTATTTATAAATATCCAAGTTTCCTGTCGATATTCTTTTATTTGTCGTTAAAAACTTTCATAAATATCCGAGTACAATTCCGAATTGTTAATCTAATTTATCATATCGTTTTTACCAAACTGTTTTGTTAAAATGCCTCCAACTAAAAGTGAGAAATTTAAAATTTTAATGATGATTGGTGTTGACGATAGAATGCGGACTTAACAAGAGACAAGCACATTATTTTAAGAAATGCGCCCAGATCGTGAACGTATCTCCCAATATACGGTAAGCAGAATAGAATGGAAATCAAGAGAATTAGGACACGTTAAGGATGTACCTAATGTAATTATAAGGATGTACACTAAATGTAAATATTCAACAAAATGTAATTTGGTCGGCAGAAGATCCTTACTGTAAAATGCAGAGATTATCTAGGAATTTGAATATTGAAAAGTCTTCATTTTTAAAAAGACAAAATACCATCTTTATAAAGTACATCTCATTCATGAGTTGGCTGAAGATGACTGTGATCGTAGAACTGAATTCTGCGAGTACATGATGAATCAAAACAATAATAAATTAAATAATAATTTCATTGATTACGTTTTATTTTCGGATAAGGCAACGTTTTATTTGAACGGGCATGTTAACCGCCAAAGAACCCGATAATGGTCCGATAAAAATTTAAATTGGATGCTACACGCAAATACCACAAAAAATCAACGTATGGGCTGGAAACTGGGTTATTCCTATTAAGAGATAACATATAAAAGCCTAGATAATAGTAAAATAGTTTGCAGTATTTGTAGTATTGTAGTATTAGTTTGATTTCTTTATCCCATTAATGAAACTCCACAATTATGGAGTTCAAGAGATTAAACTAAACTGGTTTGAATAAATGGGCAAACTCAAGCACTTCGGATCAGAAACCAGAAAACGATACAGAATGGTGTATTTTTTGCAAGAACAAATAGAAATAATATTTATTTACAGACATCAAAACAAGTGCGTTTGAAGAACAGATCGTGTTTTAATATATGCCACTAGACCATCATAGAGTTAGTAAGGAAACTTGGAGAAACTGGATCCGTTTGTAATAAAAAAAAATAATAATCACAGAGTTCTCGACGAAGCTACACAAATAAAAGTACTGGGTTATTTTGCTATAGATCCTACCTATTCCATTCTAAAAGTATCAAAACTTACAAATATGTCTGTTGGTTCCATACATAAAGTGTTAAAATTGCATACGTTTTTTTCTTATAAAATAGAAATTCATTATCAGCTTAATGAAAACGACAATGACTGCAAAAAACCCAAAAAATAGAAATAGAAGATGTAAATTTGGTTAAAAATCTTTGTTTAAGTAATAAATTAACGTTTTATTTAAATGGCTTTGTTAACAAACATAATCGTAGGTAGGTACTGAAATGACGAAAATCCCTACGTGTTTCGACAGGATAATACTTATTTTCCAGCAAAAATCAATGTATGGGCTGGTATTTTAGAAAATGAGATTTTTGGACCACTTTTAATTGACCAAAACCTAACGAGAAAATTGTAACTACATTTATTAGAAAATGAAATTGATCCACTGTCACTACAAAGACAAGTCAATGAACAGGAAAATATTCTGATTTCCAAGACATTGGATTGGCAGAAGGGGTTTTATATAATGGCCGGCAAGATCTCCAGATCTAACACCACTTGACTTTTTTCTGTGGGGCTATTTAAAAACATTAGTATACAAAACTCCTCTCGAAGGCATTAAGAACTAATGGTTAGGATAACTGAAGAATATAGACGAACTACTGGCGAAACTTCGCAAAGAGTACGAGAAGAATTTGAAAATAGATATATTGTTACGATAATTACTTCTTTTCTTGGGTTCGGTAATTTTAAACTCTCATTACAGTAACAAAACAATTTTTATTCCAATACTTTTACGCAATAAAACTTTACTTTTACAAATCACTTACATAAAACTTTTACAACTAATTACATTTCATAAATTAAGAACTTAAAACTTCCTCACGACCGATGTCCTTTTTATATTTCTAAATCATAGTTCCAGAGTAATCGACCTTATTCTCGAGAGTCCGGAATAATCCTTCTACCATCTCGAAACCGCTGGACGCTGCGTTCGAGATTTTACCAGTGGAATCGCGGAGACCTGCAGCTCATTAATATGCACCCTAATTGTGATTGACTCTCGGACGCCGACAAATAAAAACAGGGCCGGATTGTAACAATAATATTGCCTACAAAAAAACGGAGTACACTTTAAACAATTACTATTAATACATTTAGGGAGCTATTTGTAGTTAACTTCATTTTAGTTTTTGTTGTAATTTCGCTATGTTTAATGTTATATGCAAAATAAATTGTTGTTTATATTGCTGATTTGAGTTTTTTTTGGGTTTTTATTTGATGTATCACAAGATAGGGGTTGCTGTTTGACATTTTAAAGAAGGGTTTGGGGATGTTACAGGGGTGCCACCCAAACAGTAAAATAAAATTCTTAAACCTTTCTCTTGATTTAAAATTCAACGTGTTTTTTGTTTTTCTTACATTTACGCTAAATCAAAAGTTATTTGGACTGGTTTTGAAACGAAAGCACCGTATTAGAATGGAACTGTTGACACGACTTGTTTATGTTACTCTTGGTTATCAGAATGTCTTTAAATACTGAGACTTCCAACTAAGTTTTTTCACTGCTTCATATTGTGAGAGATCTTTAGCATAGAAGTGTCTAAATATTTCCACTTAACGTTTTTCAGTGGCTATATTCCCAGTGTTCTAGTCTGTTATCTTTTGAAATGTTATACAGGGTGATTTTTCTAGATGGCACATTAGACGTTATGGCAAAACTAGTCAGAAAAGAAATCTGAAAGTTTGTAATAAGTGGTGGTCTATCGAATGAAATTTTGTTCGACTTTCGGCGACTTCCGGTTGTACCGAATGTTGACGTCAACATCGTTATTTTAAATAAAACACCCCGAATATTTTTATATTTTTGAATTACTTACTTAATTATAAATAACTTTTTATAACAAGGTACTATACCTAAATTTATTGGTTTTCAATATAATAATTATTTTAGTAAAATATTGAGGTTTTACTATTATTTAGAAACTCTATTCCGTGATAAATTATAATTAGTCAATTTTTACCGTCTACATCTGATACTGATATACAGCTTAATGTTATCCCAGAAAAATATATGATATAAAATCAACGTTAATTTTGGATTATAAAAATGCTAAAAATATTTTTTTTTCTCTGCAACTGCAACTGGTCAACTATGACCAACCAGCAATTTTTCTTTAAGGTACTTAAAAACTAATGACCTAAATCTAAGACATCACCCACTGGTGTTTCTTAACTTTTATCTCGCCAATCACGTGTTTGTTGTGATAAGTACTTATACACTAATCACTTTACAGCACTAATTTAAAGGGCTTCACTCTTTTTAATCGCCTCTGTTGATCCCGGTTGTCCAAAATCTGCAACACTTCAATATTGTGGTGATTGTGTAGCCTAGTCTCGTACTTCCTGGCATATCTTTTGATTTCCTCAACTACTGTTGGAATTCCTAGATCCCTGTGTAGATTACAATTTCTAACATACCATGGTGCACCTTGTTTTAAAATCTTTGTATTATAGCTATATTGCTAGGTTTAGCGCATCCTCACTACTGTATACGCCATAGGTCCATACAGGTTTTAATACCTGTGTATATAACAGGAGTTTATTTTGGATAGAGAGGTGCGATTTTCTACCAAGTAACCAATACATGTTTCTATATCTGAATTCAAGTTTTCTTCTTTTCACTTTGATGTGTTCTTTCCAGCTCAACTTTGCGTCTAAATTCATTCCGAGATATTTAGCTGTGTTTACCAGTGGTACTTGCCTGTTATTAAAGAATATTTTTTATGACCTATAGAAGTTTTATTTGTAAATTTTACATGGGTTGTTTTAGCCTCGTTTAGCTTGATCCGCCATTGTTTCGTCCATTTACCAATTTTATTAGTCGCTTCTTGTAATTTATTTGATACATACATACATACATAAAGTCACGCCTTTTTCCCATAGGGGTAGGCAGAGACCACTTCCTTCCACTTGCTACGGTTCGTACACACATCTTTTGCTTCCTCTACTTTCATCAGTGCTCTCATACATACTCTTCGGTTGTTGGTACTCTTGACCTGGCCTTTCTTTAAAACAATGTTGATCTGATAGAGATATGTTCTCCGAGGTCGACCTCTACCCATTTTCCCATTTACACTCGCCTTATAAATTTGTTTCGTCAATCTTCCTTCATCCATCCTTTCTACGTGTCCAAACCATCTAAGCATATCTTTATCTATCTTTGTGACCACATCTTCTTTTACACCACAGCGTTTTCTTATCTCACTATTCTTAACTTTATCCAACCGAGTCACTCCGACTATACTTCTTAGACTACTCATCTCCGCAGCATTAATCCTATGCTTCTTCTGCCAAACCCAACATTCATTACCATAAAAAAGTGTAGGAACCAACACACCTCTATGCACCGCCAGACGTGCCTTTTTTGACACTTTCTGGCTATTCATAAAGCTATGCAGTGCCCCATTCATTTGTTTTCCTGCCAACACCCTTCGCTCAATGTCACTGTCATACTTTCCATCTCTAGTAAATTTTGAACCCAAGTACACAAATTCATTAACTTGTTCCACTCTTTCTCCCCCAATCGAAACCCCACAGTTTGTCATGCTTTCTTCTCTTTCAAAAACCATTACTTTCGTTTTGCTCATTTTCATCCCTTTGATTTTCAGGGAATCATGCATAACATTAACCATCTCCTGCAACTCATCTTCAGATAACGCTAATATGACTTGATCATCGGCGTAAAGAAGGCATTTGACGATCAAATCATTCATTTTTAATCCATACGCACTCTCTTTTAGATCTTTTTAAACAATTGTCTATGTATAAGCCACACATCCCTGTCCCACACCTTTTTCGATGTTAAACCAGTCCGTGCAAGCTCCGTTTATACTGACACAAGCAGTGGAATCCTCGTAAAGTGATTTCAGTGCTCGTATTAAACTACCACTCACCCCATACATAGACAATGTAGACTACAATTCACTCCTCATCACTATGTCATAGGCCTTTTCCAAGTATATAAAAGCGCAATAGACCTTTTGACTTCTAGCCAAGAATTTTTCTACTATACCTCGTAAGGAAAAAACCTGATCCATACATCTCCTTCCTCTTCTAAATCCTGCTTGCACATCCCATATCATCTTTTCAGTTTCATTCGTTACTCTTTTGATCAATATCTTTGCATACAGTTTGCCGACTATGCTGAGTAAACTAATACCTCGGTAGTTCTTACAGTCCTACTGCGAACCTCTTCCCTTGTAAAGCAATTTTTTCTCCTGTCGTCAACACTGCCGTGTCATCGGCAAACGTTGATATTTTCGTGTCATTAGGTGTTGAGATATCATGTGTATAAAGAAGATATAGAACTGGCCCAAGAACGCTACCTGCGGCAGCCATATTTTTTATCTTTCTTGTTCGTCGAGAAGTTATTTAGATGCCGAGATCTTCACATATATTTTTAGCATTATCAAGTCCACCATTGACCAGAACATCTCGAAACGATTTCAAACCATAAATTTTTTTAGCACATTGGTGCAGGTTCAATTCTTTCGTCTGAAGATATAATTATGCATCATTTACTTCGCGGAGAACTCGACTCCATAGTCCAAGGAAGGCTAAAAATTATAGAGACTGGAGAGCAGTAAGTAATAACCCAGCTTTTGATCTTGTTGCTGCATTTTCCGCTGTGTTTCCTGCAAGTGATTTAAACACTTCAAGGATCTCATTGTAATAGGTCTTTATGACAGCTACGGCTTCATATCTAGAACTCCATCATATTTAAATTGTACACTTGACTCCTTGACCTGTAATGTTGGTAAGAGATTTCCAGTGCTGAGTAAAAGATGAAAAGTTATTAAAAATTCTCTCCATATTACCAAAGAACGTCACTGAGTCCACTGCGATTGATGCTGCGTGTACAACCACCAGATTTAATAAATTATTAGTGCATCAACAAACTGGGCATTTTGATTAACTGCCTTGGTACGCATTTGTACACCAGAATGCATTTCCGACATGACAGCTGCATTATAATATGCCTGTCCTCGGCAATTTTGGATATTCAGTACAAGGTAAAAATAATAAATTGGCATATTCAGTGATTTATTTTGGGGCATTAAAACGGCAGCGTGACGGAAAACAAAACTGCAAAATACTGTTACACTTAAAGAGTACAGAAAGGGGCAATTTTTCCTCCCTCCCAATGGTGGCGCCCGGGGCGGTCCGCCCCTACAACCTCCTCTCCCTTGGTACGCCACTGATAACGTCTAATGTGCCATCGAAAAAAATCACCCTGTATAGTTAGAAACTGGTGAAATCTCGTCAAACAGTCCTGTGTCTTGTTCGCTACTAATAAATTTCTGTTCGGTAAGTAAGTCCATTACTTTTTGAACTTTTTTCCATGTGAAGACCTTTTTTAAATTTACTCACCACTGCTCCAAATATTTTTTACTTGTCTGATAAAAATCAGCCGCTTCGGCTTTTACGTTTTCTTGTAATTTTGCCATTACCTATATTACGGGTGACATGGGGAAGATAGCATGCATTTTGTTTTTGATTTAAATTGTGCTGGAGTTGATTAATTTCATTCGCGACCTCTATTGCAGACAGGTTTCGGCCCTCGTTCTTTAACACCGCTTAATGGAAGGTATCTGATTGTGCGTGTTTAGTCTCCGTTCACTAGGATTATTGATGTTTGGTATTGTTATTATAATTTTATTACTTTCTTTCAAATACGTTATCTATTAATTACTCAAATGTAACATTCAAATATTTCGCGGATTTAATTCAAATTAAACTACGCACTTCTGACGCCCTCAAGCAGAAGAAGGAAAAGATATGCCATTTATTCGAGAACTACGGAATGCTTCGTACTACAATATTAAAATTCGCATGCAAACCCGCTAACCGCTATTGCAATAATCGTTATCGCTAACGGCTACTGCTAACCGCTATCGCCGCCTCCAATTTAATTCAATATTATTGTGATAGCACCTCCTCGCCGCCGCTTCAGAAAGGACAATTGGAATGTCAGAAGAAAAACAAATTTGGTAAGTGCATGTTCAACTTACGTTTCCGAGCCGAATGTACGTACAATGCGTGCATAAAATATAATCATAATTCAGAACTGCGATTTTCAAAAAAAAAATTCAGTATATTCGGACATTTATCAATGCTCATTGAAAAAGGTGTGAGATAGGGATGTGAAGCCACACACACCACACCATGGCTGTTTGCCTTATACATAGACGATTGTTTAAAAGATTTGAAAAAGAGTGCGTATGGATTGAAAATGAATGATTTGATCGTCAAATGTCTTCTTTACGCCGATGAACAAATCATATTAGCGTCATCTGAAGAGGAGTTGCAGGCGATGGTTAATGTTATGCATGATACCCTGAAAATTAAAGGGATGAAATTAAATGTAAGCAAAACGAAAGTAAGGGTTCTTAAAAGAGAAAAAAGCATGACAAACTGTAAAGTTTTGATTAAGGGAAAAAGAATGGAACAAGTAAATGAATTTGTGTACTTGAGTTTAAAGTTTACGAGAGATGGAAAGTAAGACAGTGACATTGAGCGAAGGGTGTTGGCAGGAAAACAAATGAATGGGGTACTGCATAGCTTTATGAACAGCTAGAAAGTGTCAAAAAGGCACGTCTGGCTGTGCATAGAGGTGTGTTGGTTCCTACACTTATGTATGGTAGTGAATGTTGGGTTTGGCAGAAGAAGCATGAAAATAGGATTAATGCTGCAGAGATGAGTAGTCTGAGAAGTAAGGCCGGAGTGACTCGGTTGGGTAAAGTAAAGAATAGTGAGATAACAGAACGCTGTGGTGTAAAAGAAGATGTGGTTACAAAGATAGATAGAGGAATGCTTAGATGGTTTGGATACGTAGAAAGAATGGATGAAGGAAGATTGACGAAACAAATTTATAAGGCGAGTGTGAATGGACAAGTCGGTAGAGGTCGACCTCGGCGAACATATCTCGACCAGATCAACATTGTTTTGAACAAAGGCCAGGTCAAGAGTACCAACAACCGACGAGCAAGTATGAGAGCACTGATGAAAGTAGAGAAAGCAAAAGATGTGTGTAAGAACCGTAGAAAGTGGAAGGAAATGGTCTCTGCCTACCCCTACGGGAAAAAGGCGTGACTATACGTATGAAAATATCAATGCTCATAAAATAATGTTTTCATGGCTAAAACATTTTCAAAACTCTTTTCAGTGCAGGCATCAACGCTAGCCATCCAGCTTTACTGTAGCCCAGAAGTTTTTTATATGAGGTGTTAGGTACATTACAGAATTCTTTAAGAGCTTTAACACGAACGCTATGAATAAATTTTAACAATTATACATTCAAAATCATTAGGTAAACGATCTGCATGCAGCTGTTTTAATTGCATTGTGGATTATGTGAGTTTCGCATCCAATTCCTATGAAAGTCCTTCCAACAGATGTTTTTAATTTTGCATACATTATTAACTCCTTTTTTTTCCTCCAAAATTGTAGTTAGTATGGTCTCCACAAAACGCCACAATTTTTGGAGGTCTGTTCATTTTTTGTTAATTAGTTCATTTTTTGTTTCAAATAATCCATAATTATACTTGGTTGCTCTTGAAACTCTAAAATCTTTACATGAACTCCTTTATACTATAAAAAGGAGCGGACTAAGACAAGGAATAATTTTGTAAAACCATGGTTTGAATATTTACAAGACAAGAATCATCCAAAACTCTAGTGGAGGAATATTAAGTGAGGTAGAGGAGCGCTGTAACGAATAGGAAAATTATATAATTATTCAAAGATGACCAAAGAGAATACCAACAAACAACATCAAACAGGGACAAAGACCCACCGATCCTAGTTTCCGAAGTACAAAAAGCAATAGATCAAGCGAAGCGAAGAAAGACCTCTGGACCAGACGAGGTACCTGCAGAATTGCTAAAATTATTAGACGACGAGAGCGTTGAGATCATCACATCCTTATTTAACAAGATATAAAGCACTGGTGAAATACCAGACGACTAGTTAGAATCCTTATTTGTTACTATCCCGAAAAAGAGTAACCCAAAAAAATGTGGTGACTACCGACTTATCAGTTTGATGAGTCACACACTTAAAATATTTTTGAAGATACTGCACCATCGTGTATATCGACTTTGTGAGGACAGAATCAGTGATGAGCAGTTTGGTTTTCGAGACGGTATGGGTACCCGTGAGGCGTTGTTCTGCATGCAAAAGAGTGTTGAATTTCGTAAAAACATTTACGTATGTTTCATCGATTTCGAGAAAGCCTTTGACAACGTATCGCATACACCACTGTTTCAATGCTTAGATTTAATTGGTCTTGACTCATATGATGTAAGACTGCTTAAAAATCTTTACTATAACCAGACTGCTAGAGTAAAAGTGGAACAAGAGGTTTCAGAAAAAGTTCCTATTAAACGTGGCGTTAGGCAGGGATGTGTCATGTCACCAATGCTTTTTAATGTCTACTCGGAAGCTGTCTTTGAAGAGGCGCTGAAATATCGCCATGAATTTGTTAAAATTGATGGAGAAGTAATTAACGACATTAGGTACGGTGATGATACTGCCATAATGGCAAAAAGCCTCGAAGACCTCCAAACACTACTAAATGCTGTCACGTGCCTATTTTTTCCCATCTACCGTTTCATTATTAATTGTGTCTCTGATAGTCTGGTGTTCGTAAATAGTTTTGCATACCGTATTTTGTTCGTCGTAAATAGTGTTGCATATCTAGTAGGGATAGGATTTAATTATTAATGGCTGTGACATTTTGTTAATTGGAGTGGGAGTCTTTGTATTAGATTTCGCCTTGATTTTTTGGCCTCGATTGTTGTGTGTTAGCTATATTATTGTTTGGTTTGCTTCTCTGTGTGGATGGGCTGGCTATCAACACGCACGAACGCGATTATGAGTTAGGAACTTAGATTTGCAAAGGTTGGCTGACGTGGTTTCCGTGTCATTTTTCTGATACCTGGCCTGGGAGTGAGGAGTGGACAAGAGTCGCTTGGTGTCAGTCGTAGAAGTCGGGTGAGAGTTTTTGGAACTTCTACGGTTTTTTCTTTCATATCTGGCTGTATTTGGGCTATCTTAATTGGATTTTGAAGAAGAACCATTTAATTTTTAACTTGACCATTCTGTCGTGCCTTTGTGGTGGATATTTTGGTTATTGGGGTCGAGTTAAAATGACCGCGTGCGGGATTTGATGGAGTGAAGCCATTGTTAAGTAGCAGGTACTGTTCCATAATTCAATCCGGCCAGAAGTAGGCCACAGGATCCGTGAATTCGTGTAGCCAAAGGTTACAAGTGATTTATTTTAGTATATTTAAACGACGTGACTTATTTTTGACACCACGATTAAGTTTTGTTTTAATTTATTAATATGGTACACTGTTGAAAACTATTTATTGCATTGGATATTATGCCGAGTCTGAACTTTGATTAAAGTCATATTCTCAATAGTTCTTTGTGTCCAAGTAAAAAAAACGTTTATTCATACTTATTTGTAAATATCCTACAATATTGCTATTTTGAAGGACAGTCATCGTAAAAAGAATTATTTTTGAAATAAGCTCGAGTGTTTTAACAGTGCAAATCTTTAAAAATACTACTTGGTGTTTCTGTTCTTGGATCATCAATGTAACAGTGGTGTCTTAATGAAGTTTTCAATCGGTTACATAGTATTGAGTTCAATTTTATCAACTTATCAGTTATTATGTGCTTGATCTAAGTGTCTTCAATAGTTTAAAAGTAACAAATTATTTTTCATTAAATTTATACCTGCTCCAAGTTGAATCTGAATTTATACATTACTGAATATTATTTATGTGGTTATTGTGAGGGTTTCAACTTATTATTTTTGTTGCAAGTCCATTTATTTTGTATTTTTTTTTGTTAATCTTTTGCTATCAGGAATTCTATATAAAACCAATTATTTTTGAAATTTTAAATATTGTGAACATTTCTTTTTTTGTTGTTTTTAATTCTCTTTTGTACCTCATTAGGTTTTTATTATTGTCTGAAAGATTGTTATAATTAATTTAAATATTATTTTAAGAAAAGTGTATTAAATTCGTTTAATCCACTTTACAAAAATACAGAAGTTGTTGTAAAAAATCAGAACATCATTTTCACTTAATTAATATATTGCAGGAATTGTAAATATAGTTTTATTTATCTAGTTCACCATAATTGTTTGTTGTTTATCGTGTGGCTCTGCTAGTGCCTACTAGACCTAGGGGTTTCCGGCTTGTACCGTCTAAGTCAGTGGCGCGGCTCACTTTTATATTTTTTTTCTTCTACCCTCTACGGCTGAGCTCGGGCATAATTTGCCAGTAAAGAGACCACTGGCAGAGTACTCTTTAGAGAACTAAAAGACGTGGCAATGCAGTAAACAATGCATGCAAGGAAAAGGGTTTAAGTGTCAACACAAAGATAACGAAGTGGATGATTGTCGGTAAAATTAATATCGAGTATCCAAAATTAAAATTAGATGGTAAAATTCTGGACAAAGTACAACGCTTTAGGTATTTGGGTAGCTGGATGGACTGTAGAATTAAAAGCGATGAAGAAATCTTAACCAGAATAGAACTGGCACGTAAAAGATTCACTAGTTGGCGTTCTGTACTATGTAATAGAAGTCTTTCGATGAACATCCGACTAAGAGTATTATAGTGCTACGTTTGGTATGTTTTGCTTAATGAATGTGAAACCTGGACACTGAAAGTAAAGCATCTAAATAAATTGGAAGCGTTTGAGTTACGGTGCTATCGCCGTATGCTAAAGATTCCGTGGGCAGCACACGTAACTAACGAACATGTGTTAGAATCCCTACATAAAGAGCAAGAATTGACAAACACCATCAAAATAAAAAAAGTCGAATACCTTGGATGAGGGGGCATAAATATCACATGCTCCGATAAATTATCCAGGGTAAAATAGAAGGAAAGCGATGGATTGGCAGAAAACAGCTTTCTTGGCTTCGTAATATTAGACATTGGACGGGTCGAACAGTCGAAGAATTGTTTCATGTAGCTACCGATCGTAAAGTTTTTCAACAAATTGTCAACTCTATGATAGCCAACGTCTGAACGCTTGATGATAGCCAACGTTTGAAAATAAGGATGGCACACAAAGAAGAAGATGATTTGAAGCGTCCGTTGGTAAAGTTATACAATTAGATTTACGAAGGTGGTCTTTTAACTCATTTGTTGTCATAGGTGCCAACACATTCACAACAATAGCATCGGACTTCGTATGAACACATCTAAATGTTTGCTCAAAACATGTTTGCATTAAACTAGACGCACAATCATTCGAGCGAAAGCTATATTTTCCTGCACAGTGTAAAAAGCTCAAGCCACCTTTGCCGCAGCAATTTCAAACTGTTTTTTTTTTTTAAAAAATGATCATTGATAAACTTGAAGCGGTAGCATGATCGCTTAGTTTATGTTTTTCTGACCGTAAATGTTTCTTAATATCACTGGCACCACCGTGCGCAACACTAAAATCTTTACATTTTTCACATATGACGTCTGAGGGATCACTTCTTTGTTTTAATAACTTGGTTTGTAAGTTATTATTAAATGGGCACTTGCGTTTAGACTTAGAGCCGTTTTCACCAAAGAGTTAATCTTAGTTTTAAAAATAACCGACAATTTTAATTGCGAAGACGCCCTCGAACTGTTGCAAATTTTGGACAGGAGTGTAGTGATATGGACGGAAATTCTCTTTCTTTAAAATTCTCCAGATAGATGATTGGCTTATTCCTGTTGCCGCACCTAACCGACGCGTACTGAGATCTGGATTTTCCGAAATACGAACTAAAACATCTTCTTCATCATCGACGTTGATATTTTTCGGAGCACCATTTAAGCTTTTAGGACGAAAATACCCTGATTCACCTACGCGGGTATAATTACGTATGAGCAGTTTGTGATTGGGTTGTCTTCGATTTGGGTATGATTATAAATACCTTCTGGCTGCACCAAGTCCACTATAATTTGATTGAGTAAAAACACAAATCATATCACGCATTTCACTGTTGGAAAATTCATTATGTCGTGGCGTTTTCTTATTTTACTACAACTAATACACTCTTACTTGGTGACAGTAAAATTTTCAAATATTTCTTTAAACGAAAAACTGATAAGTTCTGACACAAGCCTACTTGAAAAAAAGTCAATGTAATAACGGTAGCTTAGGAGTCTTTACGCTGAATGTTTAAAATGCAAATAACTCAAAAACTGATAGAGTTACATGAAATAAACAAGAGTACCTTATATATTCAAAATAGAACTGCCTTTTAGATGTTCTAGTCATTTTAGCCATAACTCATTAGGCAAAAAAGATATGTTGTTATTTATCTAAGTAACAGGGTGTAACTAACGCCCTGTATGAATAGTGCTAAATTCAGCATAAAATTTGTAATTTTCATGCCAAAAAACATAAAGTTGCCAATTTTCAAGACGATTTTGCTTAAAATCACAAAATTATTTAGAAATTTCAAAATAAAATTCCAACTTTAAATACCCTGTATCTTGTAAACCTGCAACATTTGTAAAAGACATGTTAAGCTCAATCACCATATTTTGGTGTGTATTATCTCCAGTTTAAAAATTGCCCATTAATGAATCACCCTATATATGTATGTTGCCTTTAGAGGTTATTTTGATATTGTTTATTTATTATTTCCGTGTATATATGGTCTATGATTATTAATTTAAAAAATTAACTAAAACAATGCGGCCGCATGCAGTCGCTAGTCGCTCATTTTCAGCGACAAAGTAAGTCACGTGACAATATTTCAAATTTCCCGCGACAATCTGGCGAAAAATCGCTGCGACAAATATCAGCGACTTACGGTCGGTTCCAGAAAGTAGAGTCTGTAAAAATATCATAGTCAAAAATTGATTTATCGATATCTTTGAATGCGGTTTTCCTAACCTCCTTTTCTTATATTAACTAAAAAATTGTAAATATTAAGTCGTAAGAAATAAATTAATTTTATAGTAAGTTATGTATAAAGTTTAAAACCATGAGTGAATTATAATCAGCAACTCAATATGTATATATCCATAGGTAAAACGAAAACCATGACCATCGCTAGGGAGCCAATGAGACGCAAGCTGGTAATAGATAATAAACCCATAGAGCAGGTCATGCAATTTAGATACCTGGGCAAAGATATGTTTAGCGCTCACGAAATGCGAAAGGAAAGTAAAATCAAAATATATAAGTCATGCGTCAGGCCAATAATGACACATGGTATAGAAGCGAGAGAGGATACCAACAAGACCAAAAGGATGCTACGAGTGGCCGAAATGTCAGTACTGAGAACAATAGCCGGGAAAAAAAGAAGAGATCACGTAAGAAACACTGACATTAGAGCACAATGCGACGTACAGGATGTGGTGAGATGGGGAAGGCAGAGGAAAAGAGAATGGTATAACCATGTGAAGAGAATGACCGACGATAGACTACCACGCATTGTACTAGAGGGAAAACCAGCAGTGACCCGTCCACCCGGAAGACCACCAAAAAGATGGAGAGACAGCTGGCAGTCCACATCTCAAGAAATATTACAGAAGCAAGTCCGGAATCAACAGATCATCTAGATCTCTATCAAGTAGAAGAAGAAGAAGAATTATAATAAAAAGTAGAATAAAGAGTCTTTCTTACTTTAAAATTTGATCTGTCGTATCAGCGACAAAGCTCAACATGTTGACTAGCGACTGCATGTGGCCTCACCTTAATGAGCGGTTTACAACGACTATATTTATCTTGCATTCGAAGATGATAGTAGTGTTGACGATGAATTTGTTGTGCGTCGCCCCCGATGGATACGTCAAAGAGATCACTTCGACACATTGAATGATACTGATTTTTCAGTGAGATTTAGACTTTCCACACAAACAGTAATTTCTGTTTTGGAATCTATCGAAGATCAATTGGAATACCCAAGTGACAGGTAATTGAATCTGTCTCATATTCAATATCTCTCAAATTACATCTCTACAACCCTCTATGTTTTATACTGAATAATTCTGACGTTTATGCTTGTTCATGTCATATTACACTGTTGCCTTATTAATTTATAGAGCGAATCATGTAGCTAACCGAACTTGGTTGTGTGGTGAAAACCGGCTGGTGAAACGTTTACGAACATAATCGGAATTAAATCCACGGGTTAACTTTAACTTCGATTACGAAAACTGATATCACGACTCGCTTGGTGAAACCGGGCCTTAGGCATTTTAAAAACTAAATAACCACGTAAAGAACGGCAACTAACTCGAAGCGTAGCCCGTGACAAGTCGACGAAACCACTAAAACAATATTCTGTCCATTTATTGTCGATTATCGCAATTTACGCAGTGGCAGTGGTGGCCTATGGGAGTAATCTGTTGCATTTTATTATTTTTTTCGTAGGTATACAGTATGTATAACAACATAATTTTTTGGTTGTAATGAATAAATACGTACTTTTTTTTAGTAGAATAAAATGCCACAGATTACATATTTTCAAAGCGGGACATCTTGAGGTTTTTCGAAAGCGGGACTATCCCGGATAAGTTATTGTTCAGTGGTCAATGGAAAACTATTTGAACATATACTGTAAATTTTTCTTGGTTTGTTCTTGTTAAAGAGTACGTTTAGTCTTCATTAATTATTTTGTGAGGAACCAGCCTATTAAAAGAGTAAGACAATACAAATACCTGGGCACGATTATTAATGAGAACAATGACGGCTCCCAAGAAATACGAGTCAGAATAGAACAGGCGAGAAGCACCTTTACAAGAATGAAAAGGCTTTTCTGCTGCAGACATTTAAACCTTGATTTCAAAATACGACTGATGAGATGCTATGTGCTGTCTATACTATACTATGGGATGGAGGCCTGGACTCTGAAGGTAACCGACATGAGGATACTGGAGGCATTGGAGATGTGGGTATACCGGAGAATATTAAGGATCTCATGGGTAGAGAGAATAACCAACGTATGCATAAGGAGAAAGAAGTGATTCCGACAATTAAGAGAAGAAAACTGCTGTACATGGGACATGTCATGAAGGGAGAAAAATATCAAATGCTACAAATAATTATGCAGGGAAAAATCCAAGGCAAGAGATCTATAGGAAGAAGATGAAATTCATGGCTGAAGAACCTTAGGAATTGGTTTGAATGCAGTAATAATGAACTATTTAGAGCTGCGGTCTCAAAAATAAGAATTGCTATGATGATTGCCAACCTTCGAAGCGGAGACGGCACCTAGAGAAGAATTATTTTGTAAATAATAAAATTGTCCCAAACAAGTTTTACATTTTTATCCACCCTGTACCAATTAAAATCAACTTGAGATACATTTTTGGGATTAGCTCAGCAAGGAAAATACCCAAATTGGAAAAAAATGGGGATGTTTCATTTAAAAAAACTGGTGCTGACATCATCACTTAAAGGTTATTCATTTACGCGTTTTATTTTAAATATTTTAACATTAGACATTTCGACACGATTCCTTTTTTTTGTTATGCAGTTTATTTATTATAAGGTTTTTGAAAGTCAATCAAAATTGACTCCACAAACATCATACGTTCCGACAAAGCTGTCGCTTGTTGTCGGTTTGTTATTCGCGAGGCAGAGGTATAATGACGTCATTTTAACGAGATTTTTTTGTTCTTTATCTCAGTGGGATTTTAAAATTTAGACAATAGCAAAGACCCCCATTCAGAGAATCACGGTCGGTGCATTCGTAGACATTTGTCTAAAATATAAACATAACTACGCTATTACTAACCTTCCAACATAATCTCATACTTAGTAAAAACAAAGAAACATTAAATCGTGCCGAGCATAGTCACTAATTGGGCCTTTATACCAGCACACCGGTGAGATTTAAGCTTTGTTGCATTTTATGATTCTATTAATTTTTGCAAGTCGGCACAGCTCTCTTTGAGATTTAAAAAGCCGTTAATTTTTTATAACTTGCTTACAATATAGAAACAACTTGAATAAAATTTTATAATTTATACGAACTCAGTTGGACAACGCAAAAATCGGGGTACGGTCAATAATGCCACGTCGAGCATTAAACTAAACTGATCCGTTTGTAATTGATTACTCCCAATATTGTCCACATGGACTGTCGGCAAAACTTTTGTGATTCTATGCATCTTATTGGATAGTACTTAACCCTAATTGGCCAAAGCCAAATTCTATCGGCAGTTGTCTCACCGCAAAAGTCGATGCCGGCAAAAAACAAATCATTGTTTACACAACTATTTACCAGTGCCGTGTTGTCATAAATACATATTTTTCCGTTTTATGCAAACCTATTATCCTGTTTTGTTTTATTGGAGTATCTGTTATATCGTTAGTAACATAGAAATTCATTTAAAAACTGCACACAAAAAATTGTTGAACTAGTGAATCAACAAAATTTTAAGAAAGAATACGTCATAGACAAACTTTTTGAATCTTACGGTCATACAGTTTTGCGTTTGCCTCCATATTATTGTGTATTCAACCCTATTGAACTGATCTGGGCTGCTTTAAAGAACAAATTACGAAAGTGTAATCAAGCTCCTTGATTAAGCGATTCTGTTCTAACAAATATAAGAAAAGTAATTAATGAACTCGCCGAAACTGACTTATGGACAAATTGTGTTTACCACGTCAAAGAAAAAGAAAAAGAATATTGTGTTTTGCCACAAATCGAACCGATTGTAATAAATACCCAAGAAGACTTAAGTACCGATGAGTGTTTCGATAGTGACTAATGTATAATAGTGTTTCGTTTAGGGTTGTCACCTTATCACGTAAGTCAAAACAATACTTACTTAAAGTTTTTGAAAAAATTTTAAAATGAGTTTAAAAATACATGCTAATCTACGAACCCAATTAAATAAGTTTTGAATTTAAATAGGTATACTCCAAAACCACTTATATTCATAAAAATACATTTTAAAATATATACTTTATTGAGAACATTGTAAACCCAATAATTATTTAATGCAGTAAAACTACTATTAAAATATATTTTGTGACGCCTATGCAACAACAAAGTTTGACGAGCCGTCGGATGAAATATTGTTTTTATACTTGCCCAACTGACTATACCTACTTTTTTTAATATTTTAATCCTAAAAAAATTTTACAGTAAAGTGGTATGTATTGTTTAATTGTGCTGCTGTTTAATGTTGCTAACTATGCAAATAATTTATTAATATTTTGAGGTTTAATTATCTTGCTTGCTTTTTTTGGCAACATTTACCATATTATTATTAATTAACAAATCAATTTCATTTTGCGTTTTTGTCCTCCCTGTACCAATTTGAATCAACTAGTGATTTTTGAAATCAACTTAGCAAGGGAAATCTGCAAATTGAAAAAAAAGGGTGGTGCCTATGATCAAACCAAAACCCACGACATAAAGATAATTATCGGTGACATGAATGCTAAGATTGGCAAAAAGGAAATATACCAAGAGCATATTGGTAGACACAGCCTCCATTATAAAAGTAATGACAACGGAAACAGGGTTATTAATTTTACGGCTTCTAAGAACATGGTAGTGGAAAGTACAACGTTCGAACATAAAAGAATACATAAGGTTACATGGGTATCCCCTAATGGAAAAACTGAAAACCAAATCGACCATGTTCTTATAGACAGCAGACACTACTCCAATCCCATGGATGTTAAAACGTACAGGGGAGCAAACATTGACTCGGACCACTATCTGATTGGTGCGAACCTAAGAGCCAAATTTTCAACGTAAAAAAGGCCAAAGGAAGTAAAGAACTAAGATACAACACAGATGCCCTGAAAGAAGAAGAAACACTTAACGCATACAAGAACAATATTTAAAAAAAATATAAACATCAGGGATGATGAGCCAGTGAACACCATGTGGCAACACGTTAACGATGTTATAAAACAAGTGGCAGACAGAAAGAACAAAGCTTACCAAAGAAAACAGCAACGAAGAATAAAAAAGGCAGAAGAAACTTACAAGAATCTCAGAAGAGAAAAAAAGAGGATGCATAAAAGAAAGAAAAGAGAAAATGAAACAAACTCTTGGATGAAATAGAACGACTCAAAAATCAGTCGGAATTAAGAAAGTTTACCAGAAGGTTAACAATATAAGAAAGAAGTTCAAACTAAAAGTAACTATTCGTAAAAACAAGAACGGACAGGTTCTTGTCAATAAGGAGGAAATACTCAACAGGTGGGTGGAGCATTTTTCCAAACTTCTAGGCTCAGATAACCAAGAAGCAGAAGAGCTAGAAGAATTAAATGTTGACCTGGTCGAACCGCCCAACTTGCAGGAAATCCAGAATGCCATAAAGAAGCTGAAAAACCACAAAGTTCCTGGAAAAGATACTATCACAGCAGAACTCATCAAAGCTGGTGGAGAAGTATTGGAAGAAACCATGCTACAAATCATCCAAAAAGTCTGGCGTGAAAAAAAATGCCAGAAGAGTGGAACGTAGGGGCTATATGCCTTTACACAAAAAAGGTGATCAGTTGGAATGCAATAACTATCGAGCTATTACACTACTAAACACTGCTTATTAAATACTGCCACATATCCTGATATCTCGCAGAAGGACGTACGCAGAACCTAGAATCGGATTCCGAACTGGTCGATCGACAACAGACCAGATTTTCGTACTACGCCAGATGCTTAAGAAATGCTACGAATACAATATCGACACGCTTCACCTTTTTATTGACTGTAAGGTTGTGTGCCACGTAAAAATACAGAATGAAACATCAGATTCATTCGAAACAACTGTAGGCGTGAGGCAGGGTGACGCGCTGGCGTGTCTCCTGTTTAACATAGCGCTAGAAAAAGTAGTTCGAGATGTGGAACTGGATACTGGAGGTACTATCTTTAATAAGTCATTACAGGCGCAGGCATACGCAGACGACATGGCTCTGACCTCTAGAACTCTTCGAAAAGCAAAAGAAATCTTTGTAAATTTTGAGAATGCCACAAGTAATATGGGACTACAAATAAATGCAAATAAGAGAAAGTTTATGGCTCCTACAAAAAAATGCAGGGCGAGAGACGCAAGTCAAAATATCACAATTGGAGAATATAACATTGAAGCAGTGGATGAGTTCGTATATCTCGCAGCCGAGTAATGATGTCAGCAAAGAAATAAAAAGGCGCATAATGCTTGCCAATCGTGGTTTTTTTGTAAAGTAAAGCAGATGGGACGTTACTATCAACATTTGAACGAAAAATTTTAAGAAAGATTTATGGTGCTGTCCAAAAAGATACCGTCTGGAGAAGAAGATTTAATTTTAAGCTTTATAACTTATACAAAGAGTCAGGAAACAGAGACATTATAACAATAATCAAGATTGGCAGGTTAAGATGTGCAGGACATGTAGCACGCTATGACGATAACGTGCCAACGCGAAGAAACTTTGAGGCCATACCAACTGGCAGCAAAGACAGAGGGAGACTAAGGCTGAGATGGAAAGACGGCGTTTCTGAGGATGCCAGGAAAATTAGTGCAGCTGACTGGAAGGTCTTTTCCAGAGACTGGAAAGGATAGCCTGTTCAATATTGCTAACTATTCAAATGATTTATTTATATTTTGAGGTTTAATTATCTTGCTTGCTTTTTTTGGCAACATTTACCATATTATTATTAATTAACAAATCAATTTTATTTTGCGTTTTTGTCCTTCCTGTACCAATTTGAATCAATTTGTGATACATTTTTGGAATCAACTCAGCAAGGGAAATCTGCAAATTGGAAAAAAGGATGGTGTTTTATTTAAAAAAACTGGTGCTGATGTCATCACTCTGTATGATAATGTATTCTTTAAAAAAATAGTAAATTAAAATAAAAAATTGAGCTGATTCTGGATTTTTTATATTACTGTTTATTTAGCTAATAATGAATTTATGCGTTACTTTATGGACGCACTGTATATCAGAAAGCTGTTACTTGTCATTATTTTTTGTTTATTGAACGATTGTTTTTTTATGACTTTAATTAATATTACTTGTAATACTTATATAATGTTTCTGAATTAAGTTAGCTCTTTAAAATGCTCTTATAGTGTATGATTATTTGCAATTCCTATAATTGTTATTAAAAATATATGCAGGGTGTAACAAAAAGATAGGTCATAAGTGTAACCACATAATCCGGGGTCAAAAATAACTCGATTGAACATAACTTACCTTAATGAAAATGTGCACGCAAAAAAAGTTACAGCCCATGGAAACTACAAAATGAAAATCGTTTTTATTCCAATATTTCGCTGTTTAACATTTTGTAATTAAAATGGATACATGGCATCTTTTTCCTATAAAACCACGAAAATTGTACAGCCCATAAAAATTTTACGGGTGTTCAAAACCCCCTTAAAATTTTTATGGACTTCGTGGTTTTATATGAAAAATATGCTCTTACGATACGAAAGCCATGAATCCATTTTCATTACAAAATGTTAAACAGTTCATGAAATATTGGAAAAACTCGATTTTTATTTTGTAATTTCCAAGGGCTGTAACTTTTTTGTGTGCATATTTGCATTAAGGTAAGTTATGTTTAATCGAGTTATTTTTGACCCCAGAGTATGTGGGTAAATGTATGACCTACCTTTTTGTTACACCCTATATAATGATGGAAAATGAACAGAAATGATGGTTCATCAAATTTCTTTTTAATTACACCTATGAAATAAAAAAAATTGAACATTTCAATGCCCCGAAAGTTGATATCAAAATGTTCAACAAAAAAATAACATTTACAGCGGTATACCGATTACCTTTATCTAGTGCATTTCAACAATGACTGGGACACTTACTTGAGTAGACTAGAATATTATGATTTGGGAATATTCATAGGTGACATTAATATTGTTACAATTTTCAAACCGGCCTTGTCGCCTTGAGGCGATAGCGCGTCGACCACAGCGCGGGGAATACATAATTTTATGGCCTGAGGCAATTAAAAAAGAGGGATAAATTACGACAAAACCTTGTTGTTAAAAATAAAAAAAAGAGGACTTTCAAAATGATGCTCTGTATCAGACATAGAGTTTTTCTTCACTACCTATCGGCTTTTGTGCATTACATTCTTGGCCAGTGATATCCTTTTTTGAGTTCATGAGCCTCACTGAACTGTCTTATCTTTAACAGGAACGACTCTATACACTATTTGGAATTTCACTTGATAACTTAAACTCCCCATGACTGTGTCTTTTTTGTAAATACTCATTCTTTTTACTTCTTTTTCTTTTTTTGCCGAGTAGGTGCAACAGGATAAATGTTTCTTCATCCTCAGATTCAGATTGTAAATCGAGAAGAAGATGTTGCTGCCCTGCTGTCACCTTGAATACTGGAAGAAGTGATAGAGATTTGGGTATAAGTCGTGGGTGTGGGCTGTGTTCAATATGCGCTGCTATTAAAAAACATGTAACGTAGGCTGGGTTTCGGTCACACGTGGGCTACGCATGGGTTGTGCGTGGGCTGGGTTCAATTTGCGGCGGGCCTAAATATCGTAACAATATCAAAATTATATTTTCCAATACACATAGGCGGCGTAAGGCGTGGGCGGTGTGGGCCACCGCCCACGGCCTCGCGGTGCAAAGGGCCTCGCACCTTACAGCCAAAAATAAATTTGAAATAGTATGGAAAATCCAAAAGTACACGCCACAAGGTTTTTCTTTTAATAAATACATTAAAATTAATTATCAACTCAAAGATATTCCACTTTTCGGCGCACGAAATGAATGTGAATGAAATTACTCTTAAACATTTGCGCACATTTTGTGACTGGATCAAAGAATATCGACAAACTGGATTCTAAAAATGCATGTCTGACGCTCGTCAGTTTATTGAGAAAAGCAGTTATGATTTTCCAAAAGATTTTAAAAATAAAAGAGTAGCCAAAAAGAAAAGGATGTTTGATTATGAAGGCCTACCTAGAAAGTCTGCTAAAAGCCGGTATGAAACAGGTTTTTTTAATACCATGGTTGATTCTATGATAAGTAACATGGAATCGAGATTTATGTCTTTAAATCAATATTTTAATAATTTTGGTTTCCTCTATGACTTAAACAAGTTAAAAAGCATTCCAAAAGAGCAAATAAATAGGAGTTACAAAATATGATCCCAAATTTACCCAACTCTATTAAACTCGTGAAACATGTGCTCCAATATATCATAGAGAACGATTTAAAAGAAATTTACCCTAATGTACACATTGTCATTAGAATTTTGTTAATAATACCTGTATGCTGAAAGGAGCTTTTTAAAATTGAAACTAATTAAAAATTATTTAAGAAATACTATGGGTCAAGAAAGACTTTAAGCTTTGGCAGTTTTATCTATTGAAGCAGATATAGCAAAACTAAGATAAATTACGAACCAATGATAAAGGAGTTCAGCAAAACTAAAGGTAGAAAATTCATAATTGTTTTTCATTTTTGTTTAATGTTCCAGAGAAGTATAAATAAAAATTTAGGTTTGTTTGAATAAAAAATTGTTTAATTTTTAATGATTTTTTTTAATATTCCCTTCTTGTATCATCAGAGGGCCTCGCGAAAAGTACCTTGCACACATTAAGTTTAGCTCTTGCGTCGCCATTGCCAATACAGATGATATCGAGGAATATTTGAATATTCTTAATACCAACGGATACATTTCACAAATTAACAGATATACACGTCCAGCATCTAAGACTTGTTTAGATCATTGTTTTGTTAAGGCAGATGGAAGCGGAATAATACCAATTGTCTTTAGGCAAAATAATACAGACCACTTACCAATAATAACAATAATAAAACCAAACAACCAAGAAGGGGAACAACCCCATAATAGGTATTATAGTCTCTGAATATTTTTCGTCTCTAGTGACGAAAGTAAAATTTATATTTTTTATCATTTCTTGCCCTCGTATATAATGTTTTGACGACTTTAAATTATTAATAAACAGAAACAGAAAAAATTTCTGTAATAAGAATACCACCTTTTTTGTCCTTTTGTTTAATTAAAAAGCAAAATAAAATGATTTAGAGTGATTTAGATTTTCCAAATACACCACCGGCAATAGCAAATCAAGCTGAGGAAACCTCTTTGGATTTATTACCAGTAAAATCTAAAAAGTGATATGAATTTTGCGTATTTAAATTTAATTGTTCTTTTTTAATATGATATAAACAAGATTGTACAAAAAGTATAGTGTTTCACTCGTCGAAAAATTTTTTTGTAGCCGCGGCTGGTAAACTGTTCTCTCGCTTTAAAAAATCTTACTTTCGTCACTCGTAAAACAATATACTATTATATTATATATACTACTTTTCGAGTAATTATGAATTCATAATGGCAATGATTGTGATTGTTATTCTTCAAATGAGAATACTAGACACCGTTGTTGATTCAAAGTATTTATATTTCAGGATCTTCTCCCCCAACAGTCTCAAGTGACATCCTAGTTTCTACAAACGGTACCAACCAACAATCACCTACCTCCGCAGAAGCAGGTGGTATTCCCGTCTGTCCAGTAGCCGCCGCCGCTGCTCTAGGAACTCGCAAGAGGCCTCTTCTAGCAGGTGGGCCACGAACGTCGATGACGCCCACTAAAAGAACGGTAATGAGCCTCTTGGCCCGAGCACGAGCAGCTCAAGCTAAACAGTTACCGGGTGTAACAGGCGCCACCGCATTTGCTAGAGGAGTTTCTGTATTTGACGAGTAAGTACACCAACTTTAAATTTATTTTATTTTTTTATTTGGACTAATATTTACCTTTTATTCGGGTAAAAAAATGTTGTCTAGCTTTTGCAAATTAAATTTTACTTTTTCATGTATAGTAAAAGGACTGTGACAGAGTGTTGAGGAGTGAATTGAGGTTGACATTGTCTATGTATGGGGTGAGCAGTAGTTTAATACGAGTACTGAAATCACTTTACGAGGATTTCACTGCTTGTGTCAGGTTAAACGGACTGGTTTAACATCCAAAAAGGTGTGAAACAGGGATGTGTGGCTTCGCCATAGCTGTTTAAGTTATACATAGACGATTGTTTAAAAGATTTGAAAGAGAGTGCGTATGGATTGAAAATGAATGATTTGATCGTCAAATGCCTTCTTTACGCCGATGAACAAGTCATATTAGCGTCATCTAAAGAGGAGTTGCAGGCAATGGTTATTGTTATGCATAATGACCTAAAAATCACAGGGATGGAAATTTGCTGGCTTATGTCACTCAGCTCTGGACAAACACTATTGAAAAGTAAGGTGAATCCCGTGCAATAGCCTTAGATATATTTAAAGCCTTTGACCGCGTTTGGCACCAGGCATTGTCAAGTAAATTATCTGCCTACGGTCTCCCAACCAAACTGCGCCAATGGCTCTTGAGCTTCATGCAAGATCGCTCCTTACATGTGGCAGTTGACGGTATTTCTTCTGATGCGTTTAAAACTAATGCCGGGGTCCCCCAGGGTTCCATCCTGTCCCCCACCTTATTTCTTTTACACATCAACGACCTCTTGAAAACCACCACGAACCCCATTTACAGTTTCGCAGACGATAGCACACTTGTCTCAACTTTCACATCCTATCGATCACTTTCGGTGAATTCCTGAAATCCTCTCATCACAATGTCCGGAAATACCCTTGAACCAAGTCCCTCCATCTCGATTTTGGGAGTCACGGTGTCTAATAATATGTCTTGGCATGACCATGTTGCTAACATCGCAAAGTCGGCAAGCCAGAGGCTAGGTTTTCTGTGGAAAGCCAGAAAGTTTTTTACTCCTGATCAACAGTTGACGACGTACAAGGCTCAAATCCGACCTCTACTGGAGTATTGCTCGCACATTTGGGGTTCGGCACCAAGGCATTCTCTTCGTCTTCTAGATTCCATTCAGAAAAAAACCAATCGATTGATAAACAGCTCAACTTTCACAGATACACTTCACCCTCTAGAACATAGAAGAAGAGTTGCAGACCAGTCATTGCTCTACAGATATTTCCATGGCAGATGCTCCAGAGAAATAAAAACTCTTGTACCACCATTGGCCACATTCGGCCGAAGAACTCGGCACGCTGATCAGTCTCACCCATTTACTCTCAAGATTGACACTACAAGGACCAATCTTCATCAAGAATCCTTCTTTTACAGGGCTGCTACGGAATGGAATAAGCTTCCAAAATCAGTTTTTCCAGAGAACTATGACCTACAACTTTTTAAAAAGCGTGTCCACAATCATTTCCTTTCTATAATCCCTTCCCCTTCTAATAGTCGCAGTGCTGGCCGTCCGCGGCCCACACGATAAGTCTACCCTTTTTGCGACTATTTTCATAAAAAAAAAGTAAGCAAAACGAAGGTAATGGTTTTTAAAAGAGAAGAAAGCATGACAAACTGTGAAGTTTCGATTGAGGGAGAAAAAGTGGAACAAGTAAATAAATTTGTGTACTTGGGTTCAAAGTTTACGAGAGATGAAAAGTATGATAGCGACATTGATCGAAGGGTATTGGCAGGAAAACAAATGAATGGGGCACTGCATAGCTTTATAAACAGCCAGAAAGTGTCAAAAAAGGCACGTCTGGCTGTGCATAGAGGTGTGTTGGTTACTACACTTATGTATGGTAGTGAATGTTGAATTTAGCAGCAGAAGCATGAAAATAGGATTAATGCTGCGAAAATGAGTAGTCTGAGAAGTATAGCCGGAGTGACTTGGTTTGATAAAGTAAAGAATAGTGAGATAAGAGAACGCTGTGGTGTAAGAGTAGATGTAGTTACAAAGATAGATAAAGGAATTCTTAGATGGTTTAGACACGTAGAAAGAATGGTTAAAGGAAGATTGACGAAACAAATTTATAAGGCGAGTGTGAATGGACAAGCCAGTAGATGTCGACCTCGGCGAACATATCTCGATCAAATCAACATTGGTTTGAAGAAAGGCCAGGTCAAGAGTACCAACAACCGACGAGCATGTATGAGAGCACTGATGAAAGTAGAGAAATCAAAAGATGTGTGTAAGAACCGTAGCAAGTGGAAGGAAGTGGTCTCTGCCTACCCCTACGGAAAAAAAGTGTATGCATGTATGTATGTATGTAAAAACCTTTTAATAAAAAATTTTTAACACACCCACACACTTGCACTGTCTAGTGATGTTTTTAGTTTTGAGCTTAAACTTTTTTTAAATATATGAAAATATCACAACTTCATCTACATTTTAGGTTGTTTACAGCCGACTTCAAAATTTTTACTCTATGTTTTTCCTATGAGCAGTGGCGGATTAAAATAGCGGCAAATGGGGGCTCTAGCCCCCGGCCTCAAGATACTGAAAATTTTAGCGGCCTCATGTTATAGTAGATAAACTAGCCGCAAAATTGAAAAAGAGGAGTGAAGCTTACAGTTGGGTTGTAGCATTATTTTGCTTTCTGACGAAACTATTAAGTATTGAAGAAGAAGAATTAGAAAAAAATGCAAATAAATTGTAAAAAACTTATGACTGATTTGAGTGATAATTTAAGCAAAGAATTCAAGCAATTTGTGCCATTAATTAAAATGCAGCCCAAAGGTAGTTTCTCTGCAAGTTCACAAGAAAAAGATAAAGAAAGCGATATAGTGGTTTCACCACTAAAATGTTTGAATTGAATGAAGCCGAAGTACTGCGTTCTATAGATTTAAATGAAATAAAAGAATTTGCTACAGAAAATGAGAAAAAAATGTATATCTTAAGATCAATTTCAAGTGTTAATATTCAAAATATTATTATTTGTTTCATTTAAAAATGTTTATTATTATTATTAATAGGACATTTTATAATTTAGTTAAATTTGATTAGAGAATGCAAATTAAAAATATAGCTATAACTCGTAACTGTTATTAATGAGTTTGAAAATCTTTTTAAAAACTAAATAAATTATTATTTTTTAAAAATTCATAAATAATTTGGTACAAATTATAATATGAATAATTTTTTCAAACCGGTCTCGTCCTAGGCAATAGCCCCTGGCCTTTCTTTACCTTAATCCGCCACTGCCTATGAGATAAACAAAACATTTTTTCGTCAATGTTTTTTTATTTTTCTGACAATTACTCGTCCGGTCTATTAGATCTACTTATTACGATTACGTTTGCGGCAAATAGCTAAACACCAATTCTCTGGGCAATAAAACTATGTCCCTATTATGGTTCAAAGCATTTTGAACAAACGCGACGAAAACACAAAAATTGGGTTCAAAAAGCAATCTATAGATTTTTATAAACAAACGAAAATATACATAGAAAAATGCGAAAAACCGTTGACGGATTTTGACAAATTTACTGGATGATTTTGTCAAACATCACAGAAAATACGCCATCATGGTCTGATCTGTTCCTCAAAGAAATTGATATTGAAATCGATGACACGAAGTTGATTGACGAATGGACAAATTTAAAAGCTTTTTAGCCTGAGCCGTAGTGACGAAGATAAGCATTTAAGCGCAAACCAGTTGTAGCTGAAATTTTTTAAAACGCCTAATGTTATTGTTATTTTTTTTCGAGGGAGTCCGGGGAAAAATATTTATTTCACCCAAATGTCCGAGGTTTTTAAAGTTTTTATCCTGAGTCCGTAATTTATCTGATGGCAGTCCTAATTATAATACGTTTTTCTTTATATACGAAAGCATTCACGGAACATTTAGCAGATTGATCACTCCATTCTTTTTTCACAATAACATGAGTGACGTAATCAAGATAAACTATGAACCTATCTTGCCGATGAATTTCTATTCTACTATTCTATTCTACGACAAAACGAAACAAAATATATCAGAATAAAAATTATGCACCTTTTTTCTAATATCCTTCAACATAAATTGATCTACACCTACCAAAAATCTCTGGTTCCACTTATTTCTGGAAAGACAATCATCGCTTTTAACCCGGCGTTACATACGTGGATAATTGTTGCATCAGTCTCTTTTCTGATATTTTGTTGTTCCATAGTCTCAGGGGATCATCTCGGAACAATGAAAACAGGCAAGAAATAATCAAATTTCAAGAAATCCGATATACATAAACTGAAAAAGGCTAGTTTTTTCATGGACCAAAAAACACACCGCGACAAAAAAAATCATTTGAGATTAAATAAACATCTCACTCCGAAATAAACATTCTGAAAGTAAAATTTGATTAGGATGAAATACAAAGAAAAGAATTGCAGCTTGAAAAACAGAAAGGAAAAAATTAATCGCTGTCCGAAGTCATGCAATTTTGGCAAGTAATTACAGCATGCTTCATGCACAAAAGTGATTTACAGTGCCCAAAGAAATGCATCTTCCAGAAACCTTCACGATCTTAGCAGGTGGCACTGCAGAAATATCTTGATTTTTTTAATTTTCAGACGACTATTTCTTGGTACCCTTGAATTTGTTACAAGCCGGCACTGTTTATTTGTCGGCGTCCGATAGTCGACCACAATTAGGGTGCATATTAATGAGCGCTTTGTCGGCCTCCGCTTCCGTCTAGTAAATTCTCGAACACCGCGTCGCGTCTAGTGGTTTCGAGATAGTAGAAGGATTGTTCTGGCGCTTACGGTAAAAAAAGTCGAATAGTGGCTTGGAAATATAAAAAGGAGAGCAGTCGCGAAGAAGTTTTAGTTTTAAATTTTTATGAGTTATGAAATTTCATTAGTTGTAAAAGTTGTATATAAGTGATTCGTAAAAGTAAAGTTTATTGTGTAAAAGTATTGGAATAAAAATTGTTTTGTTACTGTATCGAGAGTTTAAATTTACCGAACCCAAAAAAGAAGTAATATATATCACTAGAGCATTTATAACGGCTGTATTCAAGAGAGAAAACACGATGGTGAGAGGCCATCTCCGTGAATTCCTCGACACGTTGTATGATGCAAAGAGTTCATCAACTACGTCTACTCCACTTTTAGTGAAGTTGTAAAAGCTTATCATTTCGGGTAGATTCTTCTTTCCTGTTGCCTCATCGATAGCTCCACCTTGGTGCATAGTAGACATCAGCAGAACTTTTTTTTTGCACGTAGGATAAAAGTGTGATATCTTTTTGGAAACCAAATAGAGATGTCCTTGGTTCTCTGTTCTTGACTGTAAGAAATTGTGATGGAATGCATCATTTGTTCTTTCTGAGCGTATGCACTGATGTCAGTTTATACTCTTTTAGTAGCTTTAATAATTTAAAAACGCTCAGTACAAAAAAAAACTAAACAATTTATTATATAATCTTTCTTTCTAAATAAATCACTTATTAGATATTTCACAAAACTTTATACTTTTTATAACAATCTTTTCATAACTATACAATCACTTTCTAATTAACTTCAAAACTTCGGTCCACGAGAAATGATCACGAAAATTCTTGCCCGCGACTATAAATAATTTGCTAAAATATTGGGCGTTTGTTGTTACTAACCATGAACATACATCTTTTTTGTGATCGACTTTAAGACAAATAATCGTTGGCCGCAATCCGTAACAATATTTTTAATAACTTTTGAAGTGAAGGATGACATCCACATAATTTTTTTAACTAGGATGGAATTCAATGAAGGCGATCCATCACATAGAGTGGAGGTGATATTACTAGGTAGATGAAAAATCATACAGCCTAAGTCCAACAAAAATATTTATAATGGTGGAGTTAGACTGTATGATTTCTCACCCTCGGATGGAATTTGCATAGAAGAATATACGTATCCATTTTAAAAAGGGGTCAATATAAGTTATAAGTTTAATAAAAACTTTCTGGGACTACATAATTTTCATTACTTTTAAGTCATTTTTAAAAAATATATATTATTTAACACAACGACGCGTGCCAAAACAACGAATAAGATTTTGTATTGAGCCAATAGGAAATAAACAAATTCATCCAATAACCACTTTAATTGGATATCACTTGTCCGTGTGGACTAATAAAAATGGAAAATAAGCGCAGTGTCAACAAATAGAAAACAACGCACGTTTAATTGAGCCAATTAGAAACACGAAAATTTATGATTGATATCAAACCATATACGTTCTAATAGAGCGACGATGCCAAGTATAAATTATTTTTGCGGCATGAGCTTAATAAGTTTGCCAAAAATCCAGTCGCTTAGGAATAACAAATTATAACTTATTACTACTTGACAGCTGTGCACTGGGATATTTATGAATGCGGTGTCTTTGTAAGTATACAGGGTGTTTTATTACTAATTGGAAATATTCTAACTATAAAATATTGAACTCAAAATGTAAAGATTCAACTCAATTCACCTAGATAAAATGTGTCTTCTGTCTGAGTTACAGGGTGTTTTATTTGAAAATTTAAAAATTATTCGTGCCCAGTACTTTAAAACTATTTGAAGTATTATTGTCATATTTGATGGGGAGTATAAGTACTATACACAATTATGTTAAATGAACGTTTTTGGCTACTACCAGAGGCATAAGACAGGGTTAAACATGAAACTGCACAATTATTTTGATTTCAATATGTATTAATTATATCGTTGTTTTGGGCCGCTTCATGTTTAAACCGAAATATCTCGAAAAATAATAACTTTGTCGCCATGAAGAAAAAGTACAATATTTACGTAGAAAGTATTGGAAAATCGAAAAATTGTAATAAAATTGCTATTCCGCCAGTGGCGTAGAATTTGGGAAGGATCAACCAGTCACTTGACCATGTCGTATGCCTCTGGTAGTAGCTAGAAACGTTAATTTAACATAATTTAGTAGGGTATACAGTACTTACACTCCCCACCAAATATGACAATAATACTTCGAATAGTTTTTATGTACTGGGCACAAATAATTTTTAAATTTTCAAATAAAAAACCCTGTAACTCAGACAGAAGACACATTTTATTTGGGTGATTTGTGTTGAATCTTTATATTTTGAGTTTAGGATTCTATAGTTGAAATATTTCCAATTCGTAATGAAACAC
Organism: Agelastica alni; assembly: GCA_950111635.1. Lineage (NCBI taxonomy): Eukaryota > Metazoa > Arthropoda > Insecta > Coleoptera > Chrysomelidae > Agelastica > Agelastica alni. The sequence goes on along the minus strand of OX467712.1, from coordinate 50,519,568 downwards.
CCTGTATATAGATAAATTAATTAAAAGTACTGATATATAATTTATGAAAAGAGAAAAATCATCTTTGGCTACAACTATACCTACTGAACAAAATGAGAAAAACTGTTCAAATATTAAAAAGGTTTCTATTTTATATTACCGCAGTAACCCAAGATATTAAATCATAATATTAAATTTATGACCTTTAAAAATAATTTTTACAATTTTTTTTTTTTAGACGTGCCCCAACTTTAGTCCCACTTCTGAGAGAAGATTACATGAGTGCAGTTAATCTAAACCTAATATAAGAGAAGATTTCTTTGCTGTGAAAAATTCCTAGAATAATCTAGAATATTTTAAAACGGCAGCTCAAAAATTTCGTGATGATGAACTGGAGTGAACTTTCGTTTATTTGGGTTCTATCAAAAAGAAAATTATTTGTAATAAATGATATTGAAAAATTTATTTTTAATCGACATTTTTTTATTGTAGGAGTTGAAAATTCACAACAAAAACGATCCGTCTAGAACATGTTTGAATGCTAAAAGAAAAACGCTTCAAACTACAAAATATTTTATTATTTTCTAACAAATAGAAAATTAGAATTATAAGTTTCTTTATAATTTACTAACGATTATTTTATTATACATATTTTTAAACGTTAAAGTGTAAAGTTGGGTGAGACAGCCAGTCTGGGAGAGATGCCACCGGCCAATAATTTAATAACGCGTCATTCGATACTGCCTGCCTCCAATAAACGTTTAAACTTGGAATCATAGAAGAACCAGCCATTTACGTCACTAATATCGTGCTAACACGCTCGCTCCGTTTCATTTTAAAGTATGAGTGTATGAGTGAGCACGGACAGTGTGTTTTTATTTAGGTCAAGGTTACATTAAAGCGTTCAAATAATAAAAAAAATTATCACGTTATTGTCCTAAATTCTGCTGAGAACGGAAGGAAGGAAATTTACTGCTGGTTTTAACGTATTAAGAAGGTACAATGTTTATTAGATAATTTTAACCTTAAGAAACAATTAAAAACATGTCGTGGGTTGTATTTGACCCGTTGGTCATCTCTTGTATGTGGAGTAGTTTGGAGGAGGTGAAGCAGGAGAGGAAAAAGAACGATTCACTCTCTGTATTTCTTTTTTAAGCGGCGCGCGTAAACAAGTTTTACTTCAAAAATTAAACTGTCAAAGTTTGTTTTTTCAATTTAGAATCACCCTGTATCAGCAACTTAGTTTAAAAAATCCCATCGTCAGAGTTTAGAAAATATGAAATCCGAAGTGTACCTAATTAGATCTGGACGTATTATTAAGCAGTATTAATTAATACTACTAACAATTCTTTACGTCTTTACAAGGCAGTATAGAATCAAAAAATATTTACCATCCGTTGAAAATGTTTCCATTCACTTACCTAAAAAAAGAAAAAAAATTAAAATGTTTACAATTTTTAAAATAAAAGTAGTACTTTAAAAAAATGTATATTAACTCTTTAATAATTTATTTTTGACCACGGTAATATAACAAAAAAGAAAAGATATATCTACGTAATTTACTAATTGTCAGAAATAAAGCATCTTTTTTTCCAAATACAAAAAATCAATACAATAAAAAAGATAAAAAATGCAACACATTAATCTCGAAGATTCGAACCTGCAACAGGTTGATTACAACGTCAGACAAATAAGACGCAGTTGACAGTGATGCCTGATGGCTGCTTATAACGTGTTATTGTTAAAAAAGTATAAAAAATAAAACTATTTTCAATTTATCAAATTTTATGCATTTCTGACAGTTCGAATTGTGTGCTGTTTTTTATTACCGCCATAAGCCACTCTACAAAAAGAAAAAATCTAAAATTTATTCCAACGATGCCCCATGTATTTTTTCGAGATTCTCGTTACATATCTGATATTTTAAACAATGGTTAAAACCACATTCACACTATGCCATCTGGCAATACCGATTGCAGTTTGATGCGTACATTGTAAAATTTGCAATAAAAAAAAGTTAACGTGATATTTGGCAATGGCAGATAACAATTTTTTGTTGAATTGCTAGATGTAAAAACTCGGCAATGTTGGTATCCATACGAAAAAATACGTATTTTATCACATAACTATAGTTGTACTGCGTGATATTAAAATATACTTAACAAAAATGGTGGAAACATACCTTTTTTTCTTCGACTTAAAACCATACAATCACACAAGAGTCCACAAAAAACGTTTTCAGATTCACCGATAAATACAGCACTTACTTTTAAATCATGTATGTAAAAAGAAATAATCCGTATTAATTTATCCACTACAATTAAACGATCACCACGAAATTGTCCGCAATACATCACCAGTTTCTATCACTATTTACGATACCGTATAAAAAGTTTTACGATCGGAAGACATCGCCATCCAATCAAATTATCTGAGGATAAATCAAGCAGTCTGGCAGATTTACACATCTTCCAACTATTAACCAAAGTATTGAACTAACTTTTTCGAAGTGTACCGATTATCTACGAACTAATTACGAATATCCGTACCGATCTTGTGTCATTTATGCAAAATAGACAAATTTTATATTTTTTGTAGAAATTTTTTAAAAGTGAATGTTAATGAGAAAATATTGTGCCTATGATTGTTGGAACATAAAAATGAAGAATTATTTCTTATTTTTTAAATCAAAATGTGCTTTGAAAGTTTGAAGTTTGAAATTCATCCGAGTGTAAAGTGAGTTGCATAAATGCTTTTTTTTTATTACTTTGCTATTTTTCGAGACAATACGAACCACATAATTTTAGATTTACTGCTTTAGAAGTTAGTCTTGAAATTTTCAGGAAAACTGTGAAAAATATTAATCCCATCAATCTAACAAAATGTAGGTAAAAATCGTTAGGTTTAGGTTGTGTTTGTTTTATTTAAAAATGCAAAAAAGATGTTGTTTTAGGTAGGTACAAGGGAAATTTGTGAGGATAGGCGAGTTTAGAAGTGTTTTTCAGCATATTTATATTTTTCGCGTATTTCATCTTAAAAATGTCTAAGTATTATTTTATTGCACTAACTATCCTGAAAATTTAAAGTCGAACCTTAGAAGCAGTCAGGGTAAGGTTAATCCAGATTTTATTTTATTCTGTTATTAAGTACAAATATACCAAATATTAAGCTAATAATTAAAACATGGGTTGATATAAAACAACAGAAAAGTGTGTGTGTGTGTGTGTGTGCAATTCACACAAGGCAAAAGTAAATCTTCTGAAAAGTAACCTATGGGAGATTGAGATAGACATAGAGTATCATGACTATGAGGATAAATGTAAGATTTATTATTTTTTACCAAGCTTAAAAATTATTTAATGTTATTTTCATTTTTTTTCCGCCGATATTCACGACTCCTTTTAGCATCAGTTTTTCGGCATACTTGCAAAATTAATATATTAGTAAAATTAAAATATTCACTTAAATAAAAATACACAAATAATCCTCCGATTGTCCGTGTACGAGGCCGTACGGTAGAGTGGTGGGTTCGTAGACCGATACGAGGTATTGCACAAAGAGGAGACGAGAATATAAAAAAGAACGGAGTGGGAGCGAAGTAGAAACGGCACGCATTCTCGTAAGAATCCAAAGTTTTTGCCGATGCACTCTCTGTATTTCTTTTTTGAACGGTGCGCGTAAAGAAGTTTCACTTCAAAAAGCAAACGCTCACGTTTGCCATACTCTGATGAGGAGAAGGATATAAAGGTTCAATATAAAGAGGAGGTGGAGGAAACTGAATGTGCAGGATGTAGAGAAAGCTATAATAACACCTGAAAAAAAAAGATTGTTTGCAATGCACAATATGCCACAAGTGGTTTCATGAAAGTTGCTTTCTAACACTAGCACAAATTTGTGGTAAATTTGCGTTTAATATAAAGCAAATTAGATGCTAAAGATTATTTTTTTTTTATTCCAAAAAAAGTGTATTTTTATAAAACAGGGAATGTTAGGTTTGGCAGAAGAAGCATGAAAATAAGATTAATGTTGTGGAGATAAGTAGTCTGTGAAGTATAGCCGGAGTGACTCGGTTAGATAAAGTGAAGAATAGTGGGATAAGGGAACGCTGTGGTGTGAAAAAAGGTGTGGTTACAAAGATAGAAAAAGGAATGCTTAGATGGTTTGGACACATAGAGAGGATGGATGAAGGAAGATTGACAGGACAGATTTATAAGGAGAGTGTGAATGGGCAAGTTGGTAGAGGTCGACCTCGGCAAACATAACTCGATCAGATCGACATTGTTTTGAAAAAAGGCCAGGTCAAGAGTACCAACAACCGACGAGCATGTATGAGAGCACTGATGAAAGTAGAGGAAGCAAAATATGTGAGTAAGAACCGTAGCATGTGGAAGGAAGTAGTTTCTGCCTACCCCTACGGGATAAAGGCATGACTATATGTATGTACCTTTTGTATTTTTATTTTTATTTTGTATTTTGGGTGATGGTTAAGCAATGACAAAAAATACGTTATGAGGTCTTAACCTCATCATAAACTTAAGTTCAGGCGCCTAAACGGTGGCCATCTCACCCGACTTAACCCTATGTATCTTGCTTGTTTTTTTAAAATTTTATAATCATTTCCCAACAAATGGAATGTTTGTGATCATGGGCGCCGGCAGGGGGGTGCACTTGCACCCGCCTGTCAAGAAAATAAAGACACAAAAAAAAATTATAAGGTCACTATTTAAGTAAAAACGCGTCTAAGTTGCCGTCCAAATGTGTGCATCACCTTGTCAATGAATTTAGTGTCCTTCTCTACTCTTTTTCTGTGAACACTGGGCATGCACACGCTCGCGTGCACGCCTCTAGTTTCCCATAGTTGGCCGATTTCACGTCTTGACACGTCGTAACGTGCTAAATGAACGTTTAATGCTACATGTTGTTGCTGGAATAGACCAATTTTGATTGCCCCACATACCGCTGGGTAAAACAAAATGGCTCGAGCAATGACATCTGCGTATTTAACTAGGGATTTATTTTAATCTGCATCACTTGCTTCATTCTTCTTAAACATCCTGTATCACGTGGTAACCTGGGCAATAAAATTACATAGAAAATCTCCGTTAAGTTTTTTATATCTTCTGCCATAGCTAAAAATTAACATTTGTGTAATTTACTCATACTTTTTGGGTGGAGCTGCAAAAGCAAAAATGCTTTTTTGTGTGTTAAAGAAATCGATTTCTCCGAGAAGAAATGAATGGGATGAAAATAGATATAGTATCGTCTGTAGATGCCTACCTGAAAGTAATCCTGGCGGCGCCCATATTTGTGATTTAGTTTTTTTTGTGAATTTTCTTTAAACAACTAGTAAATAATGAGAGTCGTATTTCATAATCCGATTTTCTAGAATATTTTAGAAATCGGAGAAAAAGTATTTAACAAATAACAAGTTTCTGTAGAGTGTGTTTTTAATATGTTATAAAAAATTTATTGCATATATCTAATACCTAAGGTAATTAACTGTAAAATAGCACGTATGCTAAGAACTTATGTGAACAAAGGGTAGACGTCAGAATTGTAACAAAAAGCAAAAGAGTACCCTAAATGAAAATATAAGGTTTGTTCCAACTGCTCGGAAAAAAGCTGTACAGTAGGGACTTTTTTGGAACGATTATTGCAACCAAACTTGGGATGGTTTGTGAACCAGTTTTTCACGTAATTTCGGAGTCTGGAAACCAGGAGATATCATTCGTGAAGTGACCGCTGCCTAGCGGCGCTGCAATTAGATTAACACCTGCGCAATGCAGTACTGCGCAGTCAAATAATTCCGAGTCTCCGTCCCTCGCTACCTAGACAAACAGTTGACTATAGGATTAAACATGCGAGAGAATGAGATGGAGTACATTATACAGCGTTTTGTACTACTCGGTCTCCTCTTTGTGCGCTGTTTGTAGCCTTCCCACTCTTGTCTAGTAAGCATTGTAGATATGTGTACGCCTGTATATTGCCAAGCCCAACCGGGAGTGCAGGCGTCGTATAGTGAGTCTGTATATTCATCTCATTCTCTCGAATTTTAGTTTTCTGAAGTTTTACTTCTACTGCGTGTGAACCGCACACACAATTGGGTTGTTAGTTGATTACATAAAACGGTCACAAATCCATTGTACATTCAGCTTTTCTAGTATTACTCGAAGGAGGATACAGTTAACGCATGCGCATAAATTCGATCCAAAAAATTCCGAAATCTGCAGGTTGGAACAAACCGATAATAAAAGAATTGTCACCGCATCAATTAATGCACGGACCAAGATGAACATAACATAGTTAAAATATGCTAAAAGTTCAAAAAAACCTAAAAAATCTATAAATGTATATTAATCGTTAAATAATTTTGAAATTTATATATCACAACGAAAAACGTTTAAATGTAAATCCTCATACCATATGTTGGACGCAGGATGTTTTTCAAAAAAATGCAAGTATTTTAGGATCAACTTGATACTTTATTTGGTGTTAAGTCCGAAAGAGAATTTAATCATAATGTCCACGATCTTTTCCACCTTTTTACAAAAGTTAAAGTATAAACAAAATTTATTATTTGTTCAATCCTCCATATGATTAAAAGCAATATAAAAAAATGTATTGCAAATGTTATTCCTTTATAAAACTTAAACAATATTACCACTCCAAATTAAAAAACCTTTTCCGATAGCGATTAATCATTCGACAGAATTATATCTAATTCCGATTTGAGCAATTTGTAGAAACACCTTAGCCAATATTCGGTGGCTATAACTTTCAACTGGAATTTGCAAGCCATATTTCGTCTCGTTTTTTTATAAATGTAATCACATTTACAATTACCTCTTTCATTTCCGAAGCGCTATTTTAAATAGAAAAATATGAGCAACAAAAATCACCGAAACAACAACACCTTTAACCTATTCTACATGATTACATATGCATACTTTAACATTTTCACGCATACTTTTTTGTTTATCGTCGAGCAGAGTTTATTCGGCAATCGTCGTGTTTTCTTGACGTTCAGCCCTACTACGACCAATTTAGCCACGTGCAGACCCTTTCAATAGTAATTCGCTATTGTTTAAATTACGACCGTAAGGATTATGTAGGTACATATTAACTATTTAAAAAAACTTGCTGTGTTTTAATAACAAGCAAGTTTTTATCATAAAGATTCATATTCATTTTTAGAAAAAGTGAACGTTCCGACAGGCAATGTTTCTTATTAAAAAATTTGTTAAATTAATACCATTTTAAAACAAAAATTAAATTTATTGACCAATGCATCCTAACTTAACCTTCCGGTACACGGTAACAGTAAGTAGACGCGCCGGACTATGAGTCCGCAATTTTACAAATGTAAATTTTGGACAATTATATAACCGAAACTGAACGGAAAATAAAAGACATGTGTGCTATTGAACAATATTCTTAAATTAGTGACAATTTCAAGCACATTCTTTACACATAAAGGTACAATGTTCTAAACACATATACCTACACATAACGTCAAAAGTCTTGGACCCCCTATATATCAAATGATTCGATTAAACCCAGTTATTATTCTTACTGTTGTAAACAATTAGGTACATGTATTTCGGGAACAAAAAAGACAATAAAAAGATGTCTATAACGAGTCCGTGCTTTATTATCAATGTATTTACAAAATATTGGCACTGATAGCATATTTAGCCAAGTGACTTGTGTATTCTTTCAATCCATTTTTGTGATTATAATGAGAGGTCGTGAAATGTCTGCGTTTAATCGGACAAGAATAACTGCTTTGCACGATGCAGGGAACCCCAATCATCAGATATCGAAAATCTTGGGCATTCCTAGATTATCTGTTGTGCGAATAGCACACAGATATCAAGAATTTGATACAGAGGAAAACAGACCACATAGTGGACGTCCTCGTAATTTGGTGCAATATGCCCGCATACACCACACAGCTTCAGCTTCAGCTCTCATTAGCCACTTTCAGGGTTAGTTTCGCCGTGTTATATCGACACCTACAATTCGAAGACGAGTCCATCATTCAAATTTACGTGCCAGAAGACCATTACGGGTCCCCACTCTACTTCCAAGTTGGCTTTTGCAGCAGTGGAGGAGAGTATTATTTACAGACGAAACCAAAATTGGACTGATTAAAGTGACGACAATCGGCAAAGAGTCTGGAGAGAACCAGGTCGTCAACAGCAACTCAATTTTCCCCGCGAAGTTGCTCCCTATCAAGGAGGTACCATAATGTTTTGGGGGCGAATAATGTTTAACCGCCGTTACCCATTAATTCGCATTCCACAGAATATGACCAGCCAAATTTACGTCGAACAAGTTATAACGCTTATTATCTACCCCATACGTAACGAATTCGGCGAAAATTTTGTGTTTATGGACGATAACGCCCGACCGCATCACGCAAGAAGGATTCAGGAGACACTTGAAGCAGGAAATATCAGTAGATTAAATTGGCAAGCCAACTCGCCTGATATGAATCCCATTGAAAACTTATAAGTTAGTCGTAGCAGCTGCAGAAGAATGGAACAATATTCCTCAAGACACTATCAACCGCTTGATTATTCCAATGAACAGACGTGTCAATATGTCATTCCAACGTGGAAGAGGTCATACCGAATATTAGTCAGTGTACAACATGTTTAATTACTTTTTTTTATTTAATAAATTTGTCAAAAAATTCACACATTTGTTAGTTTTTAATTTACTATGTATCCCAGTTTATGGAAAATACTCCTTACACAAAAAAAATTCAGGAAACAATACACTTTTATAAATATATTTTGTTTTTTTAACAAAACATTTCTTTAACAAGGCTGAGTGGGGTTCCAAGACTTTTGACGTTGTGTGTATTTTCCACATTTTGTACAAGAATATTTGGTGGGTCAATTTTTTTTTATATCACAGTAATTACGACCTATTTTTGGACCAGTATTTTTCTTTGCCTGTACTGGACATCGTGTTGAATCTTCAAAACCAGTTAATTCTCTTATCCTTGATGATAGCTGTCTCGGTAAGCAGGTGAGTTGTGCTCGTTGACGTAGGTGGTCGTTGATTAGTTGGAAAGATATATTTCTCAAAAATTCTCTTGTTCACCACATTTAAGCCAGCAATATTAAGAAGAAAAAAAAATACTACCTACCATTGGCCATCTTTGTGTATTTCTGGCACAATTTTAAGCAGCACAGAGCTTGTCAACTGTATCCACGCCACCTTTAGTATTATTATAATCCATAATAATTTCCGGTTTTTCCGTTTCCGGATCTATATTGTCGTTATGATGAAGACTTAATACCAATAACGTGATTTTAGGGGACTCGTGGATTCTACTGGTAACTACCGTTTATTCTTTCGGATTGTGCCAACCAATGTTTAATTATTAGAATACAGTGAGTATTCACAACTTTAGAAATTCTGATTGTCAACATTTTTTGGTGGTTGATGTTTTCTCCACTTCGTAATCGTATCTCTACCTATAAAAAATGAACCATCTAGTGGTGGTTGTTAATCTTCAGTATCGGAAATATCTTGATCTGTATCTGAATCATCCATTCTTTCGATTAAATGGTTCTCCTCTGCAATATCCTCTGTATCATCGTGTAATATTTCTTCCGCCAGCTTCAGTAAACGTGTAGAAAACAAGTGTTGATTTTACACGCGTGCGGACTCTCACTCCGCAATCACTAATATCTCGATAACTATTGGGATTATTGAATGCACACAGCAGACTGACATGGTCAACATACGCCCGAAAGGTACTGAGAGGGGTCGGTCCTGGAACTCTTGGGTTTGGGAATCACCGAGAAATATAAATCCTAGCGGACTGACAGTCCGCGCGCGTGTACCGAAAGGTTAAAAACAAATATTTTGAAGATACCTCGAAAATACTTAAATAGGTATACTTACTTAAATGTCCAAGACATTGTGATAAATTTCTTTCAAGACGGAATTACTAAATTTAACAAATATCATACCGAATCATTTAGTACCTTTTAGAAAAAAATTAACACTGTAGATGATATATTTGTTACTAGGATACATACATATGCAGGGTGTATTGAAATGAAAAATTACATACATTTTTAAAAATTTGTTCAATAACACTCTGTATATACCTAAAATGTGTAGTGCCAATTTACGTAATTAGAACATTTTATTATTAACCTAGAAGCTAGCTAATTATTAACGATGTAACCAGTGGCTTTTAATAAATTTGAATGTTACTTTTTTGAGGTTTATATGGTCAACGTATTTTTATTAAACTTGAAATTAAATACCTACCTAATGATAAAGTGAAGTCATTAAATATTGAGTGTACCTTTAATCTTAATGTTTAAATAATAAAGTTAATGGCTCTTTTAAATATTAGAATAAACACTATTACAAGTAGATAAAATAAACTTTTAATAAATATTGTATTTTAATTATTATTAATAATTCCTACCTCTATATTATTGTTTAGGTAGTAATTTTACAGTTGTACCTTTGTTATAATATTTAAAAGAGCTGAAATTGTTTTAAGATGAAAATTTATACAATGGTTTTTAACCCATATGTATTTGTTAATGTATATGTAATTTTAATATTTTAATGAATAATTAAGGTAAAAATCTGTATTATTAAATGTACCTAACCATGTATAATGTGAATCACCAATAAATATAAAAATTGCTTTGGCTTATTGTTCTTTCTAAAAGTAACTTCACCTATTCACTTATCTATTACAAAAATATTTTCCTCTTTTTATATAATACTGCAAAAAAAAATTAAAAATGCAGTACTCACTTAAAACTAACACATTCAGTAATTTTCAGAACAAATGTTTTTTAATTTGATTTATTGTACATAGATAGCTTTTAACCTTAAGTTTTTTTAATAATACTACATAAAATCTAACAAATTACATTTTTCTTTATTTAACACTAGAATATCATCACCTATATTTTAAATATTTCAACAATGAATCCTTCTTTTACCACTCAGTCCTATTCCCTGTATTTTAAGATTTATTTTATCTCAAATATTTCCTTTACTAAATAATGAGTGTAATTTATTTTATTACAAATTTTTAACATAAGATTTCATGAGAGGTAGAATAAAGAAATACTAATAACAAGAATTCTTTATACATAAATAAAGACTGTCTGGTAGTTTTAAAAAATTGAATGGATATTAAATAGCATGTAAATTTAACATTATTATAATAAATACAAACTAATATTTTAATTTGGTTGAGACAAAATTAATAAATTATAAGAAACTAATAAACATTTAAATTAATAACAAGAATAACACACTGAAGAATTATTTGTGTAATTTGGAAATGAACAATTTTCGCAAAATACTCTATCACAACTAGTACACAAGTGACTACAATTTACACACAATATTTTTTCACAATAGGCACACTTAGTTTTTGCATCTTTTAGAGTAGAGCATTGTAAATTTGTACAAATTGTGCAAATTTTAGTATTTTTGTTTAAAGGTATAAATTGTTTTGAAGATCCCTTAAATAAAAGTTGTAGCGTCTTTTCTGATTCTATTGAACGAATACCCCTTGATGTAGACTGGTCCGTAGCTTGTTTTTTTATGAATTGTTCAGTGTGATAAAACGTGCACCTTCTTTTCGACATGTTTCTTACTTGAATTTTAAAATATTATATTAAAATATGCCGTAAATATTTCTTGAGGTTATACTCATATTCACAATTTACATTTTTCTTCTTTGATTTAGACTCTTTTTCCTCGGCTATTAGCTAAGAGGTAATATTTTTATAGGTAAATAAATTACAGGAATGAGATGTATTAACATGAGAAAAAGGCTGGTAGTTCAAACATCACGTAATTTAAAAATTAAAATGTCAAAACAAAACATGTATAGACAAGTGGCGGTAATAAAAATAAGTAAAGTTTTGAAATGATATTTTAAATACATTTAACCTCTTTGTTTCATTAAAAGTAAATGTAAGTTAAAATTAGTTGAATGTAAAACTTTTTAATAAGTTTATTTTTAGATACGATTTACTATGTCAGCATTAGAACAGAAAATACCTGCATTTTCAATGTGGAAAATGCTTAATGACACTGTTCCAGTTATAGTTAAAGCAGATAATTGGGAAACTAGCATAAAAAGAACGGCCTCCATAATCCAGTATAAAGGAAATTCCAATATTTTATTTATTTGTACCAAAGAAGGAAATATTTCTTTTGAGCAGTATCAGGAAATACAAGAAAAATATAAAGCTTTTACAATTTGGCTTCTTGGGCAATTCTTTTACTTACTAGGCTATGATAAATTCGAAAGAGTGCATGATATTATTATAGATACACAATTATACATCTTAGACCAGTTGTCAAACACTCAACTACATATATATCAAGAATTATCTGATGAATACAAGAAAATATTAAAACTTCTAGTAGGTTATTTTAAAGATCCAAATGAAAAATTGATTTTAAAAATATTCAAGCCATTTAATTTTGAGGATTTAAATCAAGAACTTAACTTAAATCAAGTATTTATGGAAATACAATGTGCAACAAAATGCAATTCTGTTTTATTGAAGTTAATGAAATTTATAAGATACATACTTATTGAAAATTTCACTTTTTATAGTTTTGATGAAAGTACTTATCAAATACTTGAAAATCTATTGTTTTTACTTAGTCAAGCTAATGCAGAGTTACAACTACAGATTATTGAAGTTTTTATTCAGTTATCAAAAATTAATTCAGATGTTGTCTATCACCCAGAAATGAAACCACATTTTTTACTGTTTTCAAATCTATTTGAACAATTTATTTATCGTTCATATGACACAGGACATTTACAGGCTGATAATATGAAACAATTTGAATTATGTCTTCTTAATTACCTAAGTAGCAAAGAAAAAACCAGAGAATTGTTTAAAAATATTGTACATATTTCTAAATTTATTTGGAACATTTCTGTAACAGGAAATACAAAATGTGTTCCTTCTGAAGAAATTCAGTTATTGAGTGCTAGTAATATAGAAGAGTTTAATATGGAAAGTATGCTGGAAACCTTTAATTTCTCAAATACTGCAGTTATTCAAAGTTTTAAGCATCAGATTTATAAAGAAATTGAAGAAATAGAAACTTTATCTCAGGATTTAAAATTATACACAGAAGATACAAATAAGAAGTGGCCATTAATTTACAAAAATGTCCTAGTAAAGTTAAAAGAAATTGATTGTACAAATAATATTTGTGGAATTTCAAGGTTTCTTTCCTATTTCAAAAGTCTTAGCAATATGTTAACACAAATCAATATAAAAACAATTAAGAATAGAGATACTCAGATTAGCATATGCTATTTTAAAGAAACGGAGCTTATGATTAGTTTTATGAAAAAATATTTAGAACATTCCAAAAATTGTGATCAAGCTAATGCAACACTAGAGGAAGCTTTAAACTTTTTTGTATATCTTGCTTTAGCAACAAATTCCAAAAATATCAATATAATTTTTCACATTATTGGTATTCAGCTTTTAAAAAGATTTATTTACAAGACTGAAAATCAGTTACCTATAAATGTTAGTGTTGAAAATACTTCAGATCTGAAAACAACTATAAGGTTGTTCTACAAGTATTTGTGGTCCCAAGATTTATCAAAACATGTGTCTTTAAAAGCACTAAGCAAGCTGTTTTTACTCATTTCTAGCAAAGTAATATGTCCTGTTGAAAGTCAATTAAAAGAAATTGAAAATTTATACATAAGAATTTGTAAAAGTATATTTGAATCTGGAAATCAAGAAGATATTGTTTTAGTAAGTATAATACATTTACTTTAAAAATTTTCTGAATTATATCAGATTGTTTTCAATTTTAATGTTAAAGTGTAATTTAAATGTAAGCAAAACAAAAGTAAGGGTTTTTGAAAGAGAAGAAATCATGACAAACTGCGAAGTTCTGATTAAGGGAGAAAGAGTGGAAAAAGTAAATGAGTTTGTATACTTGGGTTCAAAGTTAACAAGAGATGGCAAGTATGACAGTGACATTAAGTAAAAGGTGTTGGCAGGAAAACAAATGAATGGGGCACTGTGTAGCTTTATGAGCAGCCAGAAAACGTCTGGCTGTGCATAGAGGACTGTTGGTTCCTACACTTATGTATGGTAGTGAATGTTGGGTTTGGCAGAAGAAGCATAAAAATAGAATTAAAGATAGATAAAGGAATGCTTAGATGTTAGGACACGTAGAAAGGATGGATAAAAAAATATTGACGAAACAAATTTATAAGGAGAGTGTGAATGGACAAGACGGTAGAGGTCGACCTTGGCAAATATATCTCTATCAGATCAACATTGTTTTGAAAAAAGGCCAGGTCAAGAGTACCAACAACCGACGAGCATGTATGAGAGCACTGATGAAAGTAGAGGAAGCAAAATATGTGAGTAAGAACCGTAGCAAGGAAGTGTTCTCTGCATATATATATATATATATATATATATATATATATATATATATATATATATATATATATATAGTAGCTTAGAACTTATGAAATATTTAAATATCTACAAATTTGGTATTACTTTTACAGTTAACTTAAAAAAAGATGTTTTTAAAAAACATTACCTCTCTTATTAACCATTGTAGAAGTTAATCAAACATATTAAAAAAAATTGTATTGTTTTAGATCGTTGAGAGTGTTCCTAATATTATAACTATTTTTGAAAATCCTGAAAGAATAGTATCAACAATTTTAAATCCATCATTTATATCAAGGGACACCAACATTTTGGAAAAAGCTTTAAATATTTTTCCACAAATATTATGTATTGTAAGTTCAAGCTTCATAAAATTAGTACAATGGGATGAAAAAGAAAATTATTTACACATCGAGATATGTTGCAAGAAATGTATTCCAGACAATAATAAGAATGAAACAATCCAGGATTTTATAGTTAACAGATGTGGAGAAAATTCCATTATTTTGCATTGCCCTAAAATTCAAGTTGAACAACAGACAATTTCAAATAATTTAAAACATGTATTATTTTCGATCTCTGATTCCTCAAAAGGGTTAAAATTGGCAGCACTTAGTACATTACAGTCTTTCTCAAATCATGTTCTTCAATTTCATTCAGTGCATGTGTATCAAAAGTTTGTTGAACTTGCAAGAGATAACGATAAAGAAGTAAGAAAAAGGTTTGCTGAAGTTGTTGGCCAAACTGTCAAATACAGCCATGTAAGTGTACATTTTCGTTTGATAATATGGGACACCCCATTATATTTTCAGTGTTTCCCAGCTTTGTAGCTGTCTTTACTTTATTAAAATCTACAATAATCAATTGATGTTTAAAAAAAAAAGTCTGCATAATTGCTTATTATTGCAAGCGTTTAGAAAGTATTTGACTAATTATTAACGTAATTGTTTCTATAGATAGATAGTTGTATTTTTATTGTTTTGTTATTTTTGTATAATCCTGTTTTATAAGAAAACAAGAAAATCAAAATTGTAATATTTGCATAGACAAATATTATTACAGCAACAATAACGCAGGAGTTTAGTTGCCACTATGGGTATCGATTGGACATGGCTTGGGGAGTTCATACATGTAGAGAAAAATTACTAATGAAAGTCATACTTGCAACGTCTCCCACTTCATCAGAACACCAGCGCCACTTCGAGTGCCAATTTAAATGGCATTTGTTACCATAGCATCCCTAAATATTTTATAACGGTTACCGAATATGTTTCTATCAAAAAATTTATTGGAAGTGAAAATGAAAAAAAATTATAAATAGATACTTTTTATTAAAGGTTGCTCTTTTTGGTATAAACAATATCTCTTGATTGTGTTTTGTTCTATTTGCGTTAATTTTACATTTTAACTTTTCATTAACTTATATCGATTGCCACTGAAAACCTTATTCAAAGAGTACTTTTCTTAAAGTTGATCGCCCACCCTAAAAACCTATTTGTGCATCGCATACTTTTTGTATTCTGCTAAATGAAATACAAGATTACTTACCAGTCTCCACTTCATGAGCCTCATCGCGAACACTGCAAAACACTTTGTTAGATATTCCTGTCACTGCTAATACTCGGCACCGATAACTTTTAATTGTAATTTGCAAGCCATGTTTTGCCTCGTTTTCCAAAAATTTCATTACATTAGCAATTACCTCTTTCGTTTCCGCAGAGTAGTTCTTCTTACCATTCGATCTACCTATTTTAAATTTTTATTTTGATTAAAAAAATACAAGAGCAGGAAAAAACACCTACACAACCACACTAAATTTAAAAGGGGTGCGTTTCAATAGTAATTCATTTCTGCATAATTTGCTCCGGAATGGTACAGGTAAAAAGTTATGAGCCTTGAATTTCCCATGTCAAGTCTAAGGGAAAAAATGTTTTTCTTATATTTTTACCTAACGTTTAAAGAAGTATTTTATTATTGGACACTTGTTTTATATATTTTAACCCAACTTAACCTATACTGGAACTTAAACTAATAAAAAAATTTCATTTATTTTTGTTTATTTTCATTTATTTTATTTACTTTAATTACATTTAACAACCATGGGATTTAGGGTCATTACGTTTTACATATTTGCTATACTGAGCATTGTGCGGTTTGTTATCCTGAATAATCTTAATCAGTTGAAAGAAATTTATATTAGTACAGGAAGGAGTAGGGAAGCTCTAAACTCATGAGAAAAATCGAAATAAATTTTGTCGCTAGCAGGATTCGAACCCTAATACCACTGTCAAAGAGCAGATGCCTTAACCACTGACCTATAAAGGGAAATACATTTGTTTGGCTTCAAAACACCTATTTCATAATAAAAAAAAAATTCCACATAGAGAACAAGGGCTATAAAAGTCCATATAACTTTGAAAAGGGGAGTTTTTGGGCAAACCACGTACATGTATGAACTCCTTAGACAGTCCCTATTATGATGTCATGAGGAAAGTCTCATAATTTTGCTGGGCAAATATGATAGTGTAGCCCAATTACCTACTTGATCATTTTTAAACAAAAGAAAAGTGAAAAATCCCAATATTTTTATCTTAAACGTTTAAAATTTTAAGCTATTCAATTATGAGAAGTTATTTTTATTAAATTTACTGTAACAAAAAAATGTTATTATAAATGTATTATAATAATGAATAATACTTTTATATTTTTAGGAACATCCAATTCTTTCAGATGACGTAAAAAGTAAAATAATTGGAATAATTTTTGTATCGATTCTTGACTTCACAAAGCAGTCCCTTAAATTTTCCAATTTTGAACTGCAAAATACACTTCTTAGTACGCTAGACCAGCTTAGTATGATAAAATCTGAATATATCACTTTGGAAACTATAAAAACGTTGCTCTATCTCATTATGGTTCCCACATCAAAATATTCTTTAGTGGCTGTAAATAAGTGTATCAAAGTTGCTGAAAAAAATAATACAAGCACAAAATCTATTTACTCCCAGAATAAAAAGCAGTTCTGTGAAGTTATAGCGCACTTATGTTGCGTCAACCAAGCTTTAATAAACTATCGTCTATCGACGTCTCTAGAAAAAGTATCTCTCATGTTCGGATTCTATGGATCAAAAGATTTCGTCAGCCAAGAAGGAGATTACTTGCTACCATTTTTCGTTACTAAAATAATTAACATGCCAACTGTTTCAAAATTAATCCAAGAAATGGCTGTGATGATGGAAATGGAGTTAGCTGATATGCTGGCTTCGAAATATGGCAATGTTTTTATACATGTTTTTTTGGAAGATATTCCCAAAGAAAATCTAAAGAGAAGTTTGTTATTTTTGGAAAAATCCACCAACACCAGTGGAACTACTTTGAGAAAACGAAATTTTAGAGTAAGTACTCATTAAAATTAGAATACATTACGTATAATTTATCCTACGAATTTTTAAAAAAATGTTCTCTCCTTTTTTTTAAATTTTATTGTATATGAATACCAAAATCTAACAAATAAATTAATAATTTATAATCTTACATTTAAAATCAGTATAGTTATTATTAAAATTACTACCTTTATGTTGAAAAAAGTCATACTTTATACTAATCCAGCAATATTTGCATTAGTATTTTCACACGGAATCTGGGTTAGCATCAGCAAGTAGTCACAACCACTAAAAATTTGAGATTCTTGTTGAAAGCGTTACAACCAATCTTCACTTTACAAAGCTTAAAATGATGCGTCCTCTATTGGTAACACCTCCTTTACCTCTTCAATTCCTGTGCTACAAAATATCTCCTTTATTGTTTTATTGATTACACCATAACAGGAACATTCGCAGACGACACGGCCCTCTTGGTGGTCCATGAAGACCCAGTAATAGCAAGCTCAAACTTCCAAGAACATTTCTTTCACCTATAGAATTACTCCAAAAATGGAAAATTGAAATAAATTAGTCCAAATCCCAACATATTACTTTACTACTAAAAAAAAACAATGTCCGCCTGTTTTTATTAATAATGTGCAACTTCCTAACATGACAAGTGTCAAATAATTAGGGATCTATCTTGACAGCAAATTAAATTGGAGAGAACACTTAACTAAAAAAAGAAAGTAGCTGGACCTAAAAAGAGAGAACTAACTATATTGGTTAGTAGGAAGAAAAACAAATATGTCACTCGAAAATAAAGTTTTAATGTATAAAGCTATTATTATTCCTATTTGGTCTAATGGCATAGAACTCTGGAGATGCACTTGTAAGACAAATACTGCAATCATACAACGTGCAAAACAGTAGAAGAATTTTGCTTTTTACGAATTCTTTAATGTGAAGAATTGTACTTCAGTGTCCTCTCTCCGGCTGTACTATTATGGACCTTTAAAGCCGGGCGCAAGTTGAGACGCAGCTTGATGAGGTAAGTTACTGTAAGATTCTGATTTTGTAAAACACAGAAATGAGTAAAACACCTAATATTCGCACGCAAAATGAGGTGACGCAGCTTCAGCGCGTCAGTAACTGCAAAGATCTTTGCTCGTGCCACAGTTTGTCACTACAGTTTGACTACCACCTGCGAGTGAAAAGTTATGTTGTCAAAGTGAAGTCCACGATGGAGGACAAATTAATGGAAGCAAAAAACAATACTGTAAGACACATCACATGCGGACGTAAAAATCAGATTAAAATTACTGTTTTGGGAAGAAATATCCCAAGCAATTTCAATGAAAGTAATGTTGTAATTATTTTGTCTTCGAGCTCGTCAGAATCAGATTTTACAAGGCAAAAATATTTTATAGACATCCCGGCTTATGAATGCTCTGAAAAAAACTTGCGTAAATATTGGCTTGGGGAATAATATGGGACTCATTGGTGTCTCAATGCTACCCACTAAAAAACCCTTGTGTGTGGTTTGTGGGTCATTGACGACTCGTGGTTGAAGACAATCTTACCCATTGGTGAATTTTAAACTTAGTACTGATTCTTTACGTTCTTTTAATTAAAACGGACATTTACTTCCAAATTATAGAACTTACTGACAGACTCACTAGCAGATCACGTATATTTTACCTTCCTTAACCTTTAACTCTATAAAATATGTGTTATGAAAATAACACTTATATCCGATTAAACACATTCGCTACTTTTAAGGACTGCATGTGAAATATTTAAAGCTTAATAATATACATGAGCACGAGGTAAGTAACTTTATATTGTTACGAATTTACTGAATCCGTCTCTGGCGGCTAAACCTAATCAAGGGTGCATATTTAGTGAGCATAGAAATTCGAGAGATAACCGGACCCTTCTCGTGGTTATTCATTCAGGTATAAAAAAAGGGGGAACCGCGTTGAATAATGGAGAAACAGGTAGAATGATCTGGAACTGTGATATCAGAAACATAAAAGGGGAAACGATGATAACAAGAAGTCAGTATTAGCTTATGTGTTTACGAATTATTAAATGTAAATAGTTATATAGAGTTGTAAAAGTTGTATTGCTAAGTGAATATCTAAGTGGTTAATGAAAATAAAAGTTATTGTATTGAAATAAACATTGTTTTGTTATTGGATCGAGAGTTTTAATCGCCGAACCCAAGAAAGAACTAAAAAATCGTATCAATATTAATCAAACATTTTTACAAAAATGAAAATACATCATTAGTTTCAATCCTTTTTATAGATATATAAATTATTAACAGTGCAATTTGAGTAAGTTACTCAATACGTTTTACTGGAATGTTTTGTAAATTTGCATATTTTGAAATGTCACTTTGATGGCTTATATTCAACATCAATTTCAATACGAAATAGTGGGTCTACAAAGAATAAATTCTGAAAGTTCTTCAAAATAAAAAGATGAAATATCTTTTGTAATCCTCCGGTTCATACATCCTAACTAATATTATAAATGGGAACGTGAGTTTGTTTGCTTGTTACGCGTTCACGTGTAATCTACTTAACCGATCATCATGAAATTTTGTAGACATAGGACATAGGACACTTTTAATAAAAAAAAGTAAATATCGGCGGTCAGCTCATTATTCAATTGAGTATATCATCCCTAAAACTAACATGATTTAATGACAAATAGACGTCCAAATTTAAAGATACGTTGGGAATTAAAATTTTTATGACCATTACAAATTGTTAAGAATTTTGGGGCGAATATGAGACTGCATCTTCATAATGACGTAGATTCGGGATATTATGCATAAACGCTATTGAAAATCGGTGATAGACGTTTGGACGCAGATGCTGAAGGTTATATTTTACTTACCAGAGAATTTTGTAGTTTAGTAGAAAATGATGTAGATCTTATTGCTTAGGTTTACCCGGACTTGCAAACAAAATTTAAATAGCGATCAGTGGTTATGCGCTAGAGCAATATTGGCGCCTAAAAATGACATCTGAAATATTTTATTCGAATAATTATTTATTATTACTTACTTGAATTTTTTATCAATGATCTGCACTTTATTGGGACTTATTATCAACAGTTATTATCTATTTATATAGTTTACGCATATAACAGCAAACTTTATACACAACACTGTAACTTAAGTGCACAGCTGATGGCTGACAGTACCGACCTCTCGGAAAATTGGTTGATGGCTATCTGACGGCCAACTCTACCACCGCGCGCTCATTCGTTAAATCAAATAACGTGCGCTTCTGCGTCTTCCTTTTACACTGTTACACACTTCTGTCTTATTTCACGAAATCACTCCCACAAATTGCGAGAAAGCGAGAGCAAAGATGTTACACATAAAAAAATTATTATATTATTTTCTTTCTTTTTAATGATCTTTTACAGTTATTTCAAGATATTAACGCGAGTGAAGCCGCAGGTAAACGCTATTTATCTATATAATTTTTTATAGGATTTTCTTTAATTTCGTTACAACTAAATTGTCACAGTTTTTGCCTCATCAGAAATTTCTGATGGTGTACAAGTTAACTTTTATGTCATAATGAAAATTACGTGTATTTATTGACCAAAATCCATTACATAATAAAAAGTGTTATAATGAACCATATAAAATAAACAGTTGCAGGTATTTTATATAAATACGTACATATAGTCACGCCTTTTTCCTGTGGGGGTAGGCAGAGACCACTTCCTTCCACTTGCTACGGTTCTTACACACAGCTTTTGCTTCCTCTACTTTTATCAGTGCTCTCACACATACTCTTCGGTTGTTGGTACTCTTGACCTGGCCTATCTTCAAAACAATTTTGATCTGATACGAGATACGTTCACCTAGGTTGACCTCTACCGACTTGTTCATTCACATTTGCCTTATAAATCTGTTTCGTCGATCTTCTTTCATCCTTCCTCTCTACGTGTCCAAGCCATCCAAGCATTTTTTTATCTATCTTTGTTAACACATCTTCTTTCACACTACAGCGTTCTTTTATCTCACTGTTCCTTACTTTATCCATCTTCATCATAGTCACTCCGGCTATACTTCTCAGACTACTCATCTTCGCAGCATTGATCTTACTTTCATGCTTCTTCTACCCAACATTTACTACATAAGTGTAGGAACCAGCCAGTCGTGCCTTCTTTTACATGTTCTGACTGCCCGTAAAGTTATACAGGGCCCATTCATTTGTTGCCCAGCCAACACCCTTTGCTCAATATGACAGTCATACTTTCGTAAACATATTTTCGTATACAAACTCGTTTACTTGTTCCACTCTTTCTCCTTCAATCAGCACCTTGCAGTATGTCATGCTTTCTTCTCTTTCAAAAAGCATTACTATCGTTTTACTTACATTTACTTTCATCCCTTTGATTTTTAGGGCATCATGCATAAGATTAACCTTCGCCTCCAACTTCTCCTCAGATGATGCTAATGTGACCTGATCATCAACGTTAAGGAGGCATTTGACGATCAAATCATTTATTCTCAATTCATTCGCACTCTTTTTTAAATCTTCCAAACAACCGTATTTGGATAAGTTAATTAGCTGTATCGAAGCCACACATCCCTGTCTAACACCTTTTTCGATGTTAAAACAGTCTGTGTAAGCTCTGTTTATCCGAAAACAAGCACTGGAATAATAAAGGGAGTAGAAAAAAACTATTATCGTGTCTTGTATCAATATATGGTTAACTGACAGAGGATTTGATAGGAAGAAATTAAAATATTGAAATGATTCATGCGATGCATGTGTAACTATGTTCAAGACCAAAAGAATTTACTTTGTCAATTGTTTAAAACTAACATACCTACTTTTTTTTAATATTGTTTAAATAAAATTTGTAGAAAACGTATTAAATACTTTTAGAAATATTTAAAAACTTCTTTTAGATTATTAAAACGAATTGCTTTTACATTTCCACAAGAAAAACGCTGAAGTTTTATTGTCTTTTATTTTAGATAATTTTAAACGAATTGCTTTTAAATTTCCACGAGAAAAAAGCTAAAGTTTTATTGGCTTTGCGCCTTCTCTCTAATGAGGATTACGAGAATAAAGGTTGCTCTATTCAAGAATACCTACAATTTCATTTTTTGGGAGTTCTCCTATATTTCGATCAAAAATTGATGTCTAAAAACGCACAAAAAGATAAATTCCTTTTAAGTTTAGCTGATTTGTTGAGGTAAGTAAATTAAACAAGTAACACTCCATACTTTTCTTTGTAATTAATTTTTTATTTTTAAATTTCATGCTGAAAATTTATTATTGTATTTTTCAGATTTATGGGACCAAAATACATAATGCCTTTACGTTTTAAAATTATGGCAATGCTTCAAACGATAAATTATGAGAAATATCCAAATTTAACCTGCGAAGTTTGGGAGGCGTTCATTCGTACTTGTGAAATAGAATCTCTTGGACCTCAGTTAGCCGTTATATGCGTATCGATTTTACAATTAATCGAACATTGTCCAGACGAAATAAATAACATACTTAACTATCTCATTATTGAAAACGAACCTCATATGAAGAATCATATCCCCGATTTGTTTTTTGTCAGCAACCCCAAAATTAAACTAGAAATTCTCATCGTCATAAGAAAATACTTGGAATTATTACAAAAATGTGCCCTCAAAGAAAAGATACAGAAATTCTTAAAGTACCTAACTCATGAAGCCATGGAAGTGAGAATACAAAGTCTTAAACAACTTAAAACATATCTGGAGCAAGGTAGAGAAGAACTCGATCAAATGATTCTCGATTATAATGGAATGGATTCCACGATTGTCGAGCTGATCGATATCTTGACGTTAGGATGCAGAGAAAAAGATGAAGCTCTGCAATTAGCGTGTGGCGAGGTTTTTGGTGAACTAGGTGCCATCGAACCGAGTCACATGCCAAGAAGGTACCTAATGTAAAATTTATCCATAAATTGTATACCAGTGTAAAACTTATAGAGGCAATGGAAATTTTTATGAACCGTGGATAACCACCAACGCTGCAAACAAAAATCACACACCTGCAGTAATTTTTTTTTTTAAATAAAACTCATTTCTAAAAATATAATATCGTGAAATGTGTTCCGAGGTTTAATAGTAGTATAGCCAAGTTGTGTTTTTTTTGTGTTCTACGAACTGTAAAATTATTGGTAAGTTTTTCTTTTTAATTAGTTTCTTCTAGTTGTGTAATAATTGTTATTGATTTAGTTAGTAAACTATTATTTTGTGAAAATATTTTAAATGTTAAGTGAGTTTTTTCCATTAAATAAAGGTGAATTAATTGAAAAAAAACTCTAAACATTAGTAAACATAAGTAGTGTAAAGAAAGTGATTCGTAGTCAAGGTCGAGTAATCATTTAGTAAAATGTATATAAAGTATAACTATAAAAATGGAGAAAGACCAAAGCCTTACAAACACAAACCAGATAATAAAAAATATATTTTTAACACAACAGTAGCAGAAAATTTAATTTTAACACCACGTTTGTCACTGTATCATCCGGAGTTAAATGTGAGCAATGGTGAAGAATAAAGTGGCTGCCGGTAATATCACTTTCAGACTGGACGATATGTGGAAATTAACGGAAGATAAATATAAAAAAATCACAAATGACTACACATTGAAAAGGAGTTTATGAAAAGAAAGCATATTATGGATACAGTCGAATGTCTATTAATAAGTGTTGAAGAATATACTAGGATGGTCTGATAAGTTTTTGGACACAGCCTACAAGGAATCTAAAAAGCGTTATTAACTACATAATAATAATAAAACAAAAATCCAGATTGAAGTTCCTAGATGTAGAGTACAGAGAGGTACCTCATGTGGAAGTGACCACTACCTTTTAAAAGGAAAAATAATGTCACCAATAAGAGCAAAAGAAGAAACTGACAATTCCAAAAGAAAAGATGAAATAAAAAACGGAGAAACCCCAAAAAGATTTAAAGTCAACAGCCTCGTACATGAAAGTACAAAAATACTATACAACTCTAGACTTGACAGCAAAATTCTGAATACAGAATTCACAGTAAAACCAAAGTCATGATAGTAGACAGGAAAACGAACAACTCTCCGCATATCCGACAGGTAGCCGGTTTCGAAGTAGTAGATAAATTTGTTTATCTTGGCTTCCTCATCACCAACACAGGAGGTAGCGAAGCCGAAATAAGACGACGGCTAGCAATAGCAAGAACGGCCACAACTAAACTGACACGCATATGAAAGAACACGTCAATTAGTAAAGCTACGAAAATCAGGCTGGTCTCTACTTTAATTTTCCCAATTGCATCATACGCGGCTGAAACCTGGTCGATCAGAAATAGAAAGCATTTGAAATGTGGGTTTACCGACGAATGCTCCGAATATCATGGACGCAGCTCCGCACCAATGTATCGATCGAGGACAGACTGTCCAAGAGAATAAACCGGAACAAAGTACGGTATTTCGGGCAAGTCTCCAGAAGATCGGATGCTTTAGAAAAGCTGGTGGTTCAAGGTAAAGTCGACGGACGTAGGTCACGAGGAAGATCTCCAACCCGATGAGTAGACGAAATCACAAGCTTGACTGGACATTCTCTGCACGAGGCCACAGAACTAGGCCAGAACAGAGAGGAGTGGAAAATTGCTATAAATATGGTAGAAGCATAGTGCCACCAAACCCTTGTGAGGGTAATAGGACCGAGGAGAGGAGAGAGCTACGAGGGTGAGCCTGCTCCATTAGAAAATGAACTGGGTAAAAATGAAGATGATTTGTGTTGTCAAACATTAGTTTAATAATATTGATGACAAGTAATGTGATAGTTCAGTAATATTGTTTCAGAAAATTGTTTTGGGTTAATAAATATTTATTATTGATAAATTATTATTTAGTTTCATTAGGTGTCCTAGCCTTTAATTTCCTACTTCCAAAACCTCTACCGATGAAATTATTGTTTTAGTACGAATATGAATATTTTTATTTTTAACCTCAAATTACCCCTTTTCAGTATTTCCCTTTACCTTATCCGACGAGAAAGTTACTTGTTACCTTCATGTGGTACTTGCTGAATAACAATAAAGTAGTAATTGAAATTGTAAATTTTTTTATTTTTTTATTCATTTCGTATGTCAAATGTTGATTCATGTTAAACATTTTTACCAGTTGTTGCTGGCAAAATTAAGTACATTATTATATTTAGCATTTCTTTAATCACTAAAATGTTAAAAATATACCTGCCTAACATAAATCATTTTTAATTGCAATCCTAATTTCGCAAATATGAATTAATTTGCATGGATCCATTAGCACTCATTCAACGACATAGGTTAGGTTAGGTATCATGTGAGTGGGGCGTATGTCGCCCCTCCACTGCGACCTTTAGTAGGTCTATTGTGGCTCACCCCTAGAGGTTACAGTTCACTGCACAATCCAGCCCTTCTCATGAAATTCATGGTTGTATGGAGTAAGATTTTTTTGAAACCGACAGTCCGTTTGTTGATTCGGACCTATCTTTCCGAGGTGGTATCTTAGACGACAGTGTCTCGTAAGCAGTCCCGTTAGAATTCGTAGGTCAGACCTGCTACATTCTAGGATCTGCTTAGTTGTGTTTCTCGAGGGTTTAGGTAAGAACGCATGCGAGTGAGTCAACCCTGGTATATCGGACCAGTAAGTGAGTATTTTCCTTTCCGCCCTGTCCGAAATGATTGTTTTGGCGGCACTTGTAGTGACTCCAAAAACCGGTTCTGGTCCAGTGAACACAGATTCGGCCCTCTGTTTTGCAAGTGTGTCGGCTTTTTCGTTTGCCTCCACCCCCTGGTGCCCAGGTACCCACAGCAGGGTCACCCTGTTGTTCGCAAGGTACTCTAGGGATTCGATGCAATTCCATACAAGTTTAGAATTTATCTTGTTGGAGCTCAGTGCTTTTAAAGCAGCCTGGCTGTCTGATATTATACTTATGCTTTTGTTTGCTAGAGGTCTATTAGTCAGCTCTATCGGTCAGCTCTCTTGCACACAATTTGATAGCGAAGACTTAAGCCTAAAAGATTGTAGCATACCTGCCAAGACTGGTAGATATTTCAATCTTTGGTTTCCTGCTAAAAACTCCGGCCCCAACCTCACAACGACATATACGAATAGACCGATGTTTTCATTGTCAACATTTGCAGCGTTGCCGGTTAATTAGATGCGCGCAGTGTTACGAGCACTAAGTTCAGGAGATATTTCATTACCTCTAAGAAATTTTCAAGTTATTTATTTATTTATCTTTGTAAAGTAAATAGTGACTTTTAACAATGCGAAAGGTAGTTGTTCTACTATTGCCGATTTGTATTTGATTTTCTTATTTTTTTTAAATATAATACTGCCTTTGTTGATGTTTGTATACAAATCGAACAAATCGATAATAGATGATTTCATATTTTAGGTACGCCCAAGATGATAGGTCGTTCTGTTTTTATATGAGCGAAGATTCTTTTATCACAAGTTCTCTTAACGAATTAATAAAAGCCTTTCAAGCTGAAAAACATACCCAGGTAAGTTAACTTGCGTAACTTTCTTTATAAGTGAGCGAAAACTGACACATTAAGCGTAGATTAATACAAAAGGAACTAGGAAAGTTTTGCAATACGTGACGAAGGAGTCTTAATGCATGTTAAGACGTGTTCATACTTGCATACTACCCGCTGCGCCAAGTCGGTTATTTGTTAAATAGTTTAAAGTGGGTGCTATGGCATAATGGCCATGAAATGATATTCGGGTGGTTTTGCGGTATAACTTCGCTCGTGGTTTAAACATAGACCAGTGCTTAGAAGAAATTACTCTTGCACTAGGTGATGATTGTCCACATCGTACGACTATATTCAGGTGGTACAGAGAATTCTAAAGGGGAAATTTTAGTCTGGAGGACGCAGAGAGGACAGGGTGGCTACCAACGTCCGTTGCGGAGGAATACGTTACTGCTGTGAGGAAAATGCTTAACGAAGACAGGCAAGTGACTTACCTTTAGATGAGGGCACACACAATAGATCTGCATGGGTTGCAGTGGAGAGGCTAGTATAAGCACATAAGCCCCTTACTAATCTTATCTAATGTAACTCCAGATTGAGGATACCTTAGGTCTAAATGCACCAACAATTCGTTTGATTCTGAACGATCATTTGTACCTACGTACGTGACGAAAGTTTTTTCTTTTTGGTTGCCGCTTAGTCTAACTAAAGACCAAATGACTCAACGTCTGAAATGGAGCCGGAAGATGCTGAAAATGTTGTATAAGGGACAATTTCGGTATGTGAACAACACCGTGACAGGTGACGGGACTTGGCTGTACTATTATGATGTGCTGACGAAGTCTCAAAACAAAGTTTGGGCCTTTCATGACGAGGATACACAGTCAGAAAATTCCGATCAGTAGAGAAGAAAATGAAGCGTGTCGTGTTGGACACAGAAAAAACAGTCACAGCTAAGTGGTACACTAAACAGTATCTTCCTAAAGCCATCGACTCTCTGAAAAACTTCCGACCAAATTTAAGAATGGACACCTAGTTCTTTCATCATGGCAACGCTCCAGCTCACTGCGTAAAAGCCTGCACCGAATATTTTACCACTACAGGACTGAAACTGCTTGAGCACTCTCCTAACAGTCCAGACTTTGTACCCTGCAACTTTACATTGTTCTCCATGTAAAAATGAAGCTGAAAGGGAGACGGTTTTCCAGTGATGAGGATCTTTTGAGGGCTTGGGACAACGAGTGTGCCATACTTCCTAGCGACACATGATAGATGTGGTTTAAGGATTGGTTTAGGAAGATGGAGAGATGTATTGCCTGTGATAGAAATTATTTAAAAAAATTAAATAAATAGAGCTGTATTGCAAAACTTTTCTAGTTTTCTTTGTATACTTTAAATTATACCATAAATCATTTTTGGTTTCAGAGTATGGATCGGTACGGTTTGGCGATACAGGAAACTCTAAAAAACTATGAAATTTCTCCAGATCAAGGTACCGAAAAACATTATCTTTGGACACAATTTCCAGAATCCCAAAAAGAAGTTATGTTGCCACTGTTGTCATCTAAATATATGATTGCCCAACCGGTGTTGGCAACTAACTGGCCGACTCCCATTTATGGTACTAATTCCGGAGCTTCGTTTCAATCTTGGATTTATAAGTAAGAAAAAGTGCTATTAGCTTTGTAGCACTATATGTATTGCAGTAATAAAATTTTATGACTACTAAGATAAAAAATAAAATATTTAAATGAAGGAACCAATTTCAAAACAATATTTTATGATCTTTTTTTAAATCATTTTGAAATACATACAACCAAACATATAAAATCACACAGTGTTTATGAGAATATTTTTTTTGTAAAAAATATAATATGCAAACAGAAGATGAATGTGTTCAATAAGAAAAACAGTTATTTTCGTAAAAAGTTAATAGAATTGTTTGCTGTATCCTTGATATTTCTATTCAGTTGTAAAATTGTACTATATTGATAAATTTATTCTGTGCAATATTTATAAAAAGGCATAAATTTAAAACAAATACGCATACGCGTGAGACTATTTTGTTGACTGTTTTAGTAATGAAAATAAATAGGACCAGTTCTATTTTTCCCCCTGAAAGGAGAGGCTTTTAAACACGTTTGTAGAAATGTCAGATTCGCCAGCACAGTAATTATTTGTTTGACTGCCTCTATCCAGTTGGTCCTTATCCTTTTAATGTCGTCGGTCCATTTGGTTGGTGGGCGGCCTCTACTTCTGTATGCGTCTTGGCGCGGTCTCCACTCAAGTATCCTCTTTGTCCAGCGATTGTCCGAAAGTCGCGCCACATGACCGGCCCAGTTCCATTTTAGGGTTGTTATACGATTAACTGCGTCTGTCACTCCGGACATCTCCCTTAATGTTGTATTTGGGATCCTGTCTTTTAGCGATATATTTAAAATCGATCTCTCCATTTTCCTCTGCGCGATACTTATTCCATTTGTAGTGTTCTTTGTGAGAGTAAGTGTTTCATCTCCGTATGTAAGCACAGGCAACACGCACTGGTCAAATACTTTTCTTTTTAAACATATTGGAATGTCTGCCTTAAAGATATTACGCAGCTTTCCAAAAGCCGCCCATGTTAGGCCTATTCTTCTCGATATTTCACGAGTTTCACGAGTTGTCTCTACCAATAGAAATTTCGTGACCAAGGTATTTATAAGAACTTACTTACTCTGCCTATCTTAATTGCCTCACTCATAACAAGATTTGTCATTTATTGGGTTTTGTTGGTGTTAATTTTGAGTCCCACAGAGTTCGATGCTTCACTGAGCCTCCGTAGCATTTGTTTTGCTTCGTCCATGCTATCTGCGATAATTAAGATGTCGTCGGCGAATCTTAGATGGTTTAGTTTTTCGCCATCTATGTTTATGCCCATGTCATCAAAGTTGGCCTGTTTAAACATATATTCTAGGAGTATTGTGAATAACTTTGGCGATATGATAGGGCTATGTGCTATCGCCAATACTGTTTAATATATACTCTAAACACATATTTAACCTGCAATGGGCGACGACGATGGAATAAAAATTAACAGAACAATAAATAATATACGTTATGCAGACGATACAGTTACCATTGCGGGCAATCCTGAAAGCCTGCAACGACTGATCAACAAAGTTGTAGAAGTAGGAGATCAGCTAGATATGAATTAACATTTCTAAAAATGAAGAATTTACTATGTAATCCAACATTAAACTTACAAATACGATACCGTTTCGTAAAGGCGTACCTACATTCAGTTCTCTTGCATGGAGCGGAAACATGGACACTAAAGGTGAATACCATGAACAGACTCGAGGCTTTTGAAATGTGGATCTTCCGCAGACCATTAAAAATACCATGGACTCAACATGTAGCTAATACTTAGACGTATGGGAAGGGAAAGGGAATTACTTACTACAATAAAGCAAAGAAAGACCGCTTATCTAGGTCACATTTACCGTAATAACAAGTACTATATCCTGAAATTGATAATCGAAGGTAAAATTGAGGGAAAACATAGACCTGGCCGCAGACAACATTCGTGCCTAAAAAAGTACGAGATTGGACTGGTATGAACACATCAGCTTTGATTCATGCAGCCCTGTATCGCAATAAGTATGCTGAAATTTTTGCCGACCTTCATTAAATGGAAATGGCACCTGAAGAAAAAGAGCTCGTCAGAATAACCAGGGTAATCCATATCAGCTGATTCAAGCAGTTTTTGATGAATATTGGAGTTTACCCTAAGCAGAAATTAATAACTTAATAGAAAGCATGTCTCGTCGAATTATTCCTTTTGTTTTGAGACTAGAGGTGGCAATAATGATTATTAAATTAACGAAAAGTGATTTTTCTTTCCTAAATTGCAACTAACATTACAGTATTTGTTTAAGAAAACGACTAATTAAACTACTTAAAAAAACATTGCAAAACTATTTAATAAAGTAACTATTGCTAGCGCCTCGTACTTGATGAAGCGTTCAAAAGTTTGCGTCTAGAACCAATGCAAATATCTCTAAGTAATGGTACTCTTCTGCAACATTACAACGCGTCGCCTCAATCTGCTTTTGAACGGTGAGAGCTTTTCAAGATTTAACGTTAAGTACCTATCCGCCACATCATCTTTATTTTCTCACCTATTCTTCACCGTATTTTTGTTTCACTTAATAATAAAAGAGGCAGTGACAATAAAGAAATATAATTGCTGCATGTGGTGTGATGCACATGAATAATAGAATATTTTTCTTTGTTGACTTTGAGAAATGATAATACATCTTTTAATTGCAACGTTTGATTATGCTTTGGTTTTTTTCTAGTTGGACATCCAGTTTGATATCATCACTTGCGGATGAAAATAAGGCGCTTTTAAAATTTTATTTACCAAGTATGAAACAAGACCAACGTATTGTGATGCATTTTTTACCCCACATTCTTTTGCATTCACTGCTAGAAGGCGGCATACGAACTGCAGAAAAAGCTCTATCAGAAATCCAAGCGATAACCAGTTCTTTCACCAAAGATAGAACCTTGGATGAGAAAGTATTAGAAGTAAGTAAAATATAATCCGTTTTACAAAGCTGATCTGTTAAATAATATTCAAATAAATACTAGAAAGAACTTTATTAAAATTGTAATTTTTTAGATGAGACCCATTCGTATTCCTGGGGTAGCCACTGAGACTCCTGTCATAACTCCCGAAGAAGTCAAACAGATGCAATGTACCAAAATTGTTTTTTTATTATTAGACTTTTTGGACCGTTGGGTGAGAGAATGGCAATGGCAAAAAGGAATTAAGGGAATTAATGATCAACATTTTCAGATAATTAAGGTAATCTTAAATTAAAACTATTTTCCAACTTTTCGGAAGTTATAATTATTTCGCTCAAGCATTTATTGGAGTTTACTCCTTAAGAATCGATTTTCATATATAAGCATGGTGTATGAAAATTTATGAGGAAAATCAAACTATTCCCCAGTACAGAGTATACACGGCGACATGTAAACGCTTGCGACATGTGTAAATGTGTATAATATAATCAGTGTGTGTGTGTGTGCGTGTGTATATATATATATATATATATATATATATATATATATATATATATATATATATATCTCAGTTCCGACGCAAGACGGGAGTTTATTCCTTACGAACGATTATAAAATACATAGATTAGTAATTAAATTATTTTGCTAAAAACTTTTTTATATAAAATAGCCCCCTCATAACTTTCTCTTATTAAAGGAACGCGCGGTACTGGTCAAAGAAATGTCGCGTTTTTTATTTCCGCCACTTTTTTTAGAAACTTCGGGCGGCGTGTTTGACGGGAACATTCGAGACTTCATTCGCGCCGTTATAAAATTCCGCCTGCTGGAATTGGAGTCAGTCTGAGATGTAACTTGAAGGCAATACGTCGATACAAAGTTTATTAATAAATATTACAAAATGAGTGTGGCGAAGAAAAGTAAAACGTATCACTTTAATAATGATTGAGAGAAAGAATTTTTCTTTTGTATGATAAAGGATATGTGTATTTGTCTCATTTGCCGTAGGTCAGTTGCAATACCTAAGCGTGGGAACATAGAGAGGCATCATAAAACGGTTCATAAAAACTATGAAAAGGATTTTTCCTCACAGAGTCAATTAAGAAAACGAAAATTATGTCATTTAATAACTTGTTTGAAAAAAACAAGACCACCCAAACAATCAAAAGCGATAGCGTCATTTTAAATATCTTATATATTGGCGAAACACAAAAAACCCTTTGGAGATGGACCAATTATGAAGGAAGCATTTATTGAAGCGGATGAGACATTGTTTAAAGATTTTAAAAATAAAACAGAGATTATGTCTGCTATTAAAGAACTTCAGCTATCTCGTCCAACTGTTACAAGGCGTGTTGAAGTCATGTGTCAGGACATGGCAGATAAACTTAAACATAATATTATGGAAAGTACATACTTTTACAGTTCGACGAATCCACCGATATGACAGATACTGCCAGGCTGTGTATTTTTATTTATATGGTATTCAATGACATGTCGACTAAGGAAGAGATTTTGACAATGATTCCTCTGAAAGGAAAGAACCGTGGCAAAGATATATATATATATATATATATATATATATATATATATATATATATATATATATTTATATATATATATATATATATATTTATATATATATATATATATATATATATAAAGTTTTCTACAAGCTACCTATATATAAATTAGTGTACATTACAACCGATGGAGCACCAGCAATGACTGGAATCAAAAACGGTTTTGTGGCATTGTGTCGAGCTAATGACGATTTCCCTTCATTTTTTTCCTTCCATTGCATTATACATCAACAAGTTTTGTGTTTAAAAGTTCTAAACATGGAGGAGATTATGGGCATTGCAATAAAAATTGTGAATTCCATCCGCGGACGTAGGTGGTTGAGTCGCGGGAAATTCCTAGAAAGGTTTTAAGAATTATTGCCCGAAATAAAAGCTTTTCTGGACGAAAGAGGTGATGACACTCTGATGCTGAAAAACGGAAAATGGCTGACAGATTTGGCATTTTTGACAGACATTACAATGCATTTAAACACCATTAACTTGGAGCTTCAAGGTAAAGGAAAAACTATTATTGAGATGATAAGCGCAATAAACGCATTCAAAAGTAAATTGCAACTTATGATAGATCAAATGAAAAGAAATGAACTGAAACATTTTCCGTCTTTGAAAGCAAGGATTCCTCAGTCGAATTATCATATTTATGAGGCAGAATTATCAAATATTTTGGGTCAATTCGAAACACGTTTTTATGATTTCAGTAAATTGGCGAATATCACATCATTTACATACCCCACAGGATGGAACCCTGGGGGACCCCGGCATTGGTTTTAAACGCATCAGAAGAAATACCGTCAACTGCCACATGTAAGGAGCGATCTTGCATGAAGCTCAAGAGCCATTGGCGCAATTTCGAATAATTAGAGGTTTTTCATTGCTATTTTAGAGCAGACCTACACTTACCTTGACTAAAAAATGCATATTATCTATGCCACGTATGCACCCTACCTAGACGACAATCCTGCATCACACATACTTGCGGCCTCTCAGAGTCTATCGATCGTAGTCTAACAATATTGAGGTAGATCGCCAGCTGTTCAAGTTTGAGCACCCCTGCTTTAAGTAATATAAAAATGCATTCATTTACCCCTATTTACTAATTTATGTATTTTATAATCGTTCGTAAGGAGTAAACTCCCGTCGTGCGTCAGAGCTGACACACACACATACACTTTTTTTTACCAAGTATATTAAAAACAATTTGTGGTGCTTTGAAAAATAGTTAATCTGGATTGTTATATGTCTCGTATGTTTTGATAGAAATTCTAGTTTGCTAATTGAATTGCTTTAAATAATAAAATATTAGGATTTGTAAATGTAGCAATACAATACAATTAGCGTCAATGTATGAATTAAAGATAACTAAAAATGATGAATGATCAAAAGCGGATTTTCATTGCACCTAAAAGCTAGATTTAGTAGGTATATTTTATAATTATATTTGTTTTATAGAGTTTTCAAAATGCACTATGCAAGTTGCAACTTGCAAAGTGCAATTACCATTGCGGCGAATATCCAAGAGCTTTAATGTATCTAGAAGATTATATTATGGAAAATAAATCTGAGCTGTCGAATAATTTATCATTCTTTGCGGAGGTCTGTAAAAATTTGTAATCTGATAAAGAGAATTTTGAAAAAATTATTAATATTTTTTTAAATTTAAATTGTTCTTTTCTAATTGTTAAAAATGTTTAATTGTGCAATAAATAATTGTTATTAAACACATGAAGATAATCTAATGTTATTCATTATATTAAAATATTGGTTCATTGAATATATTATTTTTTAACTCACATTTTATGTCACTGTATTTTCTGATGGTTTTGCTAAACCACAAAAAAGTTTTACAAATTCATTAAAAAAAACATGTTTTTGTCTTTGTTCTATATTTTATTGGTTTGAAACACTAAAGAAAATCTGTTAGTATTGATTTGAGTTTATTATATGAATTTTTGAAATGTACATAGAAAGGCACCATTTGAGAACTATTGGCATGCTAGAAAATGACGCTCAACATACAGATGTAACATTTGACACATCTCAAAGCGAAATTTTTCGCTTGGGTACTTGTGCCTTTAGAAACTGGAGATGTATCTGAAAGACACACAGGACGCACGAGATTTACAGCCCAAAATAAAGATCGTTCTTTACAATTAGCTGCAAGATATAACCATATACCTGAGTTACAAATGCTGCTGTTTTAAACATAAGTTTATTCCAGGACCAATATAAACCTAAGATGTCACTATTTAAAGAGAGGCAATCTCGCTGCTTGTTTAGCTTGTGTTGAGGATAATGTATTATGGTAAAATGTCCAATGGAGTCCCATTTGTTTTTTAGACGATACATCCTGACTTAAGACGTGTAAGACTATAGAGAGTATCGAGCAATCAAGCGCGATTGCAGAATGTACAAGAGGCTCATTCTTAGAAAAGAGATGCAGTAAAGGTTTGGAGCGAAATCAGCTTTGGGGGTAGGACCGATCTCGTTTTGATGCAAAAAATTTTAAATGCCAATTAGAACATTGTTAAAATACTTTGACCAGTTGTTCTTCATACTAATTCATGATACTTCACGATCACTTGTTGCGGCATCAATGACTACCTTTCTTGATGAATAGTATCAAAATATTACCGTATTCTGCGCAATTACCAGACCTAAATCCAATAGGTGGCAAGAGTTTTCAGGACAGCCAATATTTATTTGAAACACTGTAGGAAGCACAGATAGGTTAGGTTATGCAATGTAGAACTTATAAATAATCGAAAAGGGCACATCACTTATTTATTTTATTTTAAAATAAAATTGAATTTAAATTTGAGTTAAGTTTTTCTATATTTGTGTTGAACATTTTTTTTTAAAAATGGGTTCTGGTTTGAATAAACTTTGTCACAATTGATTGATTTATTATTTATCAGCTGCAGAACCTTAATTTACTTGAAAATTTATAACTCATAAAAGTATATCATTAGATTATTTTCATGTGTATATTTTGCATTCCTACTTTTTTTTATTAGGCAATTATATTTATTAAATTATTATTTTAATATTTGTCTTATACAGTTTTAAGCGTGGGTGATATTTTAAAGATCACACAAAAATTGAATATTTTCAGATTTATGCGCAATTAGAGGAGCCTGATGGTGTGGATGGTGTAATGGCTCTTCAACAAAACGAACCATCTTTGGAACAAAAAATTCTTGCTTTAGAAGTTTCTGGTAAACTCGCAGATGTAACAAACTGTTACGATAGAATGCCGCAGCCTCTAGAACTTCGTCATATTCAGGTTTACATATATTTTATTGAATTAATAATTTATTTATATCATTAAATAAGTAGCAAAACAGAAGTCATTCTTAAATGGTTTTTAATTTGAAATATTTTTTTACCCATGTATTACATTGCATATAGTAAATTCAAAACCAAGTTAAATACACGTCACACAATTTAATAGCGTTACAGCTACACACCTTTGCCAAATTGTCGTAATTATAGAAGAATCTAGAAATTATAGGAAATTAAAGTTGTTTTCATTAAAAACTCTTACCATTTGAAATATGAAACAATTTTTTTCTTTATTTTTGTAAATAAATAGTACGACAGCATAAGCTGTCATAGAATGGTGTGTTCAAAGTCTTCTTCTTCTACTTCTTGAAGATCTGTCGATCTGTTGCTGTCTCTGCATCTTTTCCTGGGAGGTAGATTGCCAACTACCTCTCTATCTTTTAGGTGGCCTCCCGGGAGGTCTTGATCCGGGCGGGTTGTTTTCTAGGACTATTTTCAGAAGTCTGTTTTCGTCCATCCGTCTTACATGGTTGTACCACTGCCTCTTACGTTATCTTCCCCATCTCACAATATCTTGTATTTCGCATTGTTCTCTGATATACGTTTCTTACTCTGTCTCTTCTTGTTTTCCCCACTATTGTTCTCAGTGTTTTCATTTCGGCCAATGTTAGCATAATTTCGTCTTGTTGGTGTCTTCGCGGATTTCTGTACCGCACGTCATGATTGGTCTGATACAAGTCTTGTAGATTCTAATTTTGCTATCCTTGCGCATGTACGGGTTGGACCAGACTATATCTCGTAGGCATCCTGATAATGCGGATGCTTTGTTAATCGGGCTCCTCAGGTCTTTAACTGGGTCATGGGAGCTTGATATGTCTATGTCCAGATATCTGAATTGCATCTCCTGTTCTATGGGATTGTCCTCCACCACTAGCTTACATCTGAGCGGATCTTTCGCGATTGTCATACATTTGGTTTTGTTGATAGAAATATTCATATTGAGTTGGCGGCTTACTTGGAAAAACTGAAAGAATTGTCTCTGTAGGTCGTTTTCTGATTCGCCAATAATTGCTGCATCATCGGCGTAACACACCATACCAATTCTTTTGTTGCCCAGTCTGCATCCGAGGTTAATATCTGTTATTGTGTTTAAATTACTTTAAATAATTAAATGATATCAAAACATAACTTGTAAAAAACACCAAATTTCGCAACTTAGTTCTTCTACCGTTGTGTTAAGTTGTGAGATCCATGTAATACCAAGTTGGTTAATTTACTTAGTCCCTACTGAAGGGTCCTTTTGTCTTAAGTTATAACGTAATTAGCTAACCTAACATCTTATAGTGACCATATCAGTTTTAAAAAAAAATTTTGTTTTAAATAAATAGATTGACTTGGCAATCGCACTAAACAATCCAATTTAATATAATATGTATTACTTGTGAGATACATTGTGTTTTCATGCGATGGCCAAGTCAATCTATTTATTTAAAACAAAAAAAGGTTTTTAATACTGATATGGTCACTATAAGATGTTAGGTTAGCTAAATACGTAATAACTTAACACAGAAGGACCCTTAAGTATGGACTGAATAAATTAACCGACTTGGTATTACATGGATCTCACAACTTTTTATGGTAGAAGAACTGAGTTGCGAGACTTTTTTACAAGTTGTTTTTGATGGCATCTCATTTTTTGTAGATAGTCCTACTTTTTTTTCTTTCCGGTACTTTCTACTTCTTGAATACCAACAACGGATTTTCTTAGAGCCCACTCTCTGTCTCATGAGCTTTTCTTATTTTTGTAGGTAGTTTTCCTCTTTTCTTTTTCTTTTCCGGTTTACAAGTTACCTTTGAACATAATTATATCTAGGTACCTATATAGTAGCGTGGTAAGAGTTTGAAATGCCTTGTCATCCCCATTTTTGATAAACACCGGACTTAAATAGGGAGATGCTATGTCGCCACTACTGTTTAACATTGCTCTGGAAAAGGCAGTGCGATCAGCTCGCATTGACATGCAAATGTTTGCAGCAGATGGGCTCAGCTGTGCTTGCTTTTGCAGACGACATTGATATAGTAGGGAGAAGCACCATAAAAGTAAAGGAACAATTCATTAAACTAAAAAAATGGGTCTTAATATCAATGAAATAAAAACCAAGAGACAGAACTGGACAAAATGTCACAATAGGCGAATTTAACTTTAAAAGAGTTCAGACTTTAAATACCTAGGCGCCACGCTAAATGCCGATAATGACATACTGGAAGAAATCAAGACTAGAACCCTTAGTGAAAATAGATGCATGTACGCGCTAAATAAAGCATTTCAAAGCAAGAATCTGTAATGAAAATCTAAGGTTCTCCTGTACAGAACGATAATTAGACCTATCATCATGTACGTGAAACATTAACACTGACAAAAGCGAGTGAGTATAAATTAGTGTGTTTCGAACGGAAGATTTTGAGAAGAATCTTTGGACCACTATTCAACCCGGAGACGCAGAGATATCGCATAAGAACTAATCGCGAACTAAATCAACTCTACCAAGACCCGGATATTGTACGTGAGATAAAATCCCGAAGGTTACGTTGGACTGGACGTATACAAATACAGCCAGATGAAAGTTTAGTAAAACTAGTGTGGCAGAGTAACCAGCAAACAAGAAGGCCCCTCGGAAGACCACGGCTAAGATGGCGCGGCAACATCAAAAGCGACCTTGAAGCAATGGGGTATGAAATGGATACCCAACTAATGACCAACCGAGAGGAATGGAGGCAAATTGTCCGGTCATCCAAAACCCACCAAGGTAGTGCTACGGAGTAGTAGAGTAGTAGTAGTAGTATCTATCTATACCTATTATTCCATTATATTATACATATACAGGTACACTGATTCATTCAGTTTTATCCACAACGAAGTTTTAGGGGGGTCGGAAATGACCCGAACTGCTTCGAGAAAAGGATGGTACGGCCGTGTCGCTTTTTTGCTCGACTTGGCGGGGGCACTGCTGTGCCCTCTGACAATGTTGTTCATACTAGAAATGCATAAACATTTAAAAAAAGCCGACAAATAAAATTTTAAACACCGCTACCAAGTAAACTAAACGTTTTTAAAATAATGAGTTATTTTTTTAGGGTTTAGCGCAGTGTTATCTCGACTTAGATAACGTTAACACAGCCCTAAATTTCGTAAGAGGTGCTTTAGACGACCAACCCGATTTCGGTAATATGTTGTTGGAAATGCAAGCTGAACCGTTATGGAGGTTGGGTCGTTATGACGAGTTAGATAAAGCTTTAAAAAATCCGGATTTGTCAAGAAGTAGAATTTGGGGAGTGCAAGTTGGAAAAGCCTTGTTACACATGAAAAACGGTAAGTAAATAAATTTAATTTTACTGCAAGTGCGGAAAAACTATTTAAATTATATCATTACGAGTGAACATCTAACCTAAACCAGAACTACGAGAACAAAAATTTCTCGTTCCACAACTGTGTGACTGGAACTATGAAGACATTTCGGGGAAAGTCCAACCCTAGTATTTTATTTTTTACAAGTATATGATTAGAAAAATTGTAGGTATTTGTAAAATTTTTGACACCCAACTAAAGAGTAATACTAATTATTATTAATTGTAAAAAATGGATTTTATTGTGCGAGAAATATGTTTTATTTAAAATATGATTTTTAGGCGAAAGAATCGATTTTAAAACAACGCTCGACAGTCTAATGATGCAACAAGTACTGTCTTTTGGAGCTACAAGTTTAGAAGAAGGTGCTTACAAAAGCGGTTATGGTTACATTTCAAAATTCCACGCATTAAATGAACTTCAACAAGTTGAAAAATTAATTTCTGATTTATTAGTCAATTCAAATAAAGACGAATATGCTGAAAACGCGATGAAAAAACTTTTAAACGAATGGACGCTACGTATGAAAGTAAGAGACCTGTAAAATGTTTACATTTAAAAAAGTATTTCAGGAAAAAATTATTTTTAACTGTACCTACCTCAAACAAACTTTTTATAAATAATTATTTTGTAATTATTCAATGTATGTAATTAAGTATTTTGCACTGATTTAGTAACCGGTGGTATTTTTAGGTGGTCCAAGAATCCGTTAGAATTGTAGAACCTTTGTTGTGTTTGAGGCGAGTTTCTTTAAATTTGGCCAAAAACATCGCTGAAGAAAAGGTTCAAAATGCTGTTCCGTATTTGAATTCTTTAATTGGAGAATGTTGGTTGTTAAGTGCCAAGACTGCGAGATCTGCTGGGGTAAGTTAATAATTTTCACTTCTATAGTCCGTACACAATTTGTTGATAGCTCACTGCAAGTTTGACCCTCATTAGAGAACTGAAATACAGAGAGGACAGGTAGTATGATATAATAACAAAAACCAACCTAAAACTGGCAGTTTAAGATGTTTTCGACTAACCCACCTTGTATCTGAATAAATACAATACAGCTATAGAACTTTTAATCCGATTATGTAGGTATTTTGAGTGGAAATGACTGACCAGTGTCGTTGAGTATATGATTAAAACATTACGTTACTTTAAATAAATAAATATATTAATATTCTTAAACTGTAGGTACTGTAAATTGTATTTTTATTTTAATAAAATTTCTTTATTTTATTTAAAAATAAAAAGTTACTTGCAATTTGTAAAAGATACATTTATTTAATTAATACCTATTTTTAAATGATATAAACTACGATTACTTACAAAACTATTCAAATTCAAAATAAACAGGATCATCTTCGGAATCCGAGTCGTCTTGCAGGTTAATAATTAGCGGTTGTGTCTCTACAGTCGCATCAATTATATTGTCAAGATCCCACATTTTTTGTTCTTCTATTACATGTCTTACTGCATCTCGCCAATTTTGTTCTGTAATATGTTGTAAAGACTCATATAACAATTCACGTACAGCTTGTATTTTATATGACGTATTTTTTCTAGCCACATAGCTTTTCATTTGTGCCCAAATGAGTTCAATTGGATTTAATTCGCAGTGGTAGGGTGGAAGTCTAAGGACTGTGATGTTTCGTCTTTCCGCCATTTTGTCAACTACGTATTTCTTGAACTTAGATTTGTGTTGCCGGGCAATTTTTAAAAGTTCTGCTTTAACCATTCCATCTTTGTAAGGCAGGGACTTATTCCGCAGCCATTCAATGATATCCTGTTTCTTCCACGCAGTCGTTGGAAGTCTTTCTACTAGTCGTGAATGATAAGGTGCATTATCTAATACTATAATTGAGTTTGGTGGTATATGTTCAATCATCTGCTCAAAATACTCTTCGAAAACATCAGCTGTCATCTCCTCGTGATAGTCTTTTGTGCTTTTGGATTGAAATTCCAACAAACCATGCTTAGCAAATACTTTTTCACTGCCAATGTGAGAAACTATTAATCTACTGCCTTTACCAGAGGGTGGGGAAATACCAGTAGACCAACCTTCCATAAAGGCTTGCCTGGAGCTTGATATATTTTTATCTGACCAAATTTTTGTGAGAGTATGACCTGCGTTTACCCACGTTTCGTCCTGATAGTAAATTGGCTTTCCTTCAGCCCGAAATTTTCGTATAGATCTTAGATACTTTCTTCTCCAACATATTATCTCTTCCCGGTCAATCAAAAGTGATTTTCGGTCTGATTTCTCCCACCGGAAATTTAATTCTTTTAAAACTTGCCACAATTTGGTTCGTCCGACATGAGGCAAATCCGGGTCGTCTCTAACTTCTTGTAAAATTTTGTTTAAGTTGGGTATTTCTTTTTTGTAAAAAAATTCGTGAATTTTCCTTCGAATACCATTTTTGGCAAATTCATCAATTTCAATAGGTTTTCTCCCCCTCTTTAAGTATTCGTTTGTATTTGGGTTAGCTATACCTTGTTTTTTTCTTTCTGATAGGAACCTATATATTGTTGACTCCCCTACGCCCGTCATGTGGGCACAACTCTTGATTATGTTCTGAACAGTGTTTGTGGGATTCTGAGAAAGCAGAGCATCGTGAACGTTCAAAACAATAGTCTTCTCTCTTGGTGAATAGACAGACTTACTGACTGTACGCAACAGTACCGGTGTAAAACTTGATGATGTTGATGATGATGACGAAGCCATCGCAAGCAATCAAACAAAACAAGCAGGAACGAAAGGTACGTATATGTTTGTAGGAATATGAAAAAAAGTTACTCACGCACTGCACAAAATTCGCAAAATAAATATTAGAGACGTTAATTACTGCCGTAGACGCCGAAACACCAACGAGCCGTAAATTAAATGCGATCAAAAACGTACTAAACCTAATGAGGGTCAAACTTGCAGTGAGCTATCAACAAATTGTGTACGGACATGAATAAACACCTCAGGAACCTCCGCCTATGATTTTACGACTATTACGGCCGTTTTATGACTTGGACGCACATTTTGTGCTATCGACAAATTATGAACGGACTATAAATAGATAAATTCGGTTCTCTACTTTTTTATGGATCACTTTGTGTAGGTGTTTTAGTTGTGTGTAGTGATCTACCTAAAAAAATTCATAGCCGTGTAACATCTTGGAAACCATTCAACTTTTCCCAATTTTTGGGAAAAACAAAACAAACACTATTGACTAATACAATTCCCTTATTTAACCCCCGTGGGGATGATTTTCCAGATATCCTTTCCTAGTGCTCACCTACGTTATACAGGGTGTTGATAAATAAGTGCGACAAACTTCACGGGTTGATTTTGTATAAAAAAATAATGACAGTCCGCAAATGCTTCGTTTTCAGAGATACGGGTTTTGGTTTAATGTTATTGTATTAGATAGTTCTTGATAATGTATTAAAGAAATAAAAAATACGCGTTAAGATGTTTTATTTTTTTGCATAAAAACGGTGCTCTATACGAAAAAAGGCAAGAGAGATTTTTTGTTGGAAATTTTCCGAGGAATTCATTGTTTTTAATTTAAAATATCTGTGGCGTAACATTTTTTTTATTTAAAAAAATTGGGATCATTACCCTATGCGCACCAATGATGAACATAAAATTATTAATTGCATGTCAAAAAATGCGTAATAACTACCTCTTAAAACCCACCAAATTTCATTTGCATATCTCGACCGGTTTCGGAGCAATAAATAAATCGTCAGTTTTTAAGAAAAACTGTATCTCTGAAGCGAAGTATTTGCGGATATACGTTTATATAGCAAACTGTTTTTTATGCAGAATCACCCCCTAAAGTTTGTCGCACTTATTTACTAACACCCTGTATGAGGAACTCCTGTGCAAAATTGCATGTTTTTAGATCTAACCGGTTTAAGCTGTGTGTTTATAATCAGTCAGTTTTAGAGTTTTATTAACTAGATTAAAATGGAAATATCCTTAATTTAATCTGTCTTAACGGCATTTATTTATTTTTATTTTTCATAAGAAAAAAAGATATATATATTTATTTTTATTATTTAGTATCGCATCATGTAGTATTTATTGTTCATTTATTAAAAATAAAGATGTCTATGTTTCCTTACAGCCAAAGTGGAAAAACATTTTTTCCGATTTCTATTAATTTTAGAATTTCTTCTGTTTTTATTGAATTATACAGGAATAGTTACATCCAAAATGTAAATTTTAGGGCCCATTTTAAAAATGCATTGTTCAACGATCGAAATATTTTTT
Organism: Agelastica alni; assembly: GCA_950111635.1. NCBI lineage: Eukaryota > Metazoa > Arthropoda > Insecta > Coleoptera > Chrysomelidae > Agelastica > Agelastica alni. Next base: position 50,475,120 of record OX467712.1, on the reverse strand, counting down.
TGAATCAGTTTATAGAGTTAATTATTTGTTTTAATTTGTATATTGGGTTTGTTGTCTCATAATTCGATATAATTTTGTTTACATAAATTTAATTTATTACCACACAATTGTCAATTATTACCCTATTAACTTTGCAATCGCGGTGACAGAGGGTTATTGTTAATGTATAAAAGAAAGTATCAATTACAAATATATATTCCATTAATGTTTGTTTTTATTATAGATGCACCAGCAAGCATACACGTACACTTTGAAAGCGGATGAGTATGCACCCCCAACTTTATTTTTGGAAAAAGCAAAACTATACTGGTTAAGAGAAGAACATGAACAAGCTTTGCATTGCTTAAGAAGGGGTCTAGAAGTCATTATGCCAGAAGGAATTTCCCCAGACATGCTCACCATTCATCAAAAGTATACATTAATTTAGCTACTCTTATATAGTACAATCTAAACTCTTCACCTATTTAACATTATACAAGTTACAACTCCTTATTTGTTTCCTTATATTGTGAAATTTCAATCTTTAGAACCCTCTTACACAATGTTTTCTGTCTTACTTAATATTTAGTTAAATCCTCTATCAACCAACTTTTTAATTACCCTCACTGTCTTTAGAAAAACATTCTTACTTTTATGTGGATAAAAGAATAGAAACATACTTTCATCCAATATTAGTTTTTTATTTTGTATTAAAAAAAAAATTAAAACCAAAAATGATGTAGTTATTACTTTAAGAAACTATATAGATCATTTCACCAATATACGACTTAATAGGCGCACTGTGTTGAGAAGTACATTTGTAAATTAATATTTATGATTATGCTTTTGTTGAGAAGTTTTATTTTTAATTTTTGCTCTCGATGAGTTTTTTGGTTAGAAATAGGCACATATTTAAAATTTCCAAATGGTACGGAGCATTATCTAATACAATGACAGATGGTTCACGTAACGATGGTAATAGTTTCTCTTTTAACCATTTCACAAACATCTCTGTATCCATATTGTCATGATAATCGGCCGATTTTGATTTTGACAAAAATAAAAGATCCTCCCCATCAACAAAACCATGCTTTCCACCTGCATGTACAATAATGTGTCTTTTTCCTTCACCGTCGGTGTGTGTTATAGACTTTATGTTCTAAATTATTTTTTTCCACCTTAAACAAAAATCCAAGTTTTGTCCAGATAAGCAATTAAAGAGCATTCTTGTTTATAGCGAGTTTAATTTCTTAAAAATTCAATTCTTTTGTGCACGACTCTAGCTTTTTCACACAAGGCCTTTCGGTTGTCCTCATTTTTAAACTTAAACCCTATATGTTTCAAAATTCTTCAGACACTCGTCTAGAAATTTTAAATAAATACTTTTCTTTCATTTTTTTTAATATTAAATCTAAAGAGACATGTTCTTTTTTTTTACGCATTCTGTACACAATGTCTCGAATTTCAACAGTCAACAGTCTTTGGATGTCGGCGGGGTCTATATTTTTTAACTTTTTGTTTACTATTTCCATCTTTTACACTTTTTAAAACTGAGGTTAGTTTAGTTTTACCAATACTCATCGCATCACACACACGCTCACGTATAGATAAAACTGGTAGCAACGGATCTCCATTGTTCTTTTCTGCAATAAAATAAGCTTGTACATTCAATATTATTGCATCTACATCTAAAACACGTCGCGATATTTTATTGGTCTATTAGGTACACTATTTGGAATTTCAATCTGTACTATACGATTTTAATGTCGGTACCCACTACAATGATAACCCGGGATTACAAATTACTTTTCTAGAAATCTAACAAAAATGAATCAAACAAGCCAAATTAAAGCTTAATAACTTAGTTAATTAGTGAAATTTGTTTGGATTACTTACCTACTTCTCTTAATATGTACAATAAATAAAGTTATTAAGAACAGATTTGGTTCCAAAATTAACCGTGTTAACAAATAAAAATATTGATCCTTAATTTCCAAACAAGAAGTCCCTTATGAAATAAAATTCGTTACCTAGGAAATTTGTTTAAAAATATTAGGGTAATTTACTTTCATACTTCTTAAATGTACAGTTTCTAACGATAATCCGAAACCACCGTATATTCGTGAAATATGCTATAGTTCTATTGGTACATTTTTAAAATTAGAAGTATATTTTTTAAAAATTATATTATTTAATATAAAAAATATTTTATTATTATAATATTCGAATTGGTGGTATTTTTTTAGAAAAATTTGTGCAGAAGCTAAACTTCTTATAGCTTCTTATAATGATGAAATATCAAACGTCAGCGTCGATGTCAATCGACAAAATTTCAAGGAATCGGTGGAGATGTTTAAGGAATGGGAAAAAAGTTTGGTAAGTGTTCAACATAAATTATCAAGTGTTCAATATTTAAAACGAAATATTAAATTATCTTATTAATTATGCTAATATCTTTTCTCTCATTGGAAGATTTAGTAGTCAAACTTTCATAATCCAGCTGTTCTGAATCCTCACTGTTTTTTTTGATGATGTGAACAATTCTTGTTTAAAATCTTATAGTTTACCGATCCAGATATATTAGATAAGAGTACCTATAACACTTTTCAATTATAAGAAAATAGCCTTATACTGATCATAAATGTTTGTGTCTGGCATAGCGTATGTTTACTGGAATATGTACAGTACAAGCACAGTAATGCATACTCGGCAACAGCGCATCGCCTTCATTTTGGTTCGCTTCAAACCACTTGGCTTAGTGGGATGAGATAAAGTGATAAAATAGAATTGTTATTTTGTTTTTATTTCGTTTTATTAATAAAATAACAACGAAAGAAAGAGCACTACCTTTTTAACATACATTAAAGGTTACAGTCATGCCGACCAATCTAGTGCGGAATAATCTGCGCATGCTCCATATTTGGTTTGTCTCCTGTTTACCGCGTTTTGTTTAGTATTCTTATGCTGTTAATTTCTATTACTTTACTTTTTGAATTGCGATATTTTATTTTAATTTGGCGGTTTAACCTTTTTTGTGCTACAAACAAGAGTAATTACTATTAATTTGTGGATCAAATATGGTAAAATAAGTTATATCTTATAGCAATGAATAGTTTTTTTAACCTTAAATTTATTGTTAGCGATAAATTGGGGTCTTTTCTAATACGTCCCCGCATTTTCAAACTTAACCAGGTACTGTTGGTGCTAGGTTAAGACGTAAGGTTGGGTTAGGCTAAATTATTAATTAATATTATTAGCCTAACCTAAACTAACAGTACCTGGTGAAGAACTTTGAAAATACGGGGACGTATTAGAGAAGACCCATAAATTGGTTTGTCATGGTTGCGAAAAAAAATGTAACAGAATATCGACTAAAAATCGACATATTAAAAATATACACCACGAAAATGTTGAAAAAAACAGGAGCCAAACCAAACATGGAACATGCTCTTATTGTTCCGCAATGGATTGGTCAGCCTATAATATATTCTTACCTTTTTCATTCCATAAATGTTCACATTTACACCACACAAGAAAAATTTCAAATAATTAAATGGAAAAAAGCACCGTTACCAATACTAGCGCATTGTTGTTATATTTTGTCAATTATTTATCACAGCTCATGCCAGACATACAAGTTTAAGATCTGTATATAAAATATTTCATCTATAATAAGCGGGTTCTGTATAAACGCGAATATTTAGCAACTATATTTTTATAGTTTTTTACAAAAAAACATTTTAAACATTTATAATAATTCACGACGTTTACATTCATAAAAGTTTAGTTTGATATTGCCCTGTTTACATGTTATTATATTTATTTTTATAAAGCAACCTCCATAAAATTTCAAGTTTTATTCAGATTGTAGGTAATACATTACCCCTTTTTTAGGTTTGTCTAGCTCATTACTTAGATAAACTATTCCAAAGTTATGGCAGGTTGGAGAAAGACTCGCGAGGCAGCGATATGCAGGTTCAAATGATGAATTACTTTGGAAAATCCTTACAGTACGGTACAAATTACATTTATCAATCCATGCCTCGCATGTTATCTATATGGTTCGATTATGGCACCAGATTACTAGAAGTTACTGAGAACAGCGTCAAAGAAGAAAGAAAGATTATTCTTCTGCGGATGACCAAACTTATCGATTCGTTCGTGGAAAGATTACCCGCTTACATATTCTTGACTGCGTTCTCTCAGTTGGTGTCGAGAATATGTCATCCCCAAAAAGAAGTAAGTACATCTACAATTTAAACAGAATAAAAGCTACAATTCGAGCCATCACTTATGTTGCACCTACTTAAAGTTACTAAGTTTAACTTAATCTAATATCATCATTAGTTTATACGACGTTCTATGTATCAAAATTGAAATTACGAACTAAAATTTTCCGTGCAAATTTTATAAGAATATTTTACCAAACAATGCCAACACAAGGTTTGTTCCAACTATATAGTCACGGTCATGCGCAATTGATAAAACAAGTTCTAGCTGTGCAGCAACAGCTTTCTGTTCCAACCATCTTGGGATCGTTCGTGAACCAGTTTTTCAACGGTAATTTCGGTGCAATGTAGAAACTGTTTGAACTGACACACCCATTGGGTATAACATCAGCAGGAAACTGAAACTTATTTTTTATTGATCACAAAGCTGTTCAATATTCAGATTTTTTAATATTACTCGAGGACCAAACACCGTTTTAGGTAATACAAAAGCTGCGGGTTGGAACAAACCTATTATATCCTATTAGTTATGCACCACCCAAATAAAAAAATCCTCTTGAGAGTGTTACTAACAAAAAATGTTTTAGGTATACATTATGTTAAAATCTATCATCATAAAATTGATACAGCAATATCCTCAACAGAGTATGTGGATGGTAATCTCTGTAATCAAATCCAGCTATCCAATACGTTCAAAAAGATGTGCAGAGATTCTTTGCGATCCACGTTTAAAAGTGACAAGTCTTACAAAATTGATTAAAGATTTTACTAGTCTAGCTGAAAAATTAATAGAGTTGTGCAATAAGGAGATTAGTTCTGATGTCAAAACTGCGAGTGTCACTTCTTTAGTTAGAAATCTTCCCAGGTAAAAATAAAAATGTATTTTTTACTGATTTATTTAATTTTAAAAATGATTACCAAATGATTTATTGTTTATTTTAACGATTTACTGATGATTATTGACCAATTTTCTGGCAATTTATCGAAAAGCTTAAGGAAGTTGCCTCCACACCGTCTAGTTAAAAATTTTTGGTTTAGAACCCACACAAATATATTAGTAGACTAAGATTGAAGTTTATATATCTTATACTTAAATATTCTATAAATACAGAATGACACTGTGTCAAATTTCACGACAGTGATCTACTCGATTTCTTTTTTTTTTATTCCAAAAAACCATCAATATTTCTTATTTTGCAACAAATCTCAATAATCATACAAAGTAGACCCCACAAACCCTGTGTATGGACAAAAAGAAACCCGGATGCGTTATATCCACAATTTATGGGGGGTTGCCATGTAAAAAAACCACTTAGTTATGTAATTTATTTTGAAACCTACCTATCATTTAAAAAAAGTCAAGTCGTTAGCTTGGATAAAAAAGTTATGAAGCTTGCACGCACTTCTGGGTCACCCTGTATATACCTACACTATGAAGTATATTTTTGTGATTGACAACGTCACATATATATTTTCATGGGTAGATATAATTTTATATTTTATGATGAATACATTCCGAATAAGTTTTGTCTTTGATAATATATTTTATAGGAAATAAACCAAGTGTTGAACAACTAAAATTTACTTTTAGTACATACATATAGTCACGGCTTTTTCCAGCAGTGGTAGGCAGAGACCACTGCTTTCCACGATTATTAAACATGTCTTTTTCTTCTTCTATTTTTATTAGCGCCTTCATACAGGCTAGCCGGTGGCTGGTACTCTTGACCTGGCCTTTCTTCAAAACAATATAGATCTGGTCGAGATACGTTCGACCTCTACCGAGTTGCCCATTCACATAAATCTGTTGGCGACCACACAATTTTTTCTGTATTTAACCGCGTGTAATAATTCCTCCACATTCATGTTTGTCCAGTCTCGAATATTTCGTAGCCATGACATTTTTTTTCTACCGATTCCCTTTTTACCTTCTACTCCACCTATCATAATGACCTGCAATAACCTGTATTTTTTGTTCCGCAATTTGTGTCCAAGTTATGCTGTCTTGCGTACTTTGATTGTTCATAACAAGTTTTTCTCTCGACCCATCCTTCTCAGCAGTTCCTCGTTGGTGACTCTGGCCGCCCATAAAATTCTCAGCATTTTTCTATACACCCAAAGTTAAAAGGCTTCGATTTTCTTTATTATTTATGCTTTTAACATCCATGTTTCCACCCCGTAAAGTAGTTGGGACCAGACATAACATTCTACAAATCTCAATCTGAGCGTAGTATTTAGATTTCCGTCACATAATAATGGTCCGAATTTTAAGAATTCTGTCCTTGCTATTTCTATTCTTACCCTGATCTCCTGATCTGGATCTAATTCGGAGTTGATGTGGGCTCCCAGATATTTGTATTTTTACTTTTTCCATTTAAACCATCTAAGCATTCCTTTTTCTATCTTTGTTACTTAATGCTTCACACCACACCGTTCACTTTTATCAAAATATTTATCTTTTTATCCAGTCACTCCAGCTATACTTCTAAGACTACTCATCTTCGCAGCGTTGATCTTACTTTCATGCTTCTTCTGCCAAACCCAACATTCACTACCCTACATATGTAAGTGTAGGGAACAGGACTCCTCTATCCACAGCCAGTCGTGCTTTTTTTACACGTTATTGCTGCTCATAAAGTTATACAGGGCTCTATTCATTTGTTTCCCTGACAACACCATTCGCTTAATATTAGTCTCTCTTAACTTTAAACCCAAGTATACAAACTCATTCGCTTGTTCCACTCTTTCTCCTTCAATCAGCACCTTGCAGATTGTCATACTTTCTTCTTTTTTAAAAACCATTACTCTTATCTTGCTTGCATTTAATTTCATCCCTTTGATGGTGAGCTAATATGACTTGATTATTTAGTAAAAATTTCAATGCAATTGATTCGTATTTTTCGCGCTTTTTCTTTCGGTACGCCGCTATCTTTATTATTACAATGTCTCATTTTTTCACGAAAGTCCCCCCTTCCGCTTGTTTTTATTTGAACTCTTGGTAATTTGAAATTTATTTCTGGTCCCTTGAGTTTCAAATTATCGAGAGTCTACTGTACAATGTATTATGCATTTGATTACATATAGTCCAATTTTTAAACGTTTCTTAAATTTTAGCAATAGCGAGGCAACTAAAATAAAATATGAGTGAAAAATTTAACTTTCTCGTACCAGGTATTACATAATGTTGAATATGTTCTTGAAATATCTAATAAAATTTTTTTTATTAAATATAACTCTTTAATGAACAGAAATTAATCGTTCAGTAATCTTTTGCTGTCCCTTTAGAGTTTAGACTATAAAAGTTTATTGCCAATAGATTGTAGAAAAAAATTAAACTCGTAAGGATCCTTAACAATTTTAGTAATGCTACTTTTCAGATTACTGGAAAGGGACGACTTCAGTGAAATAATGATGCCGACATTTAAATTACGAAAACTTATTCTACCAAATCCAGATTGTAGTAATCCAACCCATAATCCGTTCCCAAACGCGTACGTGTACATTATAGGAATAGAAGATGAAGTACAAGTATTACAAAGTTTACAAAAACCAAGAAAAATTTCTTTAAAAGGATCCGATGGAAAAAAGTAAGTAAATATTTATCATTTTTGATATACTCAAAAACATTTCATTTCTACACATTCAAAAATGCAATTCGTAAATAATTAATTCATCCAACGCTTTTTGAGTAAAATATACCTGTCTTAAAAGAGATACTTTAAAAAATACCTTAATTGATATTTAAAAAAAAAGTGTAGTTTATTTTTTGTAAAAATAGTTTTTAATCTTAAAAATATTATGTATAAACGAGTACAATGGAAACTGGGAAAGTTTTGCAATATTAGGCAACCACGTGTCGCAACAGTCTGCGTGTTAGTGCATGTTGAGACGTATTCATACTTGTAGACTATCCGCTTTGCCAAGTCTTTGGGCTCAATTGTTTGCCAGCAGTGATATTTTCATCGACTGTGAGAAAGCAACACACAGCCCTGTTTAACATCCTAAAAGAGAAGGGCCTCGATAATAACGACATCCAGTTCCTGAAAAGTTTGTACTGGAACCAATTCACAGCCAGCAGGGTCGAAGGGGACAAAACGGAGGATGTACCCATTCATAGAGGAGTGCGACAAGGATGCGTTTTATCGCCCTTGCTATTCAATATATATTCTGGCTACATATTAGATAAAGCTCTACCAGGTATGGAAAACGGCATTAAAGTAAACGAACATCATAGAATCATTAGAGTAGGAGAGTCCCTAGGCATTAAAATTAATACGAGGAAAAAAAAATCTAAAACGTATCCGAGTTCAAGTATTTAGGTACTTGGATAACATCTGATCTGAATCCTAATACAGAAATTAGATCATGCATAGAACAGGCCAGATCAGTATTCAACAAAATGCGCTTTGCAACCGATCACTGAACTTGAAATTACGCCTAATGTTTGTAAATTGTTGCGTCTATTCCGTTTTACTGTACGGATGCGAAGTCTGGGCCCTAAAGGCCGACACACGAAGGCGACTAGAAGCATTCGAGATGTGGGTGTACAGAAGGCTCTTAAAAATACACCGGATAGACCACATTAGTAATGAAGAAGTCATGAGAAGAATAGGTAAGGACAGATAATTAATAGCTACAATAAAGAAGAAGAAAACCGCGTACTTAGGACGTGTAATTCGGAGTGATAGAATAAAGCTGCTGAAAATAATAATGGAAGGCAAAGTAGAAGGCAGGCGAGGTATAGGAAGGCGCCAATCTTCTTAGTTAAAAAATATAAGAGACTGGACCGGACTAGATTCACACTCCTTATTCCGAGATGGAACCGAAAGAAGTGATAGTTTAAGTGCGTGCTATGACATCTTTCTCACGAAATCATATTCGAGTGGTTTTGCGGTATTATTTCGCTCGTGGTTTAAACACAAACCAGTGCTTAGAAGAAATGACTCTTGCACTAGGTGGTGATTGTCCATATCGTACGACTATATTTGGTGGTACAGGAAATTCCAAAGGGGAAATTTCAGTCTGGCGGACGTGAGAAGACGGGGAGGCCGCCAACGTCCGTTACGGAGGAAAACGTTACTACTGTGAGGAAAATGCTTGACCAAGACAGTCGAGTGACTTACCACCAGATCAAGGAAACCTTAGGCATAAATGCACCAGCAATTCGTGAGATTCTGAACGATCATTTGCACGTGACGAAAGTTTGTTCTCTCTGGGTGCCGCATAGTCTGACTGAACACCAGATGACACGACTTATGAAATGGTACTGGGAGACGCTGAAAATGTTGGATAAGGGACAATCTCGGTATGTGAACAGGTGACGAGACTTGGCTGTACTATTATAATGTGCCGACTAAGTTTCAAAACAAAGTTTATTTCTGTTATGACGAAGATACCTTCGTAGCAGTCAGAAAATCCCAATCAGTAAAACAGAAAATGATAGCAGTATTTTTCAAATCGAGTGGAATTGTGGAGCGTGTCGTGTTGGGAACAAAAAAGACAGTCATCGACCGTTTGAAGAACTTCCGACCAAATTTAAGAATGGACACCTGGTTCTTTAATCATGGCAACGCCCAGCTCATGTGTGAAAACATGTACCGAATATTTTACCACTATATTGCAAACAATTTTTAGTTACTTTTGTAAGATACACTCTTATAGTCTATACAGCATAGGGAAGGTGTCGACAAATAAATAGCGTTATCAGATGGCGTTAGATAGCTCATCTAAGCATGTTCACGGGGTTGGGCTTAGTCCCTGGCCAATAGTGGCAGAAATTTAGAAACAACTAAAGCATCTAACATTTCAACTATAAAAACTAATTTTTTTTGCTTTCTCTCTCAATGTTAACGTTTACAAAAAAAATACAAATATAAGTATTTAATGTCTAAAACTTAAAATAAGTCAAAATGTAAAAAAAAATATTTAAAAAATGACACTTTTAGTCTAATTATTATGAGCAGTGCTATTTTCATTTATTCATGACGCCCTTAAAAGTAAACAAAAAGCATCAATCATCCACAAATATTTTTTTATCATTTGTTATTTCATTGTTTAATTACGTTTGCAAAATATGAATGTGAATTATTGTCAGGATCTTATACTTTTTTTAATATATAAAATTATTACGGTACTGATAATTTATTTCCATATTTAATGACTCGCATTTTTTAAAATTACTTTATACTGTACTGATAATTTATTTCCATATTTAATGACTCGCATTTTTTAAAATTACTTTATACTATAAAATTAAACAGTTAAACAGAAGCAGTTACAAAAAATTTATCAAATATAAATTATTTAAAATTTTATGTTTACTTTTATTCAATAAAAATTCCATTATAAATCGATTGCACGACCATTACGTTGGAAGTCAAAACCACGACTACACTTATTGATAATCAAATGTTAAAAGTTAGATACAGTCATCGGCCTATTTTTGTGGTAACTTATTACTACGACACACAACGTCAAAAGTCTTGGACCCCAACTCAGTCTTGTTAAAGAAATGTTTTGTTAGAAAAACAAAATATATTTATAAAAGTATATTGTTTCCTGAATCTTTTTTTTGTGAAAGGAGTATTTTCGATAAATTGGGATACTTAGAAAATTAAAAACTAACAAATGTGTGAATTTATTAACAAAATTTATTAAATCAAAAAAATTAATGAAACATGTTGTACACTGACTAATATTCGGTTTGACCTCCTCCTCGTTGAAATAACATATTGACACGTCTGTTTGAAATAATCAAGCGGTTGATAGTGTCTTGTGGAATATTGTTCCATTCTTCTGCAGCCGCTACGACTAACTCATCTGCAGTCTGAGGTGGGTTGATTCGATTGTGAATGGCTCTAGCAATGTTATCCCACATGTTTTCAATGCGATTCATATCAGGCGAGTTGGCTGGCCAATTCAATCTAATGATATGTCCTGCTTCAAGTGCATCCTGAACTCTTCTTGCGCGATGCTGTCGGGTGTTGTCGTTCATGAACACAAAAATTTTCTCCTAATTCGTTACATATGGGTTAGATAATGGGCGTAATACCTTGTTAGACATAAATTTGGCTGGTCATATTCTGTGGAATACGAATTAATGAGGTACGGCGGTTAAACATTATTCCCTCCCAAAACATTATGTCGCTGTTGACGACCTGGTTCTTTCCAGACTCTTTGCCGATTGTCATCACTCATCAGTCAAATTCTGGTTTCGTCTGTAAATAACACCCACCTCCACTGCTGCAAAAGCCAACTCCTGTGTTCTCGCCCCACTGGAGATGTCTTAGAAGTAGAGTGGGGACCCTTAATGGTCTTCTAGCACCCTGAAAGTGGCTTTTGAGAGCTGAATCTGTGCGGTATCTGCGGGCATACTGCACCAAATAACGATCCTTTCTTTCGCTAGACAACACTAGTCACTTGGCTGAATATGCTGTCACTGCCAACATTTTGTAAAAACATTGATAATAAAGCAAGGACTCTTTATCGACATCTTTTTATTGTCTTATTGGGCTTAATAGAATCATTTGATATAAAGGGGGTCCAAGACTTTTAACCTTGTGTGAATTTTGGTTTTGGCATAATTTTAAATGAACCTACGATTTGCATTGATAAAATTTTAGTATGGTATTGTCTAAAGTTTAAACTACACTCTAGGCCTTCAACCAAACATACCAGCGTCACTAGCAAAAGATTAAATCCAGCTAGAGAAATCGTTGGTAAATTTAACATTAGCAATGTATAAGTTCTTCATTGGTATAACTTACCTGTAGCTTAGAGATGATTTATTAAAGAGACCTGGTTCCCCATTTTATGATTACATACATATTTCCGCTTGAGAATATACTCGCGAACTTCTTTGTTTATTATTTAGAAATTTTTTTTTTGTATTTCGTGCATTTTTTTTATTTTTTTTTACTTATTAACACCTGCCTTGCACTTAAATTAAAATAAATTCTTTGTTTATTGTCAGGCAGGGTTATTCGGCAACCGTCGTGTTTTTTGACGGTTCATCCTACTCTGACTAACAATAATAATTCATCTCTACAATAAGTTTGTTCCCACATCAGTCAACAATATTTTGTGATAGTCCGAATTATCAGCAGTATCATAAAAAGGCTTTTCAATATACTGCACACAATCCAAACTGTTTCTGCTTACTGTGGAAACAAACATACTATCTCATTATTAACACTTATGCCACTAAAGGTATAGTTTTTAAATTAATCGATGAACTTGATAGTTGGTGCATTCTGAAAAATTAAAATTTTTTAATTCACTTCAATGCATGTCAGTTATTAAATGTGTCTGTTATTGCCACAGCTATCCAAGTTTTTGTTTTTGATCCATGTTACGATTTGACATGAACAATAAATAATTTAATGTGTAAATTGCTTTAATTATTTAGCCGAAGAAATTGTGGATGTAATCAAAATATTTTTTGAACCCAATCAAAAAAAGTGAAACGATTATAAGAAAAAATGTAACCTTATAAATAAAAAGCTAAACCCAAATTTATACATACATATAGTCACGCCTTTTTCCCGTAGGGGTAGGCAGAGACCACTTCCTTCCACTTGGTACAGTTCTACACAGATCTTTTGCTTCCTCTACTTTCATCAGTGCTCTTACACATACTCTTCCGTTGTTGGTACTCTTGACCTGGCCTATCTTCAAAACAATTTCGATCTGATACGAGATACGTTCGCCTAGGTTGACCTCTACCGACTTGTTCATTCACATTTGCCTTATAAATTTGTTTCGTCAATCTTCCTTCATCCATCTTTTTTACGTGCCCAAACCATTTAAGCATTCCTTTATCTATCTCTGTAACCACATCTTCTTTTACACCACAGCGTTCCCTTATCTCACTTTTTTTCACTTTATCCAACCAAGTCACTTCAGCTATACTTCTCAGACTACTCATCTCCACAGCATTAATCCTATTTTTATGCTCTTTCTACCAAACCCAACATTCACTACCATACATAAGTGTAAGAACCAACACTCCTCTATGCACAGCCGGACGTACCTTTTTTGACACTTTCTGGCTGTTTATAAAGCGATGCAGTGCCCCATTCATTTGTTTTCCTGCCAACACCCTTCGCTCAATGTCACTGTCATACTTTCTATCTCTCTTAAACTTTGAACCCAAGTATACAAACTCATTCACTCCATTCTTTCTCCCTCGATCGAAACTCCACAGTTTGTCATACTTTCTTCTCTTTCAAAAACCATTACTTTCAATTTGGTTACATTTATTTTCATCCCTTTGATTTTCAGAGTATCATGCTTCATACCTTATTCAGTTACAATTATAAAAGAATATTCAATATTGTAGGTTTTAACAAAAAAAAAGTTAGGAGATAAAAATAAAATAATAAAAGTGATTTTTCACATTTGCCTATATTTAATAACACTACAAACAATCTACAGATCGTAATTGCATATTACAAAAACACAATAAAAATTAATTAATTAGTACATACATACTTTGAAGTTAGAAATGAATATTTACTAATTAAATTTAAATGAAATGGGTAATACTATATATCCAAGTAAATATGGATATGTCTCAACTAATAGGTATGTCCTTAATTTTCAACCAATTTATTTTAAGGTGTATCATTAATATAGCGCAATTTTGTTTTAATTAGTCTTTGTGATTAAATCATATCTAGGTAAATTTATAATATTCTATAATTAAAATTTATGTGAACAAAAATCTATTTAGTACACATTTCTTTTTTATTTTTATACATACTCTTTATCATATTGTTCATTTCTATGTATAGTTCGACTAATAATAATATTTGTTGCTTAAATTTTAACAAATCCATGTAAAGTGTAATCAATTTTTCTAGATTATTGTCATCTGCATATTTAAATTTATTATGGTGATAAAAAATACTTCGAGATGCAAAATTAACAGTTTTAAAACTTTATATGTAGACCTACAAATACTTACAGTTGTAATTATTTTTAATAGAAAGTATTATGTAATAACTATCCTAATCAAGTGACAATTTATCTTTAAACAAACAGCTACCAGTCTGTTTACTTTTAGTATTTTAAATTTTTAAATTATTACATGTGGTGATTTTTGAAAATTCTATCACTATATTAAAATTTTAACTATTTAAAGAGTTAAAGGAATGTATACAGTAAAGTTGACTTCCAATGATTATTAGATTTAATTGTTAATGTCTGTAACATTTTTCATTCATGTTACTGTTTGAAAAAAAAGTAGGTAGGTTATCAGTTTTTTTATAAAAAAAAACAGTTCCAAAGATTTTATTTTAATCTAACTGATGACTAAAAGATTTTTTATATAGACTAAACAATGTATTTAATATAGAAAAGCAATCAAAAAATAAATTAAAATTAGAAAATATAAGTCAACTTTTCAAAATAATGCTCAAAATTAACACTAATGACTTTTAATTAATGTTTTGTCATTTAAAATATTGATTTTAAAGAAAAACTTAATTGTTTTATAGAGACTGAGAACAGTAAAACCCAATTACCTAGATGAATGACTGAAATTACAGCAAAAATAATCACTATAATAATGAAGAGGTAACATTGTACAACGATCTCGACTATCTCAAGTAAAGGACATTTAAAGTATGCTTATTTCTTTATGGTCGTTTCTTTTTTTTCTACTGATCCACCACTTTTTAAATTTGTCATATCATTTGACTTCAGGACTGTTGAATCATCATCTTTTACTTCTGTTGCAGCTAAGGCATTACTAGTAACATCATCGTCATCGCCCAAATCTTTATTATATAAAGTTGGATACTTTTGCATACAACTCTGCATAGTTTTAAATAAATCATAACAATCACTTCCTTTTGGCTCCGATTCTGAGTAATGGAAACAGCTAAATGCATTCCTAAATTCAACACCACATGGGCCGGTTGCCATACCACCTAAACAAGGGCAATTCCAATTTATATCACCATTTTCTAAAATAAGACCTGGTTGTGGTTGAGATTCAGGAAGGGTAACTCTACTTGGTACTTGATGATCTTCTTTCGTCGCAAAAATGATAACATCTTTTTGGTTGGGACCTACTCTTCGACAATGTGACATGATTTTGAAGTAGTTAATTACAACCACAGATTTTTAATGTAATCTAGAATTAATGATTTAAAATGTTAAATTTTGAACCTAACCTTAGTTTAGAATTCTTCTTTTCTTAACCATAATATATGGTCTCGAGTCTCATAAAATCATCAACCACTTAATTTTCATTGCCAGATTTGTGACGGGAGTTTTCCTATTTACTCCTTTTACAAATACATTTTATAATTTACATTTACAGTTAATAATAATAAAAAACAGATGAAAGTGTTAAAAGTTTTTAAATCGAATAAAAAATGAACATTTTATATCAATTGTCTTCAATGTGACTATGAAATATATTTTATTTTAGGTATATTTACATGTTAAAACCAAAAGATGATCTCAGAAAAGATTTTCGGCTTATGGAATTTAATGATATAGTTAACCATTTACTGGCCAGAGAAGGCGAAGCTCGACAAAGACGATTAAGTATTAGATTGTATTCTGTGGCTCCTTTAAACGAAGAATGTGGTTTAATAGAATGGGTCCAAAACCTTGTTGGGCTAAGGCCGGTCCTACTTTCTTTATATGAACAAAGAGGTTTGTACATTCCGAAAGTGTTTAATTTTTTTGTAAAATTATTAATGACTGATTAAATTTGTTAAAAAAAAAATACGCTAGAGATAAATTTTCATCTTACTGTTTTTTACATTATCACAGTCAGGGACCGTAAAAGACAAATTGGTACCAAAGGCACATTTTTTTGCTTCCCTCTCTCACTTACAAAAATTCAAGTAAAAATGTTTAAAACAACATATCTATTTTAAGAGAACTTCAATTTTAAAAACAATTTTTGAGACTAATTAAATAAAAACATGCAAATACGAAACCAAATATTGATTTTAGATTAAAACCTAAAATTAATAACAAAATATTCTTTGAAAGAGTTTCCTATTGACTTTTCTTGTGCAAAATCGTTAATAATTTCATTTCATTTCCAGAGAACTATGACCTGCAACTTTTTAAAAAGCGTGTCCACAATCATTTCCTTTCTATAATCCTTTCCCCTTCTAATAGTCGCAGTGCGGGCCGTCCGCGGCCCACACGATAGGTCTACCCTTTTTGCGACTATTTTCATAAAAAAAAAAATCTTAATTTATATTTTTTGTGACATCGCATTCCAAAAACAAAATAGAGAGGGCATTTAGAAGTTCTTGCTTCATGTTTTGCTCCATGGTTTTAATCCTGAACAGTTTTGAAATCGATCTTTCATGTAAAGTATTAGCAACCGTAATTAATAACTAAATTTGACACGCGATGTGGAAATAGGGAAATTTTTCTTTTAATTCATTATCTCTTAAATATTTGCAAATTTCCAATGGAGATTTAATGGTGTTTTTAAAATGTGCTTTTAAATGAATATTTTTTTAAATTAACGAAACCTTGCTGTGGGTATCTGGGCACCAGGGGGTGGAGGCAAACGAAAAAGCCGACACACTTGCAAAACAGGGGACCGAATCTGTATTCACTGGACCAGAACCGGTCTTTGGAGTCATTACAAGTGCCGCCAAAACAATTATTTCGGACTGAGTGGAGAAGAAAATACTCACGTACTGGTCCGATATACCAGGGTTGACTCACTCGAAGGCGTTCTTACCTAAACCCTCGAGAAACACAACTAAGCAGATCCTAGAATCGAGCAGGAACTGCTTACAGGACGCTGTCATCTAAGATACCACTATACTATGTTCATGCACTTGCCTGTGAAGAATAAGGTTCAACATATTTGGTTATACCAATCTTGAAACTACCGATTTCAAGAAAATCTCACCCCATACAACCATGAACTTCGTGAGAAGGGCTGGATTGTGCGGTAAACTGTAACCTCTAGAGGTGAGTCACAATAGACCTACTAAAGGTCGCAGTGAAGGGGCAATCTATGCCCCACTTACATGATACCCAACATAACCTGAATAAACGAAGCATCTATCTACATCATTTTCATAAATACATATTAATTTTTCTTCTTCTTTAACTATTGTTTTATTTTCCAAGTTCCACAAGTTTGTTGGGATATAAAATCTCTTATAAATACGTTGGTAAGCAACGGCGTATTTTTAGATCTGCCATGAGTACAACGATTATAATGTAAAATGTTTCGATTTTTACTTTATCTCTGGTTGAAAACGATGCTTCTTCACCAAACCTGCGATCAAACTGAACATTTCTTTCTTTTTTTCTGCCCTCTTTATATGTTTTTGTCTGATTTTATAAAATATTTTTGGCTTTTTGTTCATTAATTCTTATTAAGTTTAACTATTTTAGAAGTCCTTTATTTTCTCGAACAACAGAACCCAGGTTAATCGCAGGATTCTGCACATATTTATTAGATGAGTTAACTTGTACATTCTTTGACAGAGTGCTCGTGCTCAGTTGGGAAAGTGATATTTGAATTTCATTATACCCATAACATAGAGCTTTAGTAGCATTAGCCCTTGCTGATCACCTAGTGTCTGATAAGAATTTTACAACAGGTGACTTTATATCTTTTGTTAAAATTTCCCATCGATATGTCAAAACTGAGAAAAACGTATAGATATTTTGCCAAAAAACAGAAAAACAAGGCACAATTTTTTGTTTATTAACAAATAACGCTAACTAGATACAAAGAGGCAGTCTTACTCTATATGCTGTTTACCACGCTATAGATGATCGATTGTTCATACATACAAACATATAGTCACGCCTTTTTCCCGTAGGGGTTGGCAGAGACTACTTCCTTCCACTTGCTACGGTTCTTATACACATCTTTTGCTTCCTCTACTTTCATCAGTGCTCTCATACATGTTCGTCGGTTGTTGGTACTATTGACCTGGCCTTTCTTCAAAACAATGTTGATCTGGTCAAGTGTTGTTTGCCGAGATCGACCCAGACCAACTTGTCCATTCATACTCGCCTTATAAATTTGTGTCTTCAATCTTCCTTTATCCATCCTTTCTATGTGTCCAAACCATCTAAGCATTCCTTTATCTGTCTTTGTAACCACATCTTCTTTTACACCACAGCGTTCCTTATATCACTATTCTTCACTTTATCCAACCGTGTCACTCCGGCTATACTTCTCAGACTACTCATCTCCGCAGCATTAATACTATTTTCATGATTCTTTTTCCAAACCCAACATTTACTACCATACATTAGTGTAGGAACTAACACTTCTCTATGCACAGCCAGACGTGCCTTTTTTAACACTTTCTGGCTGTTCATAAAGCTACGCAGTGCCCTATTCATTTGTTTTCCTGTCAACACCCTTCGCTCAATGTTACTGTCATACTTTCTATCTCTCGTAAACTTTGAACCCAAGTATACAAACTCATTCACTCCATTCTTTCTCCCTCGATCGAAACTCCACAGTTTGTCATACTTTCTTCTCTTTCAAAAACCATTACTTTCATTTTAGTTACATTTATTTTCATCCCTTTGACTTTCAGGGTATCATGCTTCATACCTTATTCAGTTACAATTATAAAAGAATATTCAATATTGTAGGTTTTAACAAAAAAAAGTTAGGAGATAAAGATAAAATAATAAAAGCTATGCAGTGCCCTATTCATTTGTTTTCCTGCCAACACCCTTTGCTCAATGTTACTGTCATACTTTCTATCTCTCGTAAACTTTGAACCCAAGTATGCAAACTCATTTACTTGTTCCACTCTTTCTCCTTAATTAGAGCTTTACAGTTTTTTATGCTTTCTTCTCTTTTAAAAACCATTTCTTTCGTTTTGCTTACATTTATTTTCATTCCTTTGATTTTTAGAGCATCATGCATAACAATAACCATCGCAAGGAACTCCTCTTCAGATGACGCTAATATGACTTGATCATCGGCGTAAAGAAGGCATTTGACGATCAAATCATTCATTTTCAATTCATAAACACTCTCTTTCAAATCTTTTGAACAATCGTGTATGTATAAGTTAAACAGCCATGGCAAAGTCACACATTCACTACCGTAAATAAGTGTAGGTACCAGCACTCTTCTGTGCACAGTCTGTCGTTAGTCTTTTGACACAGTTTGGCTGCTCGTAAAATTATACAGGGCCCCATTTACAACACCCTTCACTCAATGTTACAGTCATACTTTTTGTCTCTTGTAAGCTTTGAACCCAAATATACGAGGATAGTTCACGAATTGTTGTTCCTAACATAGAAACAAACACATGAGAAAAATGAAACTAATTTATTTTTTAACATAGTTACCTGCACCGTTTATACACTTAGTGTATCGGTATTAAAGTCTTTTAAACCCTTTTTAAAAAAAAATCAGAATATCAAATCCCGCATTGTGAATGGCAGCTATTGCAACAAATCTTTTGTGGGCCAGAGCGTTGTCCTGGTGGACGAGCACACCTCGACTCAATTTTTCTCTTCTCTTTTTTCTGATCGCTTTGCGTACTTTTGGTATTAAATTCGCATAATTTATCTGTTATGGTGCGCCAACGCGGTAAATAATACACGAAAATTACACCTGCAATATTGCGAAAAAACTATAGCCATCTGATGGGTCAACATGAAATTTTCGAGGGGGAGAGGAACCCCTATGCCGCCATTTCATGCTTTGTTTTTTGGATTCTGGATCACAGTGATGAACCCATGTTTCACCGACCGTTAAACATTTTCGCTTAAATTCATCGGGATTCCTCTTAATGATCTCCAAATTTGTCATCTCTCGTAAACTTTAAACCCAAGTATTCAAACTCATTTACTTGTTCCACTCTTTCTCCGTTAATCAGAACTACACAGTTTGTCATGCTTTATTCTCTTTCAAAAACCATTATTTTTGTTTTGCTAACGATTGTTCATAAAACAATAAACTATTTATCGGATCGGTAGTTACCCTTCAGCGTAGCGCCATCGCAGAGCTGTAAAGTTAAGTAAAATTGTTCGCGTTCGACCAACACGCGGTCGTTTGTTAAACAAATATGCCGATCAGTGTACTAAAGCACAGGGTCGCGTTAAGGAAAATTGGCGTTAGTAATGCAATATGCGTATTTAATTTTTATTTATTACACTTTTGGATAGTATTTTCATTAAAAATGTTGCCGCCCTCCATCCAGCTGCCTTTCTTGCCCAATAAATAAATCGTCCCTAATCACGGTTAATATTTTTTAAAACCAAAAAATGTAATTTTAGGATTATCGATGAAACCCAAAGAATTACGAAACGCCTGTTGCAATAACAAAGATTCCCTTGAGAAGAAGAGAGATACATTTGTAAAAAAATTGCTTCCTCGTCATCCTCCAATATTAGGAGAATGGTTTAGAAAAACATTTTCAGACGCACAGGTAATTATTTCTGAAATAGCGTATCTGTCTTTTTAAAATAAATACTTCTTATTCTAGTAATCCGCAGTACTTTAACATTTCATAAAATACTAATAAAGTGTAGGAATTTATCTTTATATATGTAGTATATACATAAATTTTATTGAAATAATAGTAAATGTAAGTTATTATTGTTTGTGTAATAATTAGCAAAGAAAATAGTAATAATAAACAAAATAATTTTAATATTTACGTAGGTGTGCCCTTTTCAAAATAAACTATAGTACTCCCCAGACGCCCAATATTATCATCGATATGTTGCATATTCATTTATATTGAAAAATTTATTGACAGTCTGCAGATCATACTGAAAGATGACACAAAATATATTAGGTCAATTAAAATGAGTTTAATTTTTATTGTGCAATCTGTAAAATATTGTTTTGTCTGTGGGTAATATTGGTTCAGTTTAAGCTATCCTTTATCCACCTACGGTTTTTCTCTCCTTAAATTGTTGTACACAAGTATACACAGGATACACAAGTAGAGGCCCCATTCGGAGACATGAGTGAAAGTTGCAATGAAAGTGAAATTAGTACGACAGAAATTGTGGAAGCGTTGAACAGTATGAAATTGGGTAAAGCTGCTGCTTACGATAGGATAACAGTTGAAATGCTGAAGGCTGGACAAAACGTGGTAGCTATTCTGATGTACCGCCTTTTTAACCTTTGTTGGAGGAGTGGTAGCGTACCAGAGGACTGGTGCAAGGCCGTTATCGTGCCGCTTTACAAGGGAAAAGGTTCGCAGCAGGACTGTAAGAACTACCGAGGTATTAGTTTACTCAGCATAGTCGGCAAACTGTATGCAAAGATATTGATTAAAAGGGTAACGAATGAAACTGAGAAGATGATATGGGATGTGCAAGCAGGATTTAGAAGAGGAAGGAGATGTATGGATCAAGTCTTTTCATTTCGAGGTATAGTCGAAAAATTCTTGGCTAGAAGTCAGGTCTATTGCGCTATTATAAACTTAGAAAAGGCCTATGGCAGAGTGGTGAGGAGTGAATTGTGGTCGACATTGTCTATGTATGGGGTGAGCGGTAGTTTAATACGAGCACTGAAATCACTTTACGAGGATTCCACTGCTTGTGTCAGGATAAACGAAGCTTGCACGGACTGGTTTAACATCGAAAAAGGTGTGAGACAGGGATGTGTGGCTTTGCCATGGCTGTTTAACCTATACATAGACGATTGTTTAAAAGATTTGAAAAAGAGTGCGTATGGATTGAAAATGAATGGTTTGATCGTTAAATGCCTTCTTTACGCCGATGATCAAGTCATATTAGCGTCATCCGAAGAGAAGTTGCAGGCGATGGTTAATGTTATGCATAATGCCCTGAAAATCAAAGGGTGAAAATAAATGCAAGCAAAATGAAAGTAATGGTTTTTGAAAGAGAAGAAAGCCCGACAAACTGTGAAGTTTTGATTGAGGGAGAAAAAGTGGAACAAGTAAATAAATTTGTGTACTTGGGTTCAAAGTTTACGAAAGATGAAAAGTCTGACAGTGACATTGAGCGAAGGGTGTTGGCAGAAAAACAAATGAAACAAATTTATAAGGCGAGTGTGAATTGACAAGTCGGTAGACGTCGACCTCGGCGAACATATCTCGATCAGATTAACATTGTTTTGAAGAAAGGCCAGGTCAAGTGTACCAATAACCGACGAGCATGTATGAGGGCACTGGTGAAAATAGAGGAAGCAAAAGATGTGTGTAAGAACCGTAGCAACTGGAAGGAAGTGGTCTCTGTGTACCTCTACGGGAAAAAGGCGTGACTATAAGTATGTACGTAAATTGTTATCGACCACTGTCTACGACTGTTAAATGCTTACTGACAAATATCATCCAAGCCAAAATAGCGGGCTAAACAAAATCAACCTGGATTTACGCAAAATGAATTAATGAATTAGTCATAAAAAATACAAGTGAAGAATAAAATAAGAATTGCATCTTTGACGGGATTTTTTTCTGGCAAAATCATCTATAATATCGTCATGGTTTATTGTGTTTAGTAAGCTAATCGTTGCTTATCTTTGGACACTAATAAATTAATAAATTGCTTAGCTGAACTCCTGTTTGACAAAAGACTGCAGGCTGTTAGCCTTTGCCAAGCATTTTACCCTGTAGACAGTTTATCCTCCAGTGCAGGAACAGAAAAGGCCTATAGGCAGCAGTATTAGAGAAATAACCCCTACAGGCACGGAGTGTAGAATGAATGAGTTGTGTTCATTATCTGTGCCTCTATATATAGAAGAGGCAAAGAGTTTAGTGTTTCCTGAGATAATGAAGACCTGTGATCATTCCTCACTCATTTTAAACAAGCTTCTTTCTTCAGAACAATTTGTGACTGGAGAGCAAAGCGCGATACATAAACTATATCCAAGGTCGGTTAAATTTCAGAGACTAGTTTCTCAAAAATGTATAGAGATTGAGTGATTGTTGATTCAGGTCTTTTTGCAGTCTTGTTAGAGGAAACGCAACTGAAGTTGTATACATTCCTGGACCAAATCGTCCTTCTAATCATTGGAATAATGTTACACGAGGGACTCTTTTTCTGTGGCTCTTTGTACTGAAAGTTCACAGAACATTCTAGACAAAAACGAAAACTTTTGTTTGAAGTTTAAATATGTCTATCTTAATTCTTCTTTCAGTCCATCAAGGATGACTAAAAAAATGCTTACTCTCAAAGAATCTCAGGAGGTTCTTTCAATTAACCTCTTACTCTCAATGTCACTTCCTTCGAAATAATCGATTTTTCTCGCTCTGCTATCATAAACTCGAAACCGTTATGAGCTCTAAATTTTAGCACCCACTTTGTTTAGTTTTCCCAAAATAGCATTCCACAAGGCAGTTTTATATTTTTCCAATTTTAGGAGCTTATTGATTTTGTTTTCACTTTCATGTGTGTGTGTTTATGTTGACCGGATATGTGAGATAATGTTACGAGTTGCGGAGTCAGTCTCTGTCGATTGTCGCCTTGAGACGACAGCGCGTCGACCACAATAAAAAAATACTTGATTTATGGTCGCGGTGTGATTGAAGGCCTCTAAAAATGTCGAGTAATTTCGAGGACCGTCGGAATGACGAAAGAGAATTCTCGCTCTTTCGAGTAATAATTTGTAGAAATATAGTTTAGTTTTGAAGTTTTAGTTTTGAAGTAATTTTAAAGTGTTATAAAAGAATTGTATACAGTTTTGAATATCTAAGTGATTTGTCAGTTAAAATTTATTGTGTAGAAATATTAAAATAAAATTGTTTAGTTATTGTACTGAGTGTTTAGAATCATCGAACCCAAAGAGTAAATAACGCAACAATAATATCAGAGCATTTCCGAGTTGGATATGAACAGATAATATTCGCAACAAAGCGTCTCTAGACCACACCCGTGTGGGTTTTCCTTACTATCACTTAAATAAATATGAAGCCAACAACAATAAAAATACATTTATGGAGCATCATTAAAAGTTTGTATTCCTTTAATAATTAGTAGGTACTTACAATCAGTTGTAATTAAAATCTAATTTTTTATCCAAAAAAATGATACCCTCAACAATTATTGTTTCATTGACATTAAAATAAGTCCGATACAATTTAAATTGTTATTATGAAAATATTGTAATTCCTTTTATTACGTTTATAATCGTGCACGAACATAATAGCTTACCAAAGCGAACGAGCGCCCTCTGAAACCTGCTGCCTCTGCTCCACGGCCTGTTGGTAAATCCAGCATTGTGCAGTATATTGATAGAAATATTGCGCGTGTACAGAAATTGTTTTAGTAAGGATACTTTTTTTTAAACTTTGTGCAATATCTTTTTTTAATTCAACTTATTTAATATTTTAGAGTTGGTTAACGGCTCGTACGGCTTATGTTAGAACTACTGCTGTCATGTCTATGGCTGGATATATTTTAGGATTAGGAGATCGTCACGGAGAAAATATACAGTTAGATTCTACTTGTGGTGATGTTGTTCATGTGGACTTTAATTGCCTATTTAATAAAGGTATGCAGTCTTTATATAATTGTACCATGCTGGGTTATTAATAATTTTAAATTTTACACGCTTTATATTAGCTTGACTCGTATCTATATATCTATCTATGTAACGGAATCTTTGGACAAAACATCGAATCGACTTGAAACTTTGTATAATTTTAAAGGACCGATGACAATACAATAAATTTATAAACTTTTTCAAAGATCCTGGCCAGGATCAGTTATTTTAAAAAAAAGTGTTTTATATGGATTAAAAATGGCTGATATCCCCCATGAATTCAATTTAAATAGACTGACATAAGTAAAAATTTGATGAACCCGTTTGAACTACTCTCCAACAAATGTCGCTAACGCATATCACCATTTTAAATCCTAGTAATTTTAATGCCTCCTCGCATTTTTATACGCTTTATATTAGCTTGACTTAAAATTTTTTTAAAGATCCTGCCATGATCATCAGGATATTAAAAAAAAACCCAAACTAAAAAATGAAAAATAAATAATAGTTTAAAAAACTAACAACACACACGCTTTATAACAAAACCGAACTAAAAAATAATTTTACAATCAAAAGCGTGGGGTGCGCTATATCAATTAATATATTAGATAATAAACAGATATTGGTAAAAGTAAAGTCTCGTCTCCAAGAAGAAAACGTAAAAATCATAAAAAGCACCCCACGCTTTTGATTGTAAAATTATTTTTTATTTTTTAGTTCGGTTTTGTTATAAAGCGTAATGTCTTAGTTTTTTTAAACTTTTATTTATTATGGACAATACTTAGATGAAAGTATGTAAATCAAAACTAAAATACAGCCGACTTTGATAACTCAAACTAACACTTGCCACAAAAAATTTAACAAGTAAAATACAAAATATCCAGATTTATTCAAGTCAAACAACACGGAAGATTGTGGCTAAACCTCTCAATTTTGAAAAAGTTTTAATTTTGGGATGGATAGGGGTTTAATAGGAGAACATTTTAAAATTATTTTCCCAACATACAGTGCTTTCTAAAGAACCCTAAATGTATTAAAGTTGTGGTTTTTAAATGGAATGCCGTGTATATTATATTATTTTCGGTGTCTAAAATAAAAACTAGGCAACTTTTATACAGGTTTATCATATTTTTGTCGTTTTAAATTCTCAATAGTTGTTTAAATTTTTTATACCAAATTAATTTTGAAGACTAGAGATTGTTTAATTTTAGTAAATGTGTGGAAAATTGTTTAAAGTATACAGGTTGGTCGAAAATTAGTAGTAAATTATTGCTACTATTGAACGATAATAACTTTTTTAATTCAAATGAAAATCTCTGTATTTTATCAAAAGACAGATATGAAGTTTTATTCTCTATTAAATTCTAAAGGTAGGCAGAAACCAGTTTTTTTTTGCATATTCACACCGCCCTTATAAATCTGTTTCGTCAATCTTCTATGATCCATCCTCTCTATGTGCCCTAACTATTTAAGCATTTCTTCATCTATCTTTGCTACTACATCTTCCTTTACACCATAGCGTTCCCTTATCACACTATTTCTCACTTAATCCATCAGAGTCTCTTCAGCTATACTTTTCAGACTACTCATCTACGCAGCATTGATCTTACTACGAGTCTACGAAACCGCAGTAGACCTTTTGACTTTTAGCTAAGAATTTTTCGACTATACTTCGTAAAAAAAAGACCTGATCCATGCATCCCCTTCCTCTCCTAAATCCCGCTTACACATCCCATTTCTTCTCATCAGTTTCATTTGTCACACTTTTAATCAATACCTTTGCATGTAGCCGACGATGCTAAGTAAGCTAATAATAAGGCATACATTTTAAACTTAAAAATAAACTTCAAATAAATGAAAGTTAATTATAACACATCATCATCATCATGTTTGGGCTTAAATTATACATTCTCGTTTAATAAACATACATACATGCATATAGTCACGCCTTTTTCTCGTAGGGGTAGGCAGAGACCACTTCCTTCCACTTGCTGCGGTTCTTACTCACATCTATTGCTTCCTTTACTTTCATCAGTGCTCTCATACATTCTCGTCGGTTGTTGGTACTCTTGACCTGGCTTTTCTTTAAAACAATGTTCATCTGATCAAGATATGTTCGCCGAGGTCGACCACTACCGACTTGTCCATTTACACTCGCCTTATAAATTTGTTTCGTCAATATTCTTTTATCCATCTTTTCCACGTGTCCAGACCATCTAAGCATTTCTTTATCTATCTTTGTAACTAATCTTCTTTTACACCACAGCATTCTATTATCTCACTATTACTTTATCCAACCGAATCATTCCGGCTGTACATCTCAGACTACTCATCTCCGTATCATTAATCTTATTTTCATGCTTCTTCTGCCAAACCCAACATTTACTACTATACGTAAGTGTAGGAACCAACACTCATCTATGCACAGCCAGACGTGCCTTTTTGACACTTTCTGGCTGTTCATAAAGCTATGCAGTGCCCCATTCACTTGTTTTCCTACCAACACCTTTCGCTCAATGTCACTGTCATACTTTCCATCTCTCGTAAACTTTGAACCCAAGTATACAAACTCATTTACTGTTTCTACTTTTTCTCCCTTCATCAGAACTTCACAGTTTGTCAGGCTTTCTTCTCTTTTCAAAACCATTACTTTTGTTTGGCTTACAGTTATTTTTATCCCTTTGATTTTCAGGCATCATGCAACATTAAACATTGCCTGCAACTCCTTTTCAGATGACGCTAATATGACTTGATCATCTGTGTAAAGAAGGCATTTGACGATCAAATCATTTATTTTCAATTCACACGCACTCAATTTTTTAAACAATCGTCTATGTATAAGTTAAACAGCCATGGCGAAGCCACACATCCCTGTCTCACACCTTTTTCGATGTTAAACCAGTCCGTGCAAGCTCCGTTTATCCTGACACAAGCAATGAAATTCTCGTAAATTGATTTCAGTGCTCGTATTAAACTACTGCTTACCCCATACACAGACAATGTCGTCCACAATTCACTCCTCACCACTCTGTCATAGGCCTTTTCCAAGTCTATAAAAGCGCAATAGTCCTCCTGACTTCCAGCCAAGAATTTTTTACTATACCTCGTAATGAAAAGACCTGATCCATACTTGTGTTAAAAATATGTGTTTGAGTTTTTGAAATTTTTGAGTAGCATTAAGTCTGGAATTATATTATATTATTTCTCAAAAATAAATTCCAAATAAATGATCCTAAAGTAGCGATATCACCAAATAAATGGATTATTTGCTGTGTTTCAGGGGAAAAGTTCGATTGGCCAGAACGAGTACCTTTTCGACTTACTCATAACATGGTATCCGCTATGGGTCCTTTGGGCGTAGAAGGCGTATTTAGAAAGTCTTGTGCTTGTACGTTAAAGGTGTTAAGAGAGAATTCTAATATACTAATGTCTATAGTGGCACCGTTCGTATATGATCCTTTGATGTCTTGGCCTAGACACGTATCTTCCTCATCGGATGTTCATAATTCGGAAAAAACAAATGATGAGGTATATATATTTTTATTTATAATATATTTATACCACCGAGTACACGCTTCACTGGTAATTTTTTCGTGGGTTTGAGTATAAAGTATATTAACAACCAAGAGTCAGCAACGTAAGCAAATGCACATTGCGTGATCTTTTTTTTTTTAATTTAAAAAAAATGATTTATAAAGGATAATTACAGTACGAAATAGTGATTTGCTGAGTACGGTTCTGGCATATTACTGTGCACGTGCCTGCTTCGTGTATTTGTTTGAGTTTGGTGTCTCTTGGTTGTGAATACACTGTAGATATTGATTATAAAATGGATACCCTGGTTTTGACTAACTTTATACAAAAATTTTAATCAAAATTTTCTCAACTTTTATTCTTATTTCATGTAAAGAACTTTTTGACAGTTGATCAAATTAACTTTTCTTCTCAATATCTTGATATTTTGTTTGCTGTCAAATAAGCAAGGTTTCTTTATACAGGGTGGCCAACCGAAAACGAAACCGAGCCATTTGCAGAAACTTCGTCAACATTTTAGAAAAATACCGAAACTCTGTTCCGGTATTTTTGACTCCACTACTTTCAACCACAAGCGAGGTTAAGAATTACCCCAACATTTTTAAATTGCATTGGGGATCGAATAAGATATCTTTTAAAAGCTCTGGCAATTCTCTTTACAATAGTCTTTAAATTTTACATTTCCTCCTAATACTTTGAAAAAAATTACATGTTAAAATTATAATTATTTTAGTTGATTACTTACTACTTAACTAACGTACGCAGCAGTAGTCTGGTGGCCAAGAGTGGAAGGGGCCGGGGCTGTGAAACTGTTGAGAAGCCTGCAAGGAAAATTCTTGCGGGCTGCAACGGGGGCAATGAGCATCGCCCGTACAGAGGGACTACAAATAGCCCTCAACGTATCACCTTTGGATCTCCTAATTAAAGATCGGGCCAGGAACACTGCATACAGACTAAAGTGTCAGGGTGGATGAAGGAGCAACGGAATTGGTCACACCAAGATCGAGGCCCTACACAAACACCCCTTCACAATAAAATCTTGGTAGGAAAAAACTATAAAACAAAATACCAACCAGAGAAGACTGGTTGAAGAAAACACGGGATTGGTCACACCAAGATCAAAGCCCTACACAAACACCCCTTCACAATAAAATCGGACAAGATTCCGAAAAAAACCTTGGTAGGAAAAAACTATAAAACAAAATACCAACCAGAGAAGACTGGCTGAAGAAAACACCATTGACCAGCCCACTGACGGATCTGGGTACTAGGGACGCTACGGGGCAGGTGTGTTTGGAGCATCCTGCAACCACAGGGAAAGCATACCTTTGGGGAAATACGCCTCGGTCTTCCAGACAACATCATCGGTGGTGTTGACTGTATTCAGGCCCTCACTGAGTTAGCGACTGCAAATAAGGTCACTCTTACATGGGTTCCTGGACACACAGGAATAAATGGCAACGAGGTAGCCGATGAACTGGCAAGAAATGGAACCAAGAAGCCAGTTGGTCGGATTGCCAATTGCCGAAGCGAACATGAATTGAAACTAATCCTTGAGCAAGAACATATCGCTCAGTGGAATGCAAATACTGGCTGCAGAACATAAAGGAAACTGATGAAAAAACCTCTCCAGAAGAGGGCAGACGCATTCTGGACGATGAACCGGAGAAGGCCTGCTCACTGGCCACATCGCACTAAGGGCGCACCTCTTCAAACTTTATCTGGCAGCCGAGAAAAACTGTCGACTATGCGGAGAGGAGGAGGAGAGCAGTATACACATTCTTTGTCACTGCCCGATGCTAGCGGTGTACAGGTATCAAACCTTGGGCCGCATGATAATGGATCCAATTGATCTAAATGAGACAGTGCCAACAGAATTCCTGTGGTTTTCCAAAACCAGCGGACTGGAATTCTGATGTCTTGAAGAGACAGCGGTTGTCACAGAGGATCAAAAGATCCAGGTGACATAGGTGCCTATACCAATGGCCCAACCGCAAGAATGTTCACGCACATTCCGAAGAATGGAGTAATTCGACGGCACTCGTCAACGATTCTTTGACGCATTTGCCATTTAAAAATTTTGAGGTAATTCTTCCCCTCGCTTCGGGTTGAAAGTAGTGGAGTCAAAAATACCGGAAAAGAGTGTCCCCCTTTAATCAAAGATCGACGGGTCTGAGCGTTTTTTTAAAATGTTGACGAAGTTTCTGCAAATGGCTCTGTTTCGTTTTCGGTTGGCCACCCTGTATTTACATAAACGCAGTCAAAAAATCTAATGAAACTTTTACTCCCATTTAACGTTTATGATGATTCGATTTTTATTATTGTTGCTAAAGGTTTATGTTTGCAGGCTGTAGATCATATAAAAAATATAGAATTTCGACTAAAAGGAGCCGTAAAAACAAGAAACAGGACCTTAACGATGCCTTTATCGGTAGAAGGACAAACGAACTACTTGATAAAAGAAGCGATTAGTCTTGATAATCTCTGTCAAATGTACATCGGATGGGGAGCCTATTTGTAAATTTAAGTTTAAAATAATTATTTAAATTTTGTTACAAATAAAATAAACGTTTGTTTTAGTTTTTTTTTAAAGATTGTTGTTTTTTAATTTTTTTGCTGCCAAACAATATTTTAATAAAAGCAGCGGGAGACGTACACAATATGGCCACTTTTTGATATTGGTATATAGGATGACGTACACGTGACGAGCGAGCCGAGTAGTTACGGGGCTGTCCGAAGCTATTGCAACGCGGCAGTCGTGGCACCAACAGCCGTTGTTACCCCCAAGCGCGCCATTAGATGTTTCACATCAAAACTTGCAGGAATTTAATAACCAGTTTAATAAATAAAAATTAAAATAAGTCCTAAGAAGACTGAGCAATCCAAAGAGTAACTTTCTCAGAGAAAAGATTTAAAGGCTGAACTAAAAATAATCCAAAATACATTTCTTCTTATATAATTCTTATAATAATTTAACAAATACATTTTTAAGATAATAATTTAACAAGACTAACCAATTATATTTTTAACTTAACTACAAGCTACAACAGTACACATATGTATTAAATTAAAATTATAATTATTACCAACGAAGAATCTCCGTTTCAACGAAACCAAGAATTTTATAACGGCTTTAACAACTTAATAATATAATTTAATTACCAGAGTTCGCCTGATGGTTTTGCCAAGGGAAAAATTCCCGTTACAATAACCAAGCCATTTCGCATAAACTGGTTTAATATCTCTATGTTTCGGTGTCAAACCTAATTGTGGAGCCAGTAATCCTAATGTTTTGCCAATTTTTACAAAATTTGATACAAGTATTTAACATTACATATATAGTCAAGCCTTTTTCCCGTAGATGTAGACAGAGACCACTTTCTTTCACTTGCTACAGTTCTTACACACATCTTTTGCTTCCTCTACTTTCATCAGTGCTCTCATACATGCTCGTCGGTTGTTGGTACTCTTGACCTGGCCTTTCTACAAAACAATCTTGATCTGATCGAGATATGTTCTCCGAGGTCGACCTCTAACGACTTATCCATTCACACTCGCCTTATAAATTTGTTTCGTCAATCTTCCTTCATCCATCCTTTCTACGTATCCAAACCATCTAAGCATTCCTTTATCTATCTTTGTAGCCACATTTTCTTTTACACCACAGCGTTCCCTTATCTTACTATTCTTCACTTTATCCAACCGAGTCACTCCCGCTATACTTCTCAGCATACTCATCTCCGCAGCATTTATCCTATTTTTATGCTTTTTCTGCAAAACCCAACATTTACTACCATACATAAGTGTAGGAACCAACACTTCTCTTTGCACAGCCAGACGTGCCTTTTTTGACACTTTCTGGCTGTTTATAAAGCTATGCAATGCTACCAACACCCTTCGCATCAATGTCACTGTCATACTTTCCATCTCTCGTAAACTTTGAACCCAATTATACAAAATCATTTACTTGTTCCCCTCTTTCTCCCTTAATCAGAACCTCACAGTTTGTCATGCTTTCTTCTCTTTTAAAAACCAATAATTTAATGTTGCTTGCATTAATTTTCATCCCTTTGATTTTAGGACATCATGCATAACATTAACTATCGCCTGCAACTCCTCTTCAGATGACTCTAATATGACTTGATCATCGGCGTAAAGTAGGCATTTGACGATCAAATCATTCTTTTTCAATCCATAAGCATTCTAAATCTTTTAAACAATTGCCAAGTATGTATAAGTTAACAGTCATGGCAAAGCCACACATCCATGTCTCACACCTTTTTCGATGTTAAACCAGTCCATGCAAGCTCCGTTTATCCTCACCATTTCACTTCACTTCACCCTTAATAAACCTATTGTGGCTTACCCCTAGAGGTTACAATTCACTAGAATTGGGCGATACAGTAATTTTATAGTAACCGGTGAAAGTGATTTATAAATAACTATGATTTTAAACAGTGATTTTAGTCACTGGTGACTGGAAATTTCTATGATAATAATATTAATTTTGGAAGATGTGTCGGTAAATCGAAAACGATGAAAGTATTTTACTTTGGAATATCAAAAGTTTTATGCAATGCAGGCATAACTTTTTTATTTTTACAGGGATTTTTATCATATTTTTTTTTTTATGAAAATAGTCGCAAAAAGGGTAGACCTATCGTGTGGGCCGCGGACGGCCCGCACTGCGACTATTAGAAGGGAAAGGGATTATAGAAAGGAAATGATTGTGGACACGCTTTTTAAAAAGTTGCAGGTCATGTTTCTCTGTGATATAATGTGATATTATTTGATTAAAGAGTTTTGTTTTAATTTAATCTATTAGCTAAATAAGTTGCGAAACTAGAAATAGTGTATATTTTATTAATAAAAAAATATAAAGACGAAAAAAATAGAAATCCATGAAAAAAAAACAAAATTACAAAGTAACAAAAAAATATTTAAGATACACTAAAAGTAAAGAGCGTAAAAAGAACGATCATCTTAATGCCCTTCTAAGAGAAAATTACCTAATAATGTTTATAAAAGCTTTTTTTGTGTGTTGATAGAACTGGCAGAGCCAACTGGCCAGATATCGTTATTGTAGTTATTTATACTTTAATTTAATAGTGTTATTAGTGATTTAGAACAAAATTCCTAAGATTTTTAACTTAATATTTTTTTTTAACAAAGAATTTTTTTCATTTGTTTTGTCTTTTTAATGTTTATGTTTTTTTTTGGTTCAGGATTCCATGTTTCACGAAAGGTAGCGACGCTACTTACAGAATTATGTTGCAAGTTTTTATAAAATGATATAAAATATTGTATATACTGTTATCTTCTAATGTCAGCAGATTTGTTAAATTAATAGGAAATTGAATTTATTTTGTGTGCCAGAATCTGATACAATGTGTCTATTTTAATTTTATTTAAATTGCAACCTAGTATAATATGCTGTAAATCGGCAATATCATCACATACACATGTGTTGCTATTAGTTAAACCTATTTTGTATTTATATGCCAGACATAATGCATGGTACTGCGAATTCTGCAGATTAGTCTAATAAAATCTCTATTATTTTCAGTTTTAAACCACGGGTGTTGTACGAATTTTAGGCTGAATGTTTTTATAAAACCATCCACTATGTCCCTGAATATAATGTGGTTTTCAGTTTGATTGTAGCTGTTTTTTAAAAAGGAAAAAAATGTTTGCAGGTATATTACAATCACTGTTATAATCAGACAGAATAGCTTATTTAGCTAATAAATCTACAAACTCATCTTCATGTATTCCAACATGCGCTTTAATCCAAGCAATATAAATTTGTTTACCGCTATTTGAAGCTTTTCTGTAAAGGTCTAAATTTCCAAAACTATATAATTTGCGTTAGTGTATATCCCTGGATCACCAATTTTTGAACAGAGGTTCTAGAAGCTGTATAGATAACAAACTTTTTTTCATTTTGTCGTAAAATTAAATTAATTGCGTTCCTGATTGCAAATAATTCTGCGTTATAGATAGTAAATTGGGAAGTTTACACAGTTGACGAATATTTTTAGAGGGATACCAAACTGCACTCCCCACACCATTTTCTGTTTTAGATCCATCTGTATAGATTTTCTCAAATAAATACCATTTGGTTTCGCAATCTCTATAGCATGAATTTTTTATATAAATTTTGTTGTCTACAAAATTCTTCATTAATATGAGTTTTAACTGCAGTCGGCTTCTGGCTAAGATCAAAGTGTAGTATCTGTTCTTATCAGTTTATAAAAGCTTGACTGTAGACAAAATAAAAAATTCATAGTTTACATTCCTTAACCGGAATCATATTAAATCAAAACCTACTTATTTATTAGTTCATCAATAAACTTCAGACGACAGCCGAAGCCGTGAAAAATAACCGGTAATACTGAAAAAGATATTCAATATCATAATTTTCAGTTACATCATATCGGCAAAACACGATATATTTTGGATTACTGGAATAACCGATTAAGCTAAAATCCGATAACCGGCTGTTCCAGTGATTTGTCAATCACCGGTGAAAACTCATGGTAATGGATATATCGCCCTACTCTACAGTTCACCGCACAGTCTAGTTTTTCTCGCGAAGTTCATAGTGGTATGGGGTGAGATTTTCTTGAAATCGGTTCGCAGGTCGTTCCTACTCCATTCCAAGATCTGCTTGGTCGAGGGTTTAGCTAAAAACGCCTTCGAATGTGTCAACCCTGGTATATCAAACCAGTGTGTTATTCGTTGTAGCTATTTAAAATACTAAGCTTATCGTTTTTTTTTTGATGAATTTTCGGGCCAGAGTTAACCTCAGTTAGGCTATGTCTAATTCATTCTGCACAGACAAAGCCTAGGAGAGGCTACCACTTAACCTTCTTTAATGCCGTTTCAATTATCTTATTCCTTGATACATTCCTCTGTATATTCCTAAAAAAGAAAAATAGTATTTTACATTAGACTGAGTCACAAAATTAAGCTATATTTTATCGTTAATAATTATTCCCATTTGGATTTTAATTAATGAAAGTTTTTGTAATGGCCTTTACTCAAGACAAAACTTTATTTACCTATTAAGAATATCAGTTTCGCTGGTAATAAGCGTATAATGCTAAATTAAAAGTTACCATAAAGAATTATACAATAAATTCTGATTATGATTCTATTAAAATCGTTATTTCTAAATTTTTATTTGTGGTCAAAATTAACGTATTACCTTAATAAATATACTTAATTATAATATTAACATTACTTTTAAAATTAAAATTGCATGAAAACTTATTAATTAGCTTTGTGTAATCATTTACTAAGAAAATCAGCAAAAATAATTTTATGTTATATATTACTAACAAAAAAATAAAAGTAATAAAATTAACAATTTATGTATAATATTAGTATCGTGTATGCCCTTCTCATCTCCTTATTACTGTATTTAAACGCCTGGAGATGCTGACTAACTTCTTGGAACATATTCTTTCAGCCTGCAATTACTGCCTCTACCAATTGATTGTGACTGGCAGATGGTGGTCTACAACCCCGATTATTTTTTAAAAGCGTTTCATAAATGCTCTGTGAGATGTAAATCGGGACTGTTGGCTGGCATTAAACATAATATTAACAAAATTTAGATAGTAGATAACTTGTCTAGATAACGTGGGGTCGAGCATTATCTTGCTCAACATTTAAAACATTTCCTGTATCGAATTTAAGACATGCTTCCTGAAACGAGAAGAAAGGACCGGAACCCAATGAGGACGTCTGGTTTATAGATGGCTCCAAGACGAGTGCTGGGGTTGTCTTTTTTCAAGATGAAATGGTTGCAATATTACTTCGCAACTGACTTTGGGATGCAGACATACCCTGGAGGCATAGGCAAAAAAAAGATCACAATTGTCTAGGTTCTTAATCTCTCGGGAATCAAAGGCAACGAGAAAACTGATATGCTATCAAAAGCCGGATCGGAGATTCCTTCTCTCCCCAGACAGAAGGGTAATCCGGGGCTGGCTCAGGGACCATATTGGAAAACGGAAATCAGAGACAAGTGCAGACAGATAAGAGCCCTCATAGGATTCTACCCAAGAGGACCATATCCGGAAGCATTGCGTCACTGAGTAGGAAGGATAACAGACGTGTACACGTACTGACGGGTACTCTTGGATCCCAAATTCACAATTTAAATTTAATATGACAACAAGATAGAGCATTCCCGCAGTATGGAGTTATTTTGAGACTTTTTAAATGAAAACTTTAATAAATGGATTGGGGTACCATTGAATAGGCTCCACAATCCCCAGATATCACACCCATGAATTAAATAGGAAAAAATAGGGTTTACTCTGTCAAAATTCGTGATGTTAAGCATTTGAAGACACGAATCAGTGTTCAAAAGATGCAATGTTTGCTTAGAACAGCATAGAAAATACGTTGAGCAATTTTTGTAGGGTCATTGCACTGTAGTGTGTGTTGATAATGAAATTATTGATAGTAAATTTGCATTACTGGCTTATGCTTGTTTGTTTACTTGTATGCTGTCCAGTAATATGTTTTATTTCATACTACCTAGTAAATCTACCTACCCTGTATTGATTTGCGGCCGGTTACTCAAACATTACAGTATATGATACCGTAAAAGTTAAAAGTTTTACATGGCTATCTTGGAAACCTGAAAATAATTTTCTTTTGGCCACTTTAGTAATATTATTTTTTACCGCAAGTTTCTATGACGAATGGTTTCTGAGATACAGCACTTGGCAATTTTATCTGGCCACCTGGTACATGGCAGTTTTTCGGAATCATCTAAGAGAAATCGAAAACACCGAGCCATCAATGAAATTAGTTTTAACATGCATCCATTTACAAAAAATTAAAAATTGCAACCTGAAATCAACTAGATCTCAATCTAACTCCCAGACAGTTTGATGATGTCAAAACAATTGGATATTGCGTGGATGATGTTGCATTTTCCTAAAGCCTGGAAAAGAGCCAAATAAGCCTAAAAACTTCCAACCAGTCTCTCTCATATGCCAGACGTTTAAGCTAATGGAGCAAATGATTCTGAACAGAATCTCAGCGACTATCGATGAGAAGCTAATACCGGAACAATCTGGCTTTAGACCGGGGAAATCTTGTGGCGGACAGGGCCTAAACCTTGCTCAATACATCGAGGACGTCTTCGAAGTGAAGATCATAAGGGCTGCCTTCGATGACCTATCTGCCGCATACGATACGGTCAACCACGGAAAACTGCTATGCAAACTATATGAGATGACAAATATTTTCCACATCACGTAGATTGTCGGAACCTTCCCTCAAAACCACCGTTTCTTTGTCAGCCTCTTAGGGAAAAATAGTAGATGGCGCCTGCAGAGGAACGGACTTCCGCAGGGCAGTGTACTGATCCCATTACTGTACAATATCTATACCAACGATCAACCCATATGGCGGGAGATAAGGCAGTTTATATATGCTGACGACACAGCGCTACCAGCCCAAGAAAATAGTTTCCATGAGGTAGAGAGAAAACTCACAAATGCTCTGAACAACCCTGTCACCTACTACTCTTTCGACCCAATCCAGCAAAAACTTAAGTGTGCGCCTTCCACCTTCGCAACAGGGAGGCAAGGAGACAGATGAATATAGTGTGGTGTGGTTAACAGTTAGAACACTGCACAAATACAAAACACCTCGGGGTAACACTAGATCGAGCTCTCACATATAAGCGCCACTGCCTCAACACCAGAAAAAAGGTATCAACAAGAAACTCCAACTCCAGAAACTGTCTGGTAAGTCATAGGGAGCACAGCCAGTAACATTGAGAACCTCGGCCCTTGCATTAAGCTTCTCTGCAGCCGAATACGCCGCTCCAGTATGGTGTGCATCCTCTCACGCAAAGCAAATCGACGTTGCTTAGAATCAATCAGTTCGCCTAATAACAGGTTGCCTGAAGCCGACGCCACTTCATCAGGTATACTCTCTCGCTGTGATAGCACCGCCTCACATCAGGAGAGAGGTAGCCGCTGAGGCAGAAAGGGGGCGACAAGAGACCGACCCAAGGCACCCGCTTTATGGTCACCAACCAGCTAGACCCAGACTCCGATCCCGCCACAGCTTTTTGGCCAGGACAGCACCTTTGCAAGTCTCTCAGGAAGCCAGAAGGCTCCAGAAATGGCGCGCTGAGGTACAAGACCCAATCACCAAACAAAAAGAGGAGCTGGCACCGGGACATTTTCTCCCCTACCCAATCTGGAGAACGCTCAGCAGACTTCGCACAAAAGTCTCGAGGTGCAGAGAAAACCTGCAAAAATGGGGAATGCTACCAGAGGACGAAAATCTCCAGTGTTCCTGCGGAGAAATCCAGAACCCTCCACACCTGCTGACCTGCACCGACATGGGACAGAGCTGCACAGGGGAACGACCTAATTTTAGCATATGACAGGGCCATTAGAGCCGCAAACTTTTGGAAGGACATAGTGTGATCCGGACACGAATAACTAACTAACTAACTTTTCAAAGCAGTTGACATGCTATCGTGCATTGTATTTGTCACAGTAATTTAAAATAAAAAAATCAATTCGTGAGGTTAAGAAATCCCTCTACATAATCGTCAGATTATGGATCAGCACTACTAGGACATCAAGCAGAGTCGCCTGTATAATAATCTGACGCGCTTGAGTATTTCCAAATGGCGATTTTTTTGCATTTTTAAAAATCTGCCACGAGCTTGCGTCATATCCGAATTGTCAGTCTTTTGTATGAAACCTTTTTTTGAAAACACTTAACATCCCCTCTGGATATCTGAAGCGTTTGAATATATTTTTTTGTATTACGTTCATTTTCGTACATTTTTAAAAATCTGTAGACGCTTTCCCCTACCGGTGAAAGAATATCATATAACCTTTTTATACAAAATGTACAAACTGTGTAAAATTTTTTTGCCATTTTTTTAAAAAACAATATAGTCATACATACATATAGTTACGCCTTTTTCCCATAGGGGTAGGCAGAGACCACTTCCTTCGACGCTACGGTTCTTACACACATCATTTGCTTCCTCTACTTTCATCAGTGCTTTCATAAAAGCTCGTCGGTTGTTGGTACTCTTGACCTGGCCTTTCTTTAAAGCAATGTTGATCTGATCGAGATATATTCTCCAAAGTCGACCTCTACCGACTTGTCAATTCACACTCGCCCTATAAATTTGTTTCGTCAATCTTCCTTCATCCATCCTTTCTAAGTGTCCAAACCATCTAAGCATTTCTTTATCTATCTTTGTAGCCACATTTTCTTTTACACCACAGCGTTCCCTTATCTTACTATTCTTCTCTTTATCCAACCGAGTCACTCCCGTTATACTTCTCAGACTACTCATCTCCGCAGCATTTATCTTATTTTCATGCTTTTTCTGCCAAACCCAACATTTACTACCATAAATAAGTGTAGGAACCAACACTTCTCTTTGCACAGCCATACGTGCCTTTTTTGACACTTTCTGGCTGTTCATAAAGCTATGCAATGCCCCATTCATTTGTTTTCTTGCCAACACCCGTCGCTCAATGTCACTGTCCTACTTTCCATCTCTCGTAAACTTTGAACTATTAGTTTATTTATTTGACAAGCAAAAGACAATTATAATAAGTTATGAAAAACAATGGCTATAAAATCGTTAAGATAATACGATTTTTAGATTGCCAACTAATACTTTTTTAATTTTAGCAAAAAATTCTAGTACTATTGTAAACGCGAAAGTTTGTGAGTATGTATGTATGTATGGATGTTTGTTACTCTTTCACGCAAAAGTACTAAATGGATTTTAATGAAATTTTATAATAACGTAGCTTATACATCAGAATAATACATGGGCTATAATTTATAAAGATATTATGTAAACCTAGTATTATTATAAACGGGAAAGTTTGTGAGTATGTATGTATGGATGTTGGCAGCAATCAGAATCAAAATGACATTAGTTAAAATCAAATAAGCTACATGAATTTCTAACTGAAATTAGTAAATTTATAATTGGCAATAGACTAAATTAAATTGACATCTGTCAGTTTTAAGTTTTTTGTCAGTGTCAAGTGGGTATTGTGTTATTTTGAAAAAAAATACGTTTTAGTTATTTACTATATAAATTGGATGAAGGCATCATTACCATTAATACATAAGTATGTAAGTTATAAACGACTGCGTTGCTCAAGTTATGTAAGCACACGAATGAGTATTAAATTTTGGTATAAAGATAGATGGATGAATTCCTTGGAGAAGAAAATGAGCTACACGAAGTACTAATCTTACGCAGACTAAGTCGCGGGTACCATCTAGGATAATAATGTTAATATAAAACTGATTTTGTTACTATTTTGTAAATTTAATTATTTAAAATTAATAAATATTTACATTTATTTATTTTTTCTTTATTATATTACGTCTCTTCTTCTTCTAGGTGCCATGACCGTTTAACGATCGTTGGCGATCATTCTGGCTATCATGTTTCTTCTTCTTCTTTAGGTGCCCTGTCCTCCTCGGACTTTGGCAATCATCAGCGCTATCTGAACCTTGTCTACAGCTCGGCGGAACAATGCGGTAGTGCTCACTCCATACCATGGTCTTAAGTTTTTTAGCCAGGATATCTTTCTTCTACCCGGGCCTCTTCGTTTTTCGATCTTCCCTTCTATAATAAACTTTAAAAGTCTATACTTGTCATTCCTTAAGATGTGACCAAAATACTCCAGTTTGCGCTTTTTTAGTGTAAACAGAACTTCCAGCTGCTTGTCGAGGCGTTGAAGTACCTCGGTGTTAAGCACTCTTTCTACCCAGGAGATTCTTAATAGTCTTCTGTACGTCCACATTTCAAAGGCCTCCAATTTTTTGCACATCGCATCTGTCAAAGTCCAAGCTTCCATTCCATAAAACAGTATGCTGAACACGTCACAACGAAGCATTCGGACGCGCAGAGGCAAGCTTAAATTTCTGCTGCAAAGTACCTTACGCATCATCAGGAACGAAGCACGAGCTTGTTCTATTCTGGCACGAATCTCCTGCATGCCGTCACACTTCTCATCGTTGACATTCGTTGACCGTTAATTGCCAGGTGTCCGTCCACGTTGTTTGCAACAAGAACCGTGTCATCCGCATACCTCAGATTGTTGATATTAATCCCATTGACAGATATCCCCGTCGCCTCATTCATCCAACGCCTCTTGAAATATCCTGTCGGAATACAAATTGAATAACAGTGGTGATAAAATGCATCCTTGACGAACGCCTCTCAGGATTTTGATCTCGTCGGACGCGGTGTTATCGATTCTTATGTGAGCACTTTGGCTCCAGTAAAGGTTGGCTATTACTCTGAGGTCTCGTTGTTCCAGTCCTATTTCTCTAAGAATTTTGATCAGTTTTTCGTGCTTTACTTTATCAAAGGCTTTTTCGTAATCGATGAAACATGCGGAAACGATCACCGACATGTCATGTTTGCAATCATTATTTTGTTTGTAGCCGCTCGGAAAAGTTGTATATTGGTGAGACCAAACCACTGTCTGAGATTTTTAGCCAGAAAGTTTTTCGTCTGCCGGGGCGTCTCTTACTATTAATCTTACCCTGTATTATAAGAAGTAGAATGTCATACTTTTCTGGGTGTCTCATGATATGTCCGAAATATTCAAGTTTTCGTTGTTTTACAATATTGACCACTTCTGTAACTTTATGCATTTCTTTAAGCACCTCCTCGTTTGTGATCTTTTCCACCCAACTTACTCTTAGCATCCTCCTGTACGACCACATCTCGAAAGCTTGTAGACGTTTGAGCGTGGTTTCTGTTAGTGTCCAGCTCTCGACTCCATACAAAAGAACTGGAAAGACATATGCACTAATTATCCTCATTCGCAGGGCAATCGATAGATCGTGACTGATAAAAAGTTTTCTCATGCGAATAATTATATTACGTAACTAACCGCTATCGATGCGAAGTATTCGCACGGGCCACATCTAGAAATATAATATAGCAAACGTCCTTTAGGTGTTCTTACAGTACCCACTCGTTTAGGTATATTATAAAACATCTCGTACTGTAATAAATCACCTACCGCTCTTATAACGTAAATTACTATTATGAGAGTACACAAAGGCATTATTAAATAAGCATGATTCGTGCAAAAGTTAAAACGGAATAATTACAAAGTAAGTACTCGTATAATAATTGGGATCAAGAGAATGGAAAACTACTTGATGTTATAATGAATAGCAAACAAATATGTATGTTTTCAAAGATACTAACACGGACACGCTAATAAAATTAGTCCAAAATATTTGGAAACGTCATTGATAAAAATGTGATCTTTGATCTTTATCGAACGTTACACAATTTAGTTTTTTTTCTCCCTAAAAATAATAAATTATTTTGGCATTATCGAATGAGGTACCTATAATCGTATAATCGTATAATCGCATAATCTTACTTAAAATTTACAATGAAAATAACGGTCGACCGCAATTTGTTATGATTATATTACCTACCTGTGGTAGTGGTGAGTGGTAGTTTAATACGAGCACTGAAATCACTTTACGAGGTTCCACTGCTTGTGTCAGGATAAATGGAGCTTGCACGGACTGGTTTAACATCAAAAAAGGTGTAAGACAGGGATGTGTGGCTTCGCCATGAATTTTTAACTTATACATAGACGATTGTTTAAAAGATTTAAAAGAAAGTGCGTATGGATTGAAAATGAATGAATGATTTGATCGTCAAATGCCTTCTTTACGCCGATGATCAAGTCATATTAGTGTCATCTAAAGATGAGTTGCAGGTGATGTTTAATGTTATGCATGATGCCCTGAAAATCAAAGGGCTGAAAATAAATGTGAGCAAAACGAAAGTAATGGTTTTTAAAAGAGAAGAAAGCATGACAAACTGTGGAGTTTCAATTGAGGGAGTAAGAGTGGATTAACTAAATGAATTTGTGTACTTGGCTTCAAAGTTTACGAGAGATGCAAAGTATGAAAGTGACATTGAGCGACGGGTGTTGGCAGAAAAACAAATGAATGGGGCACTGTATAGCTTTATGAATAGCCAGAAAGTGTCAAAAAAGGCACGTCTGGCTGTGCATAGAGATGCTTTGGTTCCTACACTTATGTATGGTAGTGAATGTTGGGTTTGACAGAAGAAGCATAAAGATAGGATTAATGCTGCGGAGATGAGTATTCTGAGAAGTGACGGAGTGACTCGGTGGGATAAAGTAAAGAATAGTGAGATTAGAGAACGCTGTAATGTAAAAGATGTGGCTACAAAGATAGATAAAGGAATGCTAAGATGGATTGGACACGTAGAAAGGATGTATAAAGGAAGATTGACGAAACAAATTTATAAGGCGAGTGTGAATGGACAAGTCAGTAGAGGTAGACCTCGGAGAACATATCTCGATCAGATCAACATTGTTTTGAAGAAAGGCCAGGTCAAAAGTACCAACAACGGACGAGCATGTATGAGAGCACTTATGAAAGTAAGGGAAGCAAAAGATGTGTGTAAGAACCGTAGCAAGTAAAAGGAAGTGGTCTCTGCCTACCCTTATGGAAAAAAGGCGTGACTATATGTATGTATGTATGTACAGTGCAACAGAAGTAGCTTGGCGGGCGACTAGCTTCTAAAATAACAAATATTCGGCTAAATATACTTCACATTCGTAAACTTTTTCCTCCGATTGTACTTGAGACTCACGATTACTGAAAATTTCGTCGTCGCCAATCGGATCGTTATTTGATTGTTTTCGTTGTGCGCAGATTTTGTGAGCTCTTGCTTTTTAATACCCTTTAAGTTTAATGGTTTAAAAAAAATACGAGGGGACTAATTTTTTATTTTAGCTGAGTTTTTAGCTATTTTAGTTTTGTTAACGATTTTATTAACCAACAATTTCGAGATCTCTGTAAATGAAAATTAAATACACACAGGTTGAGGGAGCTGGGTGACGACCTTTGGCAGGATCGAGATCAGTGGAGACTGGAAGTCGGAAGACGTAGAGATTTATATATATTTAAAAGACGGTATTCGTTGCTGACCAGTTAATAACTGAATAAATTCAGCACCTAACAGTTTTTCATGCTCTCTTCCCTGTGAAAAATCATAAATTTCGTTTTTTTTACATTCACTTTCAACCCTCTAATTTTTAGGGCATTATGCATAATATTAACCATTGCCTGCAACACCTCCTTAAATGAAGCTAATATGACCTGATCATTGGCGTTAAGGAGGTATTTGACGATCAAATCATTCATTCTCTATCCATACGCACTCTCTTTCAAATATTTTAAACAACTGTCTATGAATAAGTTAAAAAGCCATGGTGAAACCACACATCAC
The DNA here is from genome assembly GCA_950111635.1 of Agelastica alni. NCBI lineage: Eukaryota > Metazoa > Arthropoda > Insecta > Coleoptera > Chrysomelidae > Agelastica > Agelastica alni. The sequence continues at coordinate 50,430,590 of OX467712.1, read as the reverse complement.
TGTCTAACACCTTTTTAGATATTAAACCAGTCTGCGTAAGTTTCGTTTATCCTGACACAGGTTCTGGAATCCCCGTGAAGTGATTCCAGCGCTCGTATCAAGGTACCGCTATCCCAATACGTAGACAATGTCGACCACAATTCTTTTCTCACGTCTTCTCGCTCTTAAATTGTTCTCGTGATATCCTCGTCTCACGGTTTGATTTGAAATAATGGTACCAGAAACGTTCATTAGTGAAATCTGATTAAGTGCTTCTTTGGCGAGTCCACCATGCTCAAACTCCGCTGTGTTGTTGAGGAGAGACCAATTATAAGCACGATTTACTACACTTTGCAATACGTTTAAACGCTGCGACAACCCTCCATGTATGTTGAAAATTAGTACTTTCAACTGTACAATTTTTCTCTGAGAAATTCCTTGGTTTAAACCCACTCAGTACGGCCCTGGCGCCGACAACAACAAAAATCAGCTGCTTACCACGTGCTATTAGTAACCCACTATAAAAATCCGATCTCTCTCTTATCGCGTGCAATTTAGTAATCGACTATAAAATCGTGTCGAGTGCAAAAAAGACGGTTACGCTTTTGACCAATAAAAAGCGCAAACTTAAACGGTAAAAGACGGACGAAGCCGCTCTTGACCCTTCCGCTCCCGCCCAACCGCCGGGCGAAGAACATCTCTCGTCGCTAAAAGCCGCCGATCTAAAAACAAATTGGTAAAACCCCACTTTCTTTCGTTTCTACTTATTCAAATTATTTCACTGCAGTTTCTAAACAGTATCAACGTAATCAGATAAAAATTAAATTCAATTCAAGTCAACATACTTACATACATACATATAGTCACGCCTTTTTCCCGTAGGGGTAGGCAGAGACAACTTCCTTCCACTTGCTACGGTTCTTACACACATCCTTCGCCTCCTCTACTTTCATCAGGGCTCTTATGCATGCTCGTCGGTTGTTGGTACTCTTGATCTGGCCTTTCTTCAAAACAATGTTGATCTGATCGAGATATGTTCGCCGACTTGTCCATTCACACTCGCCTTTTAAATTTATTTTGTTAATCTTCCTTCATCCATCCTTTCTACGTGTCCAAACCATCTAATCATTCCTTTATCTATCTTTGTAACCACATCTTCTTTTAGACCACAGAATTCTCTTATCTCACTATTTTTACTTTATCCAACCGAGTCACTCCGGCTATACTTCTCAAACTACTCATCTCCGCAGCATTAATCCTATTTTCATGCTTCTTCTGTCAAACCCAACATTCACTACCATACATAAGTGTAGGAACCAGCACACCTCTATGTCAACAGCCAATGACAATTTTCTGACGATACAGAAGGCATGCCAATGATGACAATTATGTTTGTTTTATATATTTGAAACAAATTCACGGCGATAAATCTAAGCAAGAACCATCGGCAAAACTTACAGAAGGTAGGAGCATCGAACCAGTCGACCCGAACTATCGAAGGAACCCTAACATCAAAGCATCAGCAGGACATTCACGGCGAATACTCCACTAGGGTGAGACGCCAGGTAAATTCCTCCTCATCCTTCTCAGCGAGAGTACGTCGGGATCCCCCAGAGGTTCAGGTCAAGCCACCCACACCTCATAAACTACTACAAAACGCTGCCCTCCTTTTTCAATGTAGCCACCGCTCATTTTTTGTTGTCGTTGTACCGGATGTAAACGTCTGCGAGGCATAATTAAAAAAGAAAAAAATATTTACTTTAAGAACAGTTGTTTTCGAACTAATGCAAGACTAGCGATGCCGCTGCCACGTGTTTAATTATTTGTGTTGTTTATTTTTGATATCTTGATTAAAAAAACACCTCTAAAGTGTTAACAATCTGTGGATGATGTAAGGAAGTGTAAGATATATTTAGATCCACCCTGTATGCAGTAAGAGCTTTTGGATACAAAAGCACATTGTAACGTGCCTATTTTTTCCCTTCTACAGTTCCATTATAATTGTGTCTCTGATAGTTTTGTATTCCTTAGGTACTTGTAAATAGTGTCGCGTGCCGTATTTTGTTGTAACTTAAATATATCATTCATTGTAAATAGTGTTGCATACCTTATTGTGATAGGATTCGATTGTTAATGGCTGTGGCATTTTTGTTAATCGCTGGAGATTGAGTGGGGGTTTTCGTTATTAGATTTTCCTTTGGTTTTTGGCCTCGATTGTTGTGTGTTGTCGGTTATATTATTGTTTGGTTTGCATTTTCTGTGTGGATGGGGCTGGCTATCAACACGGACGAGCGCGATTCTTGGTGTGGAGCATGGACTTGCGAATATTGTTGGTTGACGTCGGTTCCTTGATTTTTCTTGATATCCGGCCTGGGAAGTAAGAAGTCGTGTGGTGACAGTCTTGGGAGTGGTGTGGTGAGAATTTTTGGGACGGTGTGATATTAACAAGTGTGCAAAACCTCTACGGTTTTTCTTTCATATCTGGCTGTATTTGGGCCATCTTAATTGGATTTTGAAGAAAAACCATTTAATTTTTAACTTGACCATTCTATCTTACCTTCGTTGTTGATATTTTGGATTTTGGTGTCGAGTTAAAATAACCGCATGCGGGATTTATTTGAGGGAAGCCATTGTTAATTAGCAGGTGCCGTTCCATAACCAAACCGGCCACAGGAGTAGTGCATTCGTATCATCCATATCGACGATAAATTGCAGTGTTATAAAGACCTGCTTGGTGTTTGTAGCAGGAACTCCGTATTAAGGTGTTCAAGATTAAAGTTATTCTTTTTTTTTATATTTGATCTACAATATACGTTTACCCAAAGGTTACAAGTGAATTATTTTTGAATATTTAACGACGTGACTTATTTTTGACACCACAATTAAGTTTTGTTTTAATTTATTAAAATAATACATTATTAAAAACTATTTATTGCATTAGATAATATGCCAAAACTAAACTTGGATTAAAATAATCTTCTCAATAATTCTTTATGTCCAAGTAAAAATATTTTCTTCATACTTATTTGTAAATATCCTACAATATTGATATTTTAAAAGACAACCATTGTAAAAATATTTTTAAATAAACTCGATTGTTTTGGCAGTGTAAATCTTTATGTAAATGGTAAACACATGAGTAAATTAGCAGCCTTATGTAAACGTTTGATTTAGTATTATTAAGGAGTTGACTTGTATACGTTTTTTCTGGTAACTTGGTAAAGTCTGTTACTCTTACTTTTGTTTTGGTTATTTTATAAAGTTGAAAATTTTAAATTTTTGGTTTGTTTTAGCAAGAAAATTTACCATAGCTGTTGATTTTGACTCTATTTGTTATAATTTTATTATTGAACTGTGTACTTCGATTTATTGTTAGCTGTTAATTTTGACTATATTGGTTATAATTTTATTATTGAACTGTGTACTTTGATTTATTGTAGGAGTAAAGTATCCAATATATTTTAGCTATAATTTCATTTATTTAGTTCACCATAATCTCAGTTGTTTATCGTGTGGCTCTGCTAGTGCCTATAAGACCTAGGGATTTCCGGCTTGAACCGTCTAAGTCGGTGGCGCGGCTCACTTTTATATATTTTTTTTTTCTTCTACCCTCTACGGCTGAGCTCGGGCATAATTTGCCAGTAGAGAGACCGCTGGCAGAGTACTCTATAGAGAACGAATAAGACGTGGCAACATCTAGAGGCCAGGTATCTAGAGAAAAGGACGGAAAGGGTTGCGAAAGACGGCGGGTGGCAGTAGTCTTCCTGAAGGGACGACAATAGGTAGACGCATTTTTGTTATTGAGAGATAGTTTGAATACGCTTTACGATAAATATAGTTTTTAAGTAGAATACGTTTTTATTATTTCTTACAGAAGACACAAAATAATAAAAATAAAGAAATAACGCATTTACTGCTAACATAAATAAAAACATTTAATAGATACCCATAAATTGTTGGGCAGTGTATATTATAATTATGGAATTTACGTTACACTATATCGTAAAGCAAGGTAATTAAAATTATATGGATTTGTTCATATTATTATTTTTAGACCTGACCGATCGAGTTTTTTGTTAAAAACCAAACAGAAATAAATATTGAACGTTTTAAAAAAATTAAAAAATAACATATTTACTATATGTAAATTTATTTTTGTATTTTAAAAATAAATTATTACATAATATCTATCATATTGATAAAAACTAATATTATATACGGCCCCTTTAAGTATTGAAAAATGAGCATTTAATTATCTAAAATCTTTTAAAATATGTTTTAAAAAGTTTTATCGAAATACCAAATTACTATGTATGTTTTGTTGAAACATTACCTTGCCTGCGGTTTTCTTTTAGATTTAGTACTTGGAAAAAAATCAGCATTTTAGTCAACTTCAACATCCTTTATACACATGATGAATATCACTTTGAGAATTTACACAACCTAGGTACATATAAAATTGATATAAATACACATCTTTTATCACTTCACTCTGGATTTGTCAATGTACACTGATAAAAAATGATATCAACTTCCCATCCTCTTCGGCACAGTCATCACTTGATAAGTGTGGCAATTGAAATATAAAATTAAAAATCCCAATCTCTTGTTTATCACTCCCCACTATAATTTAATGAGAGATGGAACAAGAGGTTTAAAAATAATTCTGTGACGATTTACATGTTTTAATGAGTTTTTAGCATAATTTTAATAATGCACGAATATAATAAGTACAACTCCTACTACTATCTATCACCACTATCTACAACTAGTACGTTCTACGTCAGAAATGCCTTTAATTCGGTAGGATGGCAGGACGCGCTGGAGGCGGAACTCGATGTTGATAACTACATTGGCGATATTATAGATGATTATTTCAAAAAAAGATGACTTAAATATGAGACCATCAACGGACATTGCACAGCATAAGTCACGGCTAGCGTTTTACAATTCTTGGACTATTATGGATGCCTGGAAAATGCGGTGTATGACGATCTGCTGAGGACGACCCACGCCGTGAGGGTTTGGTGGCATTATTATGTCTACGTATAGAGTCGACAGTGGTTCTCATTGCTTTTCTATCCCAAACCAGTTGAACTTACTTATGTAGACCAACTCCCAACAGCTTCTTCTCTTGATCCATCCATCGGATCGGTGATCTACCTCTTGGTCTTTTACCTGCCACCTGCTGGTCGTACTTAATAGGCAGCGCTGGTTAGAAAGACCCCTGTTACTTTCAATGGCGATGAAATAGAGGCAAAACACGTTTCTCTACTTTCCAGACTGTTTCGCTACTTAGGGGTGCAACTGGACGAAAAGCTTTCCTTTTGGAGGCATTCTTTTATATGGTATGGGTGTAGACAAACTCAGATTTGAAAAATTCAGACGTAAATTAGCATCGTTGCGAAGAAAAGCAGCTCTTCAAGTTGCCTGCACGTATCGCACCGTGTTTAAGGCTGCGATTATGGTGCTAGTAAAGACGACGTCCATAGATCTTATGGTACGAGAGTGAAACAAAGTTCACCAGCTTCAAAGCTCGAACGCAATCGACAGAGAGGTGGAGAAATCCCAAACCATGGGTCGCACAACCACTTGAAGATGGACAGCTAAACCAGTGGCTGCAAACACGCCGAGATGAACTAGGTACTACCTGACGCAGTTTCTTAGCGAGCATGTAAAATTCGATGATTATTTGCACCAAATGAGACTAAAAGACATTGACGACGTGGAGCATGCGTTTTTCCAATGTTACCGGTTGACATGAGAGTGAGAAGCAGCCTGTGAAGTATTTAGTAGGTCGCCGAGCCTGGACATGGTCATCTCCCACATGATTAGCTCCAAAGGAAAATGCGACGCTATGATGTCATTTGCTGAAGCAAAATAAACGCAAAGAAAGTCCATTAAATTAGCAGAGAGTAACGGAGAGCGCCTAGTCGCACAAGCAAGGTCTAGTCTGAAGTAATGCTAGAGTGGTTTCCAGACTGGCCTCTTTCCCAATTTTTGGAGAAACGGAAAACGAAAAAACTAGTGATATCTTCAGATACAAGATCCCTTTGTTAGTTTTATGGCTTAATTTTATTTTTTACAACCTTGTGGTAAACATTCCTCCTTGATATAACATTTATTAACCTTTCAAGATAAAGAACATAATGCAAACAAAAATAGGAAAAATAGTTTATTTGCTTGTATTTATCATTTAATAACATTATTAAAACCTTGTACTGTAAAATATGTAGATATAGCATAAATTAAAGTAAATAAGGCGAGTTGGTACAAGTTGTGGTGGTAATTTAAATACAATTTTTTTAATCACGTATGATTATAAATTTGATATATAACCGGGTTGTTGATCCCCTTCTGTTTCACGTCTGTAAAAAAATCAACTGGACAATATAGTAGATTCAAGAGGTAGGTAGTCAAGACTCCACCATACCATTGCACTTAATCCAAAAGCGATTAAGTCTTTCCGACATCAAAGGTGTTGATATTATTATTATAATTAGTTTGAATGTGATTATTATTGTGATTTTATGATTTTCATTGTGTATTCCATTAATTAATAAACTTTTCTTTTGACACTGGAAAATTTTTGTTACCACTGAACTTAATTTAGTTAATTTTTTTGAGAAAAGTAGATATATTTAAGTAGGTTTTCGTGTTAAGGATAAAAATTAAATCCTAGTGTTTGAAATAAATTTTATTAACTTCCCACCAGGAAGTTATAGTAATGAGTCCGATTTTGCGAATCCCGAATTTTGACATAACTCCACATTTCAAGGTCCCCAAAGTCGAATACAATAGTTTTTAAGTGGACTTCTGTGTGTGTGAGTGCGCACTCCGTTTCCTTGCAGGTTAGCTCGATATGGTGTTTTTTTGCTATGCAGTTACTACAATAATTAGGCCTGCTCTAAGCTTATTAGAAAATTTTTCTTTTAAATCGAAATTTATTCATATGCAATGCAAAAAAAATTTTATTGCAATTATTCTATTTCTTAGAAAATTTAAAGACTTTAATTAGATTTTCTAAGTTCTATAGTATGGCTTCATTTGTGCTAATATTAACAATAAAACAGTTTTATTTAAATCATAGACTGTGTGTGAAAAACGTGCAATAATAAGATCAAGAATGACTTTTATTAATTTACATTTTATAGAGAGTGTAAAGGTAAAAGAAACATCCATTATTGAAAAAAAAAATTATTTTATAGCTTGTTTTACATACAAAAAAATTAAAATGTAAAGATCCCTTTTATCCACTTCTGCTTTTTATTTATTTGTGTGAACTACCATGGCTTAGCGCGTTTGAGGTATTTTTTAAAACATTTTCCATTAAAGATCGTTTCTTGCAGTGGTCTTTTCTTGAAAGTTATTTAGCTACTAGATGGCCGACCTGCTTGCATCGCTTTGGCACCACTATACGATGATTTTTATTTATTTATTTACGGGCAAGCCCTTTTAAATTACATGTAATAAAAAAAATTACAATAATAAAAACAACAGGAAGAAAAACATACAATATACACAAATTCCGACATAAACACTAAAATGTATATACATAGTTTATAAAACAGATATACAGAAATCATGAAGTGGTAAAATATAAATTACTGAACATTCAAATCACAAATATATTTTTTAAATTTGCTAATAGAGATATCAAAAAGTGGAAGGTTCTCCAGTGAATTTGCGAGTCTCATAGATTTAGGAAGAAATGTGTGGAATGCATAATTAAATCTATGGATTGGTACGTAAAATGTTCGATTCTGCCTTGTAGTCCTCGTTGGAACAAAGAGACTAATTTTACTCAAGAGTTGAGGACAGTTACATGTACCATTTATGATTTTAAAAAGTAATGTAAGATCTCTCTGTTTCCTACGGTTCTCAATTGTGGCGACTCTTGGGGGAGAGACAGTCAAGATGACAGTAGAAAAAGGTTGTCCCCAAGGGGGAGTTCTATCGCCTTTGCTGTGGTCGCTGGTTGTAGACAACCTGATAGTTAAGCTGCACTAGTCGTCTAGCTAAGCTACTGACTAGTCGTCACCATTAGGGGCAAACATGATGAAGTAATTTCCAATCGCATGCAAGTAGCCCTAAACACAATCAGAAGCTGGTGCGCAAAGGAAGGACTTAACGTCAATCCTAGCAAAACAGTGCTGGTTACATTCACCAGGAGGCGAAAGTACGAACTTAAAGCCCCAACTCTGAATGGAACTCGGCTTACTTTTTTCAAAGAAGTTAAATATTTGGGCGTAGTAATCGACCAAAAACTGACATGGAACAGCCAACTCAACAACATTCTTTCCAGAGCTATAGCGGCAAGCTGGACATGCCACAGAGTCTTTGGCAAGACATGAGGTCTGAAACCAAAAATGATCTACTGGTCATACCAAACGATCATTAAGCCAATGGTCACCTATGCTTCTTTGATATGGTGGCCAAAAATGCAACAAATTTCGGCACAAGTCAAGCTGCAGAAAGTGCAGCGGCTAGCTTGTCTGGGAATCACAGGGGCAACATTCACGTGCCCTACTGCAGCCGTAGAGGTAATGCTGAACCTTCCACCATTGCACTTATGTGTAATGGAAGAAGCAGCAATCAGTGCCTTCAGACTAAGCCAGACAACAAATCTTAGAGCAAGAAATCGGAATGGACATTTGAAGATTTTGGAAAATATTTCCCTAGAATCCATGTGCAAGCCGACAGATATCATGCCAGTTAGGTACGACTTCAAAATGCAGTTTGAAGTGGTTATAAACAACCACCAAGTTTGCACAGAGAACGGACCTCAACTAGGAAGGGATGCTTTAGTGTGGTACACTGATGGATCCAAGATGGATGAAAGGGTTGGAGTGGGCGTTATAGGGCCAAACTTTAGGCTCTCAAAACCCCTTGGTAACACCCCAACCATCTTTTAAGCAGAATTACATGCCATAGAGACACCCGAAGGGCAGAAATCTATATTTTATCAGATAGCCAAGCAGCACTTAAAGCTCTGAAGTCATACACTTGTGAGTCTAAGCTGACTTGGGACTGTAAACAGTCCCTGAGACAACTGGCAGCAAACAATCAGGTTACTCTGATGTGGGTTCCGGGTCACAAGGGAGTTAAAGGCAACGAAGAAGCAGATTTCCTTGCCAAAGAAGGGGCAAATACAAAATTTTCTGGCCCGGAACCCCTCTGTGGACTTTCCAAAGCCCACTTGAAAGAAGAGGTTCGACGCTGGAAAACAGATAAAATAAAATCTCACTGGCATAAAGTGTCAGAACAAAGGCAAGCGAAAAGGCTAGTAAGTCTTTCGCCAAGGAAAGCTAAACAGCTTCTCGAGTTGGACAAGAAAGACTTAAAACTGGTGACGGGACTCTTCACTGGACACTGCCCTCTAAGGTACCACCTGAAAAAGATGGGCAAAACAGAGAGTGATAGTTGCCGCTACTGCGAGAACTTCGCTGAAACTGCAGAACATTTGCTTTGCGAATGCCCAGCGCTTTTCTGCAAGAGGCTCAAGTTTCTGGAAGGGGCCTTCCTAAAGCCCTTCGATATCAGAAACTTAGCCCCCAGGAAACTGATAAACTTTACTCGAAGTCTCGGAATCCCGGGCCTTAAATAGATTAAGGGTTATGCACAAAAGAACTAATAGGTCGAAGTGCTTGAGAGGCAGCATGGCCTTCACGACCCACCCTACAATCAGCAGATTCGCAGCTGTTGCAGCCACACAGCATAGTCTTGATAGACATGTAGCTTAAATTTAATATAACGTATAAAGTTGTTTTGAACATGTTCGATTTTCCTAATATAAACTAAGTAATGAGTAATGAGGAGACCATACAGAGGAACAGTAATCAAGGTGTGACCTGACTAACGAAAAATACAAAAGTTTAATTGAACTAACACCAGTAAAATCACGAGTAGTTCTCTTAACTAAACCGAACATTTTCATGGACTTTCTTACAACATAAGTGATGTGGTGGTTGAAGGTGAGTGATTTGTCGAGAATTACTCTTAAATCCATTATCAGATTGACTGTACCTATCAGTTGACCATTTATGTTGTAATTGAGTATGATTAAGTGTTGGGTACGACAGAAGCGAATTATGTGACATTTACTGGCATTAAGCTCCATACCGTTAAGAGTGCACCATTCAGACAGGTTATCCAATTCTGATTGCAATACTTCAACATCCTCATGACCTTTAATAATTTTGAAACACTTGAAATCATCTGCAAATAGCAATAGAGGTAGGTTGAACCTTGATTTTACGAGACTGTTTTTGATGGAAAAATGAAAAACATAGAGTATGAAATGAAGCTTCGCTATTCATGTTTTTCATCTGTGTATTAGACTTTTTGGCAATAGGCAGTAATGTTGGATGGGATTCCACAAAACTGCCAATTTTTTCCAAATTTTTTTTTTTCTTCTAGTGCAGCTAGGTCGCACGTCTCAATTTCATTTAACTCAGAGGAAATATTATCTTCCTCAGGAGGAGTTGTCTCAGTGCGGTTATCTTCATTAATTTTAATCATGGGTTTACTAAAGTGTAGATCTGTAATTTGGTCATCACTAATATTAGAACTGTTTCCAAGCGCTAGGGTAGCAAGTTCTAATTTATCCTGATCCTGGAATAAAATATTAGGAACGTTTAACATGTGGACACCAGTATTATATACAGCACACAAATGTTTACAGAATTTTCCTCTCGCTCCTTCTGGGCAATCACAAACCTCCAATAGTGTATTTACTTGGTACAAAAATGTCTTTTCTGATGCCGACGTAACTGTAAATTCATTGTCAGATAGCTTTACAACACAAATATCCACAGACTTCTTGCAAAATTTTGTGAAATAAAAAATAAAAATTAATTTAATATCCCTGGAGCTAGCATAGCGCAACAATTTTTCTTTGTAGAATTCCTCAAGAGATAAACAGATAAAATCTAGCAAGGATACCGGGTCCTTGAAAATACATCGCGCTAACCAGCTAGGAAACGGAGTGCTTTATTGTCGATTCCGCTTCCTAGCTGGTTTACGCGACCAATCGCGCTAGCTGTATAGGAAACGTAAAAATGCATGCGGGAAACTAAAAGGTGATACTCGTGTGGAAAATTGATGAAACTCGAGGTAAGCGTAAATGGCTGGCATAAGCATAAGAAAAATGTGTAGATCATTTCGAGGAAGTTTGAATAACTCCTGAAAGAGCCATCATTCGTATATATTGTAGATGGACTATAAAGAAGCTATTTACGAATCTTATCTAAATGATGAGGAAACATCTACTTACACCATGTCTGACCGTGTCACGCTGTGCAATATCGACAAAATGAAGGTCAACCATGGCAGGATGATTAATGGTCACTGGTTACTTGGCATTATTGAAGGTGATAAAGGATATCGTTTGGATATATGTCCTTATAGGTGACGTGGAGCACATACCCCCTTTTTGACATTGCACTTAACGTCACAGCTTAAGATGGGTAACGTCCACGTGGTACAACAAATGGTTATGTGTATTTGGTTAACAATTTTGGTTTTTTGAGTGTCTTTGGGTTTTTTGAATTTAAATATTTCAACATTTATTTAGGAATAACGTTGTAGTGCTGCAATCCTTTTTTTTGTCATTCTTTTCGAAGCGGACAACTTTTTTATTTTGTCCAAAAACAGAAGGAAAATTACAAATAAGGGACTGATACAATATGTATATTAAAAGAGTGTTCGTCTTAATATTTCTAATTTTAGACCAATTACTATTATTGTAATTTTGCCAATGTGTTTGAAATGCTGCAAGAATATCTGTATTCTTCAGTTAAGGGGCAGATATCAACATGGCTATATGAAAGGACGTTCTGCCACTTTCTAATCTTCTTCTTCTTCTTTCAGTGCCATATCAGGTCCCCCAAACATTGGCAATTACTTTGGCGAGTTGTTCGCGGTTTTCGGTTAATTTGAATAATTGTTCGGCACTTCGTATTCCTGTCCAATCGCGAATGTTCTTCAGCCATGACATCTGTTTTCTTCCAAGTCCTCGGCTGCCTTCGATTTTGCCCTTCATTATAAATTAAAGCACCCTGTATCGGTCTCCTCTGAGAACATGCCCCGGCTATGATATCTTTCTGATCTTTATAGTGACAAACAATTCACGAACCGCATTTGCTCTATTTAACACTGCTTCGTTGGTCTGCCTAGCTGTCCAGGGTATTCGGAGCATTCTTCTTAGCTCCAAATAACAACACTGACCAAATATAACATTTTATCATTCTTTAGCGTAATTTTAGGTCTAGGTTGTCGTT